>CM052207.1:10242678-10720166 GCA_028454225.1 Lasioglossum leucozonium | reverse complement strand
GCGCTATTTTGAGATTTTAGCGGAAATTGTGTGTGGCGCCACCTGGGTGAGAAAGTTGAATTAAAAATTGACTAACAGTTTGAGCGTTTTGCCACTACGTCCACTGGCGCTGTACGGAGGCTCTTACGAAGCAGATGAATCTTGCCGGAATTAGCATTGCATCTTGTGGGGAGAGCGGCAAGAATTATCTGCGGCTCTAATGGATATTGAATGTTAACATGATTGTTTGACAATAAATAAACTTTTGCGTATGATGAACAAGTCTGTACCCTCGGAATAATGTTTTAATTCTTGAATTGTCACGTTTCGATCTGTTTTCCGGGTATGCGAACTGTGTTGCAAGTATAATCCGCCACGTCAATGGCCGCTGCCGCTGCTGTCATTGGGTTGTCACCGTCATTATTTTGACAGAAGTCCAAGTTACCTTCTAACCTGTACCTCCATGTCTAAAAGATCTTGCAATTGTTATTGACATTTCCGATTTATGCTGCGCCCTAGAATGCTCTCGAATAAAATATGTATTTGAGGCGTTTTTAAAGTGGAATCGTAGACTTGATCATAGAGCGATGATCGAGGTTAGAATTATGAATAGTCAATACCCGTTCGCACAAAAGTAGAAAGAATTTTGTATTGAACTGAGATAGAGAAAATGGGACCTCCACCGGTGGTAACGGGAATATCCCCCAAGGAAGGACCGCCAGGAACCCGCGTTATCGTTCGAGGTGAATTCCTGGGAAACAAAGTTCAAGATCTTGTAGGTTAGTATTCACAGATAAAACCACCTAAAACGCTCTTTCTAACAAAAGACGTTGCAATACTCTAACAATATCTGATGCTCGTAGGCTTGACAATATGCGGGTGTGATTGCCTTCTGTCTGCCGAATGGAAATCCAGTAACAAGATTATAGCTCGGTCAGGACCTTGCAAAGGTCGTGGGGACATCATAGTTACGACTAGAAGTGGAGGGCAAGGGACATCGACGGTACAATTTCGTGGATACCATGAAACCATAGGACCTATGAAAGAGTCAGCAGTGTGGGTGGAAGAAGCTCCATTGCAGAGTTTTGTGTGGGGGAGAAGAACTCTGTCCCCTACGAATTATCAGCAAGAAGACCCTCTAGGTCTGAGCGTAGAGGGCAATGAGTATGTTCACTTAAAACAACTATTGATTGACACAAATGTCTTAATCTGTGTCATTACAGCAAAAAATTTCCTGAAGATGAACTCATGGAACTTTTCGGCGAAGGTAGCGGCGATCTCACCAACGATAAGTTCCATCCTGGGTGGTTTCTATTGCAACACCATCATGCTACCACTTTTGAAGATTTAAAAGCTGGTTTGGCGTATCTTAAACGAAAAGTCAATTCTCAGAAGGAGGGTCAATTATCATTTTTGAAGGTGATTGAATTTTAATTATCGTTTTTGCTTGTTTATTGTGGTTTGTTATTTTTCAGGCTAATGTAGGATCAGTAATGGAACAATTAGACACAATAATGTTATTGAAAGAACAATTTGAAACAGATATAAAAACATATGGTAACGACCCTACCGAAAAATTAGAAAAAGCTATTCAACAATCTATGTCCGAAGCTAACAAACTATTTGACGATGTATTGGCAAGAAGGGATAGAGCGGACGCAACAAGAAACGCTCTGGCCGTAATGCAACGATATAAGTTCCTTTTTTGTATGCCAATTAATATAGAGAAGAATATTAAACGAGGGAATTACGATCTCGTAATTAACGACTATGCTAGAGTAAAGAATTTATTCAAGACCACGGAAGTGGAGGTTTTTAAACAAGTGTTACAAGAAATTGATAATAGAATCGAAAATCTCAAGGTATTTTTAAGGAACAAGTTGGAGGAGATGCCATTGAGTTTGGAGGAACATAAAAAGATAATTAGGAATCTTGTTAATTTAGAAGCTGACGGAGATCCAGCTTGGGATGCAATAGGTATTTATGTCGAATTTAATGATAACGTCCTAGCATATAAAAAATATTAATCATTTATCTTTCAGTTTCGCACGCAAATTACTTGAAAAAAAGTATTACGGGTTGTGTACAGGAAAATTTAGAATCGGAGAATTCGAACGGGGACGATTCGAATAAATCAAAATCTGCACAGAACAACAAACAATTAAAATCGAATAAATATGAGGACAATAATATGTTTCCGCAAATAATGTGCATCGAAGCGATTTGCGATATCATAGTTGAACAGTTACCAGATCTTTGGAGATTAGGCCAGAGTTATTTTACTGGGCAGCTGCATGTCGCGGTGGACGTAGAGAAACAAACACCTTTCAAAGTAAATTAATCTTAATACATTAACATTACCGAACGGTGCAACATTTGTCTGATTCCATGAATTGTCTTGACGCAGAATCTCGTGCTATCTAGCATGCAACACGCGATGGAAGCTCTGAGGAACATGTGCAGCAACGAACAGGATGCAGTTTGGCTTTTGCATACTTTACGCAGGATCCGACAAATGTATGCTTCACTGATTCACTTGGATTTGCCAAGCGACGCACTGGATATCTTTGGAAAACTCATACTAGATTTAAGGTACAGAATGCTCTATAAAAATATATTCTGCTATTTCGTTGTATTATAAAATGAACATTTTTTTCACAGATTACAGTGCTTCGCTAGTCTTTTCAAACAGACTGCAGAAAAGATTGGAGCTTTGAACAAAAAAGAAACTTGGCAAATTGAATACGTGAACGAAGACGGCGGTGTTACAAGATTGGTGATTATATTTACTACTACTACTACATTTATTTATGTATATTAGAACTTTGTATATTTGTTTCTTGATTGAATATGTATCTTTTTGAACTTTGGACAGCCATACTTATTCGAAGAAATGGTCCTGGATGTCTCGAAACGGGCGCGAGACACCGTTGTCGCTTGTGGTCCTCGTGAGGGTGCATTGTTCGCTAATTCGGCGCATCAACAATTATATTATAACTCTATCAAAGCGCTGTTCACGTCGTTCGCACGATGTTTACAGCAGTTAGCGTTCAGTTTTTGCGATGACGCTTTAGAAGACGACGAATCTTCCGTTTCTCAATTAGTTGGCTCCCCGTCCGGCTATAAAAGCAAAGGCAACAAACATCAAGGCCCGGTAAGCTCTTCGAAGTCGGTGTTATATGTTTGCCACTACTTATAGCTTTTTTCAGACATGGGAACAATGCCTTTTGATTTCGTTGAGTAACATTCGTTACACGTTGAACACGATTCTACCGAAAATTAAAGATGCATTGAAGGAAATGGATTACCCGAGCTTATCGAACGCGGTTGGATGGAACTCTGATTGGACGCAGCTGGAGACGTTGGACACCGCCGTTTTGGACGCGTACTTGGAACGCCGTTGTGACCCATTGGTAGGCACGATCGAGCCCAGCATGTATCTGGGTGGCCTGGAATGGGATTTTGAAACTGAACCGACTCATGTGAGGCCGTACGCTCAAGAGATCCTGGCGAATTTAATTGCAGTACACGCAGAAGTATTTGTTGTTTATTAATTTATTTGCTAAACCTACAGAATAGCTACTTATCCTCCGTAGAAATCGATATTTTGAACAACCTGTGCAGAATTCAGAGTAGTGTATAACGTGTTTCCGTTATTTCATTGTATTTTTTGATAGGTGCGTCGTGTCGCGCCAGTTTTGTTACAACGAGTGCTGTCTCACATTGTCGAGACTGTGGCAGAGGAACTAGCAAGACTTATGTCGTGCGTTACTCAATTTCGACCTGCAGGTATTGTTCAAGCACGAACCGACATCATACTTCTGCGGAATGCCTTACAATGTTACAGTACAACTAGAGCAAAGTTTGTATCTTCTGTTCGAAATTATGTGTAGCGGTTGAAGTATTTCTTTTTAATGTAACGTTCATTGACAGAAACTTCTTCGAAGAGGCCCTAGACGCTATACCCCAACCAGTCAGCAAAGACGACAGCATGCGCATCGACATGCTGCTGTTGAAAGTGACAACCTCCATGCAGCTGCAGTTATCGTGTCTTGCCAGTAATACTACAAATGATACTTCGCAAATGGTAGCCGATCCTAATCGCATTACCACTGTATAGTTACACTAGATACCTTAATGACCTAATTTATTACACTCGCCGTTATATTTTTATACCGTTACAACGGGACTCTATATACATTACAGTATCCATACTCAATGCTATTGTCATGGATGAACGAGAAACATCTCCAGATGTAAAACTGTATAGAACGATACGCGTGATTCGTGCGAAAAAAATTAAAACTTTGTTTATTACAGAAATTACAGAATTGTTGTTTTGCCGTCCCCGTTTCTTCCTTCGGATCTTTCTACTAATTGTAATACTCCGGTGTCTGCGACTAGCAACACTGTATCACCTAAAACCCGTAAAAGTTCCAATTAATTAATATTTCATAATACAAATGATTTTTCGAGGAATTACGTATTAACCTGTTTTGAACAAATGCGTGGCATGGCTAGCCGCGACTATGCAAGGCAAACCATATTCTCTAGCTAAAACAGCTCCATGGCTTACGAGCCCACCTAACTCCGTGACTACTCCGCTCAATAGTGTAAAGAATGGGCTCCAAGCGATATCGGTGCTGCGTGTGATTAAAATGTCACCGTTTCGTATTTTGTGCGTATCTGAAAAATTTGTTATAACGCATGCTCTGTTTAGTACAGAACCGCCACATACCGATGTCCCTTGGATTTTTATGGAACCATCGGTTGCTAGCAATCTCTCAATTTCTGAGTCATCCTGTAACATGACATCATTAGAGCCCCTGTTATTAAATAAATCAAAAATTGATTATTTCAACTGAAATAAATGTAACTACCTTTATTGGTATCGGCATACCGGTATTGAGTTCCGAATACCGATTTTGTTTCAGGTGGGGATACAGACTGCGTCTACGGATGGCTCTAACAAAATGTATAAACGTTTATAAATAATCCACGGAACGATCATATTTTATAGAATTATTAGCAGTTTATTAATTACTTTTGAACAAGCGACGTGTTACGATGGTTTAATATCTCTCCTAATTCTTCGTTCGTGAAAAAGAATATTAGATTCTCGCTGGGTAGGTACTCCTCCAGAATCATCAGTTTCTCCAATCTCCTGTAAGCTAACCTAATCTTGTGTATAACGAACACTAATATCGATTTTGTCAGCTCTCTGCGTGCAACAGCCTTCCTACAAAGGGGTACGATTTTGTTTAAAATGAACCTAACGATCCGCGACTTTGACGTCTTCAGCAAGGCTACAGTTTCCTTCGCGGTCAGCTGTTGTTTCACCTTGTCCAATTCATCCGCTGACACCATAGTCTGGTGATAATATTGTCTTATGATAATAATATTTAGCAATCCACTGAAACTGATTTACTGTTTCAAGCTAGTAGTTTTACCTGCAGTGTTACGATAAGGTCCTCCGGTCGAAGTGACCAAGGCTCCGTAATAAAATCCATTTCTTGAAAGCTTCTGTATCCATGTTCTCTAAGAACATCCTCGAATTCCTTTGCAACTGGGGGACAGTTTATTTTCAACCAATCGATAGCTTTCGTAGGGTTCAGTTTCTGAAATTCCTTATGAACCTCACATTTCTTAAGGTACTTCACTATTTTCTGAAGTCGTAGTACTACCTGACTGCTGACCATATCATTAACAGAGCCCAGCAAAAGGGCGATATCTGAGAAATGATCAGGTACGAAGTCGTCGTAGCCACTGGTTAAGAATGACATCGCGAGAATTTGATAAGTGATACTGATTCTCGAGGACATCATGTGATGAAATATTATCTAAAAATTATACATATTTTAACGCCTCCTTACAATGCCCAACAACAGTCGACGACTTACTTCGTAGAGTTCCGAAAAATGTTTACTAATTTCGTTATATAAACTGTAGGCGGTGTAGAAGTCCTCAGGGTTCAAAACCATACTATTGCGGATTCGTAGGGCAGCCTTTTCTGTAGCATCACTTCTGAAAGCTTCTCTAACCATATTGTAGAGCTTACGAAGTCCTAAGTAACGAGAGATCTCACCGTTTCTTTCAAGTCCGATTTTATGTATTTCCGGCGTTATCACTATGTGCCCAGATACAGCCATGTCGCTAACTTTATTTATAAGTGAAATGTTCTTGACGGGTTGTTGCATGAACAGCTGCAATGACAAGCAACTGGTGTTTCTCTATCTTAAAGTCGCCATACACGCTCGGTCTTGTCGTCTCTTTTGCTGACGCAGTCATACGGTGCATAAGTTTTGCATGAACGCGACTACCACCATGTTGATTTTTTCGGTCTTGCATTACGACTGGATAAGAAAACGAAACAACAAGACAGAGCGTGTGCAGTGAATTTCTCCGTAGAATAACTTACATTGTAATAGTTTAACATGCCCCTCATTGCTACGACGTTTACCATGGTCCGGTCAAAAAATCCATTGCTACGATTGCATGCCTCGTTCAAAGAAGGCGTGAATAAAGAGGTTGTCAATGGCGACACTGGATACGGCAGTACCTCGCTTATATTTGCAGTTGTTAGTATATCGATATCGCTGGGTACTGCTGTGTCTAATTCATGAGTCAACTCGAATTCTGTCCATGTGTACAAAGTAGTGATCGGTCGTGCTTGGAGCAAATAAATTTGCTCGCCGACTACTGCCCATTCTATGTCTCGAGCGCTACCAAACAGATTTTCTAAATATAATCCAATAGCGGCTAGTCGCAAGGCAATTTCTTTGGAGATGCAGACTTCTTTGCTTTCCTGCTCGCTCAAATCAACTGTGATTAAGCCATCGTCGCTCGTCACCATCTTCTGCTGTTTACTTCCTGTCGTTGAACTCTCTACAGACAGCTTATCATCCCAACTCTTGCGAACTATTATCGTATCTGGTTCAACTGAGGCCGACACCACTGTCTAGACAAAGTCAGTTCGGTATTATAATATTGCACTGTCAGGCTCACTGTTTAGATTTGCGTATGCAACAAGCTAATATATTATTACTGTACCTCTCCTAAACCATAATTGGCAGTGATGAAGATATTTGAAGGATCTCCGGTCGTCGGATGTCTGGAGAACATCACTCCAGCAGCTTCAGCGTCCACCATTTGCTGCACGCAGACTCCCATGGATGATTTAATAAACATACAGTGCTGTTTTCTGGTTCACGTGTTATTCCAAATTCGAGTTTAGCGTGTTATGTGTAAATAGATAGTCTCTAGAGGTGTGCGAGAATCCAAAATGTCAGATATTCGATATAAACAACTCAGATAACTCGTTCTTTCGGGTTCTCACACACCTCTGATAATCACCGCTTAAATCCTACCTGTATTTAACGCTTCGATAAGAGAATAAGCTTGCCCAACATTTAGCTACGCTTCGAACAATGTTATCAGCGCCTTGAACACCCAAATACGTTGAATTTTGGCCAGCTGCTGAAGTTTCTTCGCTGTCTTCGCCGACACCGCTTGACCTTATCGCGTATTTGTGTGGTTTATTACTACCCTCTTCTGCTTCCAAATCATGTATTGCTTTCAGAATGCACTCCCTTACCTCACTCACCACGGGAGTTGATTGGATAATTTGGACAGCTCTGAAAAGGGCATATGGTGGACATTGTGTACATGTGCATCCATCGAACATTGACGTAAAGAACTAATTTACCTATCGCAGTATTCTTGCAAGTCACCGTCCTTTTTGCCAACGCTAACATGCTCAATATCTTCAATCGCCTTTTGTAATGATTTATGTGCTTGCAATTGTAATTCCAACCCGAAGACAGTGACGCAAAATCCTTTCGGTACTACAAACTGTAAACTTTCCATGTGATTCGCGATTTACGAAATTAACGTAAGACACTACACTTACGTCTGCGTCTTTAGTCGAAGTTAAGACCGCGAGCGAGAAGCCCTTTCCGCCGACGATATTTTCGCTTTGGCATTTCCCATCGTCGAAGCGCAACACATGATCACTCATTTCCACGTGAACGTGGAGCTGTTTTAAATACTGAAATTTTCTAGGCGTCTGACTCGGCCCATTATACGAATTA
The DNA here is from genome assembly GCA_028454225.1 of Lasioglossum leucozonium. NCBI lineage: Eukaryota > Metazoa > Arthropoda > Insecta > Hymenoptera > Halictidae > Lasioglossum > Lasioglossum leucozonium. The sequence goes on along the minus strand of CM052207.1, from coordinate 10,712,097 downwards.
CATAGCTGCAGGAGTCCAACGCCTATTACGAAATGTTACATTATAATTTTAATTTGTAATCACAGATGCTTTCGATATAAATACCTGGCCTTCCATTGAGTTCCAATTTCACAGAAATAATCTTGTTTTCCCAGTCCCATGGCTGACCGTAGTAAAACGTCACCGATTCGTTACGCTTCATAAGAATATTATAATCTTTACCGCAAGCTGGCGTGCAAATTTATAAATTAAATTTTACGATTGTCTATGCAAATTTTGAGATTGAATTAAAACGTGAACAACCTGTGAACCAAATTTTATGATCGGAAGAACTCGTCAACTCCTTTTGCGCAAAGTCAGACAACCTGAATTCCATTCTGTCTATCTCGAGGATCTCTTCGTTGTTATCTCTAAATTGTCCACATTGTATTCTGCAATTATATAAAGAAACATTAGTAGCTTGGTCGGAAATGACGCATTGTTCAACTTACGTCGGGAAACAGTGTTTTGTGCTGCTCGTATTCAGATAAAACAAGGCTCCGTACATCATAGAACCAAACAAGGTAACAGAATTGTTGAACTCATAAGATTCATGGTTTCCCCAACGATGCTGATGAAGCCCACGCAAGAATAATGTAGAAGTAGTTCTGTCGTTGTACCTTACCTCGCCTATCATAGAACCAATGTAATCGGTACCTGTGTAATCCAGCTGTTGTCTGAAAAGGTTGAATAATCAGTTATAGAATAGTCAGATGTCTACGGAATAATTTATAGAAATAGAGGTACATCTTGTTCATCCACTCGGGACTTCTCCATGGTTCACGAGCTAGCACATCCGCGTGCAGTTTCGGACTCCAGTCTTCTGGCCATCTCTGTGGTAAGTTATTCGCAATAAATCTAAATGAAAAATAGAATATTTAAAATTTCATTCAACTATCTGTTCTAGATCTTTCTATTTACAGGCAATTCAAGCGAACGTGTTGAACATTTTCGTCGTTGCATTCGACGCCCTGATTCAAGTTCCTCAGCATGCCGTTGTACACTATTCTCCAACGTTGATGCGCTCGCAACAATTCAATTTTAAGACCCGCTGTCGCCCATTCCTGATTGAAGCTGCTGACCATCGTGGTGTCAGGGCATCCTGAAAAATGTTTAAAATTATTTGCTGCTTTACGTTTAGAATTAGGAAACTTATCGTCTTTATTATCGCACCGGGTAACACGTAGAGACGACCATCGCTTGTTACAAGATGCAACGTCACTTCCACCGTTTTGAATCCTCTATGGGCGAATTTGATTAATAACGAGTTCCCTTTCTGATCGGCACCATAGAAAAGCATGCTGTTGCTGCTCTAGATGATAATGAAAATTACTGTCCAACGAACTACAAAATTAGGAATACAAATTGTAATTATAAATTATTCTTGCTTACATTTTTGTTCTTTATTCTTGGAGTCTCTAGTTTGTTGTTTCTACAATTGGTCGAAGTCACTGTCTTCTTTTTTCTCATTCTGAGGAAAAACTCTGCTAGCCAGCGTTTTAGTAAAAAGTGTATACCTAAAAATATTTTCAATTGTTTCAGTCTCCTGCTATTCGAAAGTCCATTTTGTTATTACAGAATAATGTACGCACTTGGAAGTTCGTGCATCGAACTCGAGCATGACCTCTTTCTTCTCATAATTTTGTTAAACCAAAGGTACAACAATAACGGAGTGGCGACGGAAAGTGAAATTTTAATAATAAACCAAACGTTGTCCATGTTGATTTTGTATTTCACTAAAAAATAATCACGTATCACAGAACAGCAACGAAGCACGTCCCACTGTGTACAGGACTGAAATAAGTTGTTTCTACAGTAACAATCGTATGGTGATCTGTCAAACAAATACTACCTTCCTTAATTATCGTAAATAGTCGAGTTTCAGCAGTATAGATCAAAGTAATCGCATATGAATATTAATTCTGATAGTCAGACTCTTTATCTGACTATCAGCTGGTTGAGTATCCAACAGTACACTTATGACATACGTAGTACCTGTAATTTTTCTCGTTAAAAGTTATGTAACAAACTCGTGCACACTTAAGCGATTGGCGCAATTGGGCGTCAAGCAGAGATGCTTATATTTCACAATGCCGATATTTACGATATTAAACGATGTTATATACAATTCTATACAATGCCTTATCTTATAAAATTATTATCTCAGAATCCGTATTGCAATATCTTAAGCAATCTAATAAAACACCAATCAGTAAGTGACACAACGATATGATTAGTTTCAATTGTCGCGTACGGATTCTGTGCGAAGAAACAACGACGACTGTACGGATCTTTCTGTGTCGAGTATACTTTTTCCCGTCGATATAATGCGCGGAGTTCTCGTTGTCATAGTCACTTTCTTATAATTAATGAAGTAAGCCTCGTTGAGATACGCTTGCTATGTTGGATTCAGGCATCTATAACTCGTTGGTGTCTCACTATATCACAAACACTGGAAAATATATTTTTATCTCTATATAACAGTTTTATCATTGTCCCACATCTCTCAATTTGTCTTTTTGTCCGTGTTTCCGAAGTTCACAGACTCCTCGCCAATTGTATCAGCGTCTGGCCGAGATTTATCCACGGGGTACAGCCTGCAGAGTAATATACAATGTGAAATATGTAACTGTTTTCCTCCGCACGCAACTAATTATCATAATGACTCACCATCTTTGATACAGATAAATAAGGAAGACCGCGTCGTCACGGAAGCAAGCGATTCTGTGTGCGGTTGGTGTAACGATAATAAATGCGAACACGTCATCGATGAACGTGTTAACTGCTTTATACATGAAGGCCCTCCATGGTAAATGCGACACGGATTTCAGTTTGTAATTCACGAACAGCTGCGGCAGCATAAACAAAAATCCGAACACATAAACGCCGTTCACTAGCGAATTTATACTCCAGGAATACCAGCTGAAATGACCAATGTTTATAGAGTATTTCCTTATACGATCATTCAATATGTGACAACCAACGTATGTGCTAGTTACCTTCTATGAGGTTGATAAAGCAAAGAATATACTGCTCCGCTGATAACGAGCGGATATAATAAATAACTTAAATATCGCATACTTTCCGCGTCAAACTCTCTTGTCTTTAACTCGGCCGCGTTTTTGCTGCTTGTGCTCTGCCTGAGTTTGAATACCTTCTTTAACTTCCACATCTGTTGAGAAAATATACGAATGCGTATGATGTACACTAGAAAACGCGTTTGTTTTGTTACCTCGATGATAGATGCTATTCCAGCAGGAATAAGAACGAGCGAGGAGGAACCCTGATCCAGTAAATAGAGAAATATGACGGTCTGGCTAAATCCTCTCCAAATAACAGTCCACTTGCTAAGGCCAATGAGATTATTCCTCTGTCTCCAGTAACTGACGTCGTTTTTAAACGCGAGGAAGTCGAACAGCAACTGCATAACAATGTAGAACATAATTAATACTGTAGAATATTAACATGAAGCTTTATTGACTATATGAACTGCGTACGTGAATAGCTGCAATGAAGAAAGTCCCTCCCAGTATATATATATTAGTATCGGCAAAAATCTCTTTCACCGAATCTATATCTTTTTCAGAGAATCCGAGATTCTTCATGGCATGCATTGTGGGCTCGATTTGCAACAGCAGCCTTAACTTTCCAAGAGACATTGGCGAATATTGCAATGTAATGTTAACTGTGTCATTTTGGGGTGTGATTCTCACTAAATCTTTGTGTCTGCTTTGTAGAAAGTCATTGTTGATGATCGGCAAAAATGTCCTGCCTTGTACAATCCTGAAAAAGCAGAAGCTCGTGAAAGATTTCTTTCGAAAGAGTTGCTAAGCCATACAATATAATTATTAATTGTATACTTCAAATGATTCACCAGCTCCATGGGTAGACCGTGTACAGGAAGCTTCACGTCATCAGTCATTATCGTAAACATTACCCGGCTCTTTATATGGGTCACAGGGCGTACGAATTCTTTCTTTTTCTGTGAGTTCGACTCTTTCTCTCCTAATAAATTAAAAGCCTTTGCTTCAGGAACTGTGTACTGTGTCATCTTAATAATAGTGAACGATGTATATGGATCCTAAGACACGTTTCAAGTTACATAATTTAGATGAATTAGATACACAAAATATTCATACAAATATGATTTACACCTAACGATGCCGACCTTTCGCATATCGTTAATAGCAATGTTCTTGCTGTATTTCCTGGAGCTAGGTGCCACGACAACGTAGAAGTATAATGTGCCATTATTCCTTGTTTTGCGTGGCACATTTAACGTCAATGGGCTGGAAGAAACGTTCACGAATTTTAATTAAACATTAGACCGTGGAAGTCTAAACAAATTTACAATTTTATAAATTCAACGAAACTGAGATTTGCGCGTACTCACAAATTATTTGGGTGCGTGTAATTAAAATCCTCTGTGCCGTAAACGAACTCGTGGTGCCCGTTATTCGGGTATTTATCGACGGAACTGTAAACCTGCAGCTGTAAACGTGGCTGTTTGCTCAAGTAGGTTGTCAAACACGGTTTCCCCTCTTCGCAAGTCGGTGCCACGAATAACAACGATAGACTATAAATTATGTAGGCGATGTAAGCTAAAAATATCTCCGTCAAGATCAGGTTCAACGACGGCCACTGCATTTTTCTTGTTTTCTTCTTCTAATGTTTATTTACAACATGATCCGTCAACGTTTAGAGTTAAACAACGTAATATTAGTGGCTCGGTTACTAAATAGACGCTCAATTGTGAAAGCGCGATTCCGTTCAAGTGGCGCGCGATGTCTTACGTGAACGGGTTCATTGACATTTAACTCATACGACTACGTGCAAATTTTTCACAGATTTTTGCCGGTTGAGAAACATAACCGATAAGGCAATTCGGAATTGCGGCACGATCACTGACATATGTGCCGTGTACTGTAGCTCTATCGTTGTCACTATCGCGACGCTCGCGGAATGCGATCGAACTATAAAGACAATATGAAAATCAAACACAAAAAATTCGAAATCAGTCTGGTCATTAATTTCGAGCGAATTTATTGTATCAATGGAATATTGCGAGCTTAAGAGAAAATCCTCTGGTGATTGAGAACTGTTAAGTCAATCTTTAAGCTTTAGTATTTACAATTTTTTTTTATGAATTTTCATTGTCAACTATAATGTCCGAAGAATGAATATTTAATAATACATTCAATCTCCGGTTTACTTTTCGTAGAATATGCAATATTATTGAAGAAAGTATAATAAACGCGAGTCTGTATACCGGGTTGCCTACTCAAAGGCTGCGCCATGTCGTCTTCAGTATTAAAATCATGGAAGTTTTTTACAATTTTTTTCCTATCAAATAATGAAGTGAAAGGAAACTTGGAAAGCTATTTTTATTATACAGGTCTAAAGGAATATTTATGTATTTTTTTTTTTAAAGATTTCTATAAGAAAAATTGTAAAATATTACTATGAACTTAACAGTAACCCATTAACTCGTTTATGTTGGCGAAACAGCGCACTTCCGGTTTCCTTAGAACTTGTCTATTAATGAAGCAATGAACAAAAGAACATTGTCTATTCGTGTAAAACAATTTCACACTAATTTCTATCGTAGCAAACGATTTTACAGTTCGGTATTTTACAAATTGGGAAGCAGATAGTTGGGGGTTGACAGTCAGTCGATTAATAATAATATGAGTGGTTTATTCACAACCGTTACCATAAGATGAATCAGTGATAATTTTACATTTATTAAACGCTACGATCTATCACAATAAACTCTGTTTTTCCTCGATAGCGCGAGGCTCGGTATAGAAATATATTTGAAACAACACGCGCTAACCTTCTACTAGAACGTAAATCGTGTTTTCGAGGACGACGGTTCGAGCGCCGTCGCAGAAATTTGCACATCTAGAAGATACATTCGTAATTATTGTACAATAATGATTATTGTACACGTACGTACGTACATACATATATACAAGCTAGAAGTCGTTAGTGGAAAAAGACGAATCGAATATCTCCGCCTCGCGAACGGTTTTGCTGGATATGTTGTAAAGGCATGAAGCTACGAACTACGTAATGTATTTGGTCCGATCCTTTCGTTAGCCCGGTTTCGTTTGTTCTCTCTTTTTGTTTCTCGAAAATAGTCTGTGTTCATTGAAGCCGACAGTAACGTGCGCACAAGCGAGTTACAATATTCTGTTTCTTTCGTTATTCTATTAGAACCATTATGTATACTCTGTTTCAGGTTCGAAGACCGTAAGAAAACGTTTTTGAAGCTTGATCACAAAATTAAGAGGAGATACCTAAACGTGGTCGTATAAATAGAAATTCATAATACATATATACAGGATGTCCTTTTTTACTTTATCGCGTAGAAATATTTCTTTCGCTCGGAGCTCTCTTAAAGGTAACAACGGTTCAGCCTGTCTCTTTGCATCATAAAATAGAAAGCCACTACGTACGTTGCAGCCTTTAACGATAGTTCAGTGCCTTATGGCGTAGGGTCACGAAAGGCCACCGAAGATCGCGGTCTAAATCATAAAACAAACATAGGTCTATTCAAACGCTATAAGCAACAGAAACTCGCAAGGAGCGTCACCCGAATGAAACACATCGACGTGAAAAAATATTCAACGCACGCTCCACCTAGAAATAAACATTTATTGAACTCCAGCCGCTTGGAATTGACAATTAAATCATGTTGCATAAAGGGTCCGCAGGCTAGTCATTATATATACATTCAAGGAGTGAAAACAGTCCTCGAGATCGGGGCTATGTATAACACATTATTTTTCAAGAGTTAGTCGGACATTTAAACTTCTCGGAGTCTCTAATCTAATCGACCGAATATGGCTTTCAACTCTGAATGGGGCTATTCCCGTCTCTTGAATGTTAACGCGAGTTTAGTTGAATCGCTCGGGTAACGCCGCTTGTTCGGTTCAGTGATAAAGTTTGGTAGCTACCCTCGTAGTTTTGGAAGTATTCTCTGACGACTTTAGTATTCTCGTAGAAGTTCGTTTCTTATCAAATCACCGCTCGCTCCCTCTCATCCCCTATTTATACATCTAACTAGAAATTAACGGTTTTATTTGTACTTAATGTTCTAATGATTTATCGTTAACCGTCGCGCATCGATAAAGTACATCCTATTGCACCAACCGATTTCACTGCAGCCCGAGACGACGATGCTCGTCGCTGCGAAATAGTAACGGTAGAAAAATATATATACGGAACGGTGCTAGTGACGAAATCAAAATCCAGGCGTGTGTAAGAATATCCCCGATCGTGTGTCTGTACGATACGAGAATATAGGAATGCGTGCGCGTCCTGTAATTTTGATGCGTCGTCAACGATTCTCTCCCTCTCCCCTCCCCCCCCTCCCTATCGAATAGGCTAGAGTTCGACTATCGAGTTCTGCGGGAACGGATAAAAACGCTTTGTTCGCTTCGGCGAGAGAAGGAGGGACGTAAAAAGTACAGAAGAAAGTAAACGCTATCGGTATTCACTTCCGTCCATCCGTTAAAAAGTGAAAACAAGAAAAAAAAGAGGAAAAGTAAACGCACGGCACGCGTCGCGTTAAGTACTATTGCTCCAACAATGAAATTTGTTCGTGAGCTTCACCGTCGGAAATACTGAACGTTTCCATCCTCTTCCCCGGCTGGATTATCTTCTTTTGTCATAGCTTCGTGTGCTTCACGCTGTCTGTCCAGTAGTTCTGTATTGTCATCGCCTCCAACGAGTTTAGGAACGAGTCGTTGTCCAGGCTGTACATCTCCTCGGAGTTATCCTGCAAGAACCGGAAGTGGTCAGCTTGGATTCGGCATTCCCTTACACTATATCAAACTCTATTTCATGTACAGTGAAGGACCAAGAGTTCCTGGCGCTATTTGTACGTTTTTGTAGAGTCCTAATAGATACCTAGTCCTAGCTAATACTAATATTAATCGTAGCTAATACTCACACGAATAGTGGAATCGTCGATGTAACCGGAACTATCGGGATTGCTGCACTTATCGCTATTCAAGGTCTGCGGCGGATTCAGGTACCTACGCCTGCAACGCAAACACGTTAGTACTTTTTTCCGAGCGGCTTGGCTCTCTCTACCGAGATAATTACCTGTACATAATGAATCCGAGGCTACCCATTGTGCTGAGAATGACAACAGTCGCGAGACAGCTTCCGGTGATGGCGGCGATGTCTACGGTGGACCTCGAGGAGTTCTCTTGCTGGGAGTTCTCGCCGTCGATGTAGTCAGGCAGATGGTCCGCTTGGACCTGATCCCTTTGAAAATCTTTGGGAAACGCGCTCCTGGCTCGGCTCAGACGCGTTGACTCGCTCACGCCAACTAAAACGTACGGCATAATTATTGAGAATCTTGTCAATAGGCTTTCGATAAAGATAGGATAATTTTTATTAATAGAAAAAGTGATTTTTGATTCGGTCGACTGGAAGCAACATGGCCACACGTCACTAAATCAGGAAAATAGAAAAGTGGAGCGTGAGACTGATGTTGCCTGGGGTCTACAAAATTAGATACAAGGTTAAGGAAGAAGAATCTAAATAAAAATGCTGGTTGGGGAGACGGAGAAGGCTCTACGGATCGATGATACAGAGAAGGTTCCGAGGATCGACGACACTGAGAAGCGAGACGAGGATCTACTAGATCACCTTCGAGGATCGACGCAGCGGTGGCGAACAGCTGCGGCTTGACTAGCTCCTCGTCGATTTCGACATCATCGTCGGACCGATTGAACGTTCTAATGCCCGATGTACCAGCCGACGAAGCCAGGGACGAAGAGGACGCGGACAACAGCGTCGAGGATTTGGTCTTGTTCAGTACCAGCCTGATTCTAGACACCTCTTCCTGAAGAGGCAACACCGTGAGGTCCTCGACCAAGTCCACGTTGCTGCTGTTCCGGTTCCCGTTCTCCTCCAACCTCTCTTCTTGTTCATACTTCGACCTGGCCGTCTTGTTCGACGTCAGGATCCAAGTGATCTTGCTATCCTTCTTCGTCAAGGGTCCTCGAACCCTCTCCGCACTGCTGGGCCGAGCAACCGGCTCGAGATTCGTTCCGTTTCCAAAACTTCGCCGGAAGTCCTCCGCAACGGGGTCCAAGCTCGTCACCACGACGTTCCCTCTGGGCTCCACGGGGACTGAAACTGTTGTGGACGGCAGCCTGTCCAGGACCATGGCCGCGTTTGTTGCCGGGTTGAAACCGATCGCCTTTGCTACCCGGAAACCCGGTCGAGCCTCTACCATTTCCGCGTCTACCGACGACACTTCCGGTGTTGGCTCGGAGCTTGGACGACTCTGCACGCGAGGTTCTGCCGTGCTGGACGGCACTGGGTTCCCTAGAATCACTGAACGTGAAACGCGATTGTTAGTAAAAATTTGCCTTCGATCCTGTTTCCCTGCTGATCTAGGCGGTCCACGAATTTTTCAGCGAGCTGATTCGGAGGTTTTCGAGCATCGCGCGATGCAAGCGTATTGATCGGTATTGTTCGGTAGGGGTCCGAGCTCTTTCGCGTTGCCTGACAACCTCTAGCGGATTGCGAAAAGATTTTTCGGAGCAAGCTAATAAATCGGAAAGTTTGTACTGGTGAGAGGTTTCGCGGGGGGTGGGTGGTGCACAGGGGTGCCCGTTGGGGGTTGAGGCACGGCCCATTGCGCAGGAATCAAGGTCTCCGGGTGCGGATCTAGGGAAACCGTGTCGAGGATCGCGGATCCTCGCCGCAGAGACCTTGATCCCTGGTTCGCGGAGACGCCCGGTCTGCGAATTCGCGAACACGTTTTGCATCTGGACCCTGAACACCGCGCGCGCGCTCTGTTCGCGAAAACAGCGGGTAAAATCGAGTCGTCCTTGATTCCGCCCGAGGATCGTTTCGAACGCACCGAGAAATTGAGCGGTAACCCAGAACCAGTGCATCCACCAGTGCAGCGTCATCGCGTCATCTGCGTGTACCTGAAACAGAAACGAGCGCTGTTAGCCGACGTCGTTGAATGATCGATTGCGCAACGGCCCTCGAGGCATCTGAATGATCGCGAACGTGCTACGCGTGTGATTCGATGATTCACTGCGGACGTCGCACACGGGGTGTGCCGCGCCTCAACACGAACGCCCGAGTTTTTACGTCTTCGGCCAGACAGGAAATTATGTCGCGACGTAATTGGACCGCGGAAGTTCGCGCGGTTTTGACTTTTGAAGAATTTCTACGCGGCCACACCGGTACACTCCGGCTTTCTAATGTATTTTTCAAAAATATTCCACAATTTTTTACCTCCGAGCTGTTTCTGAATTTTTTCATTTTATTCATATGAGACTGATTTTTAACGCGATACCTCGTACTTAAATTTTTTGTGATTTGAGGCCAGTTCCACCGATCCGGTTGGGTGTACCGAAATTTTGAAACTGTGACTTGTATATTCAGCACGGCCTTTAACAGAAAAAGACCACGAAGGATACCGCGCTGACACACAGGTGGTGCAGTCACCGGTACGGTTTTAGATGATACGTGTTCAAGATATCCCGTTACGCGGACTCTTTTCCACGCGAGTTCGCTCCGAAACGAATAGCGAAACCGAGATGGAAATCGTGGGAGCAGCACGCGAGCAATCTAGATTAACATAAAAATTATAAAACCAAATATCGGGGAGCATTGCTTTAACGCAGCAAACGCGCTAATCGTCCATCGTCGCACTAAGAATGCATAACAATATACTTGTTTATTATTTTTTTCTTTTTTTTTTGTTATACTATTCTCGACGATTTCTCTTTGGTGAAATTCAGGTCAGTCATAAAATATTTTTTATATCAGCCTGTGGAATTTTCACTTTGGAAAATCTGTTTTCGCAACACGAACCCCTTGCGCGATCGAGACGGACTGATAGGCGAATTAAATTTAACGATCGTGAATGTCGTTGACTCGATTGTTTCCAACTGGCGGAAAATTCCACAAAATTCATTAACAATGGGAATAGCTCTAGCGCTCGCAGTTGCGAATAGAATTGTTACCCAACTTTTGTTAATCACAATTTTTATAATCGAGGTACATTTATAGAAAAGATAGTTTTATAGATCTAGCATCCTGAGTCACCCTTTACTCTGAATATCCAACAAACGTCACCGCCGACGGGGTAACGATTCGACGGTGTCAGCCGACCCTTCGCCCTCGGTAAGAATAGAAATTTCTGGGTCGAAGGGATCGAGATATCGCGCGTTCCCTTGGTCCACGGATCGCGGCCCAGAATCTGATATCGGCGGCCTTGGAGGGCCGCGGTGTCGAGGTCGAATTTCAGCCGTTCCAGTAAAGTCCAGTCGAAGGTCAGCCTTCCGAGAGGATTAATATGGAAAGTGAATGATGCACGAGCGAAGGAAACGAGTTGCCGAGATGCGCTTACGCAACCGTCCCCGCGCGACCGTCTGGTCGCCGCCGCCTCCTGCCTTTCAGGAAACAAGTTTTCCTTCTCGGCTCCCGGGCTTTATGGGACATCACCGATCCCTTCTCGTTCTCCCACAGGCGCTTTGGGATACCCGTCGACCCTCCCCAAGCCAAACGGTGCACCTCAATAAAAGGGATCTCGGTCGCAACTATCCCTTCTTGCCATCTGGGGCCTAACTTCTACGTCTTCTAGAACTGTTGCCATTCTTTGCTTGCGACTGAATCGTGGTGAGAGTCAGTTTGGACCTCTGTTTGTTATACAAACTTCGATAGAATATTTGTGGACTTCTAAATACATTGTTCACCGGTGATTGTTAAATAATTTTTCAAGATTTCTGGTCCATGAACCATCTGATACATCACAGATACATACATTGTTAATTTTCCTGCAGAAATGAGTAGTATAATCCGTGTCAGTAAAAACACGGAAATAGTTTTTAACACTCGTACGATAAATTCCGCGTTCCAAATTTTCCTTTAATTTCACTCGTCCATAAGAAGAGGATACAGAAGACGAGTTTAAGAGACGCTCAAGTGGCCTAATCCTTTGAGCACCGTAAACCGGGTTTCGGCTCAAAGTGGAGCGAATCGTCCTCGAGTTCGGAGGAACAATCGACTGGCGAATGAGGCTAGAACGGCATCCGGACCAGACTTTTTGGTCTGAAAACGATGTGGCACGGGAAAAGAACGTGCCGGACGGACACCGTGCAGGATGCTAACCGGCGAATTATCCTTGATGACCGCGTCGTCGAAGCTCTCCCAGGTCTCACGGTCTTTTTATTGTCCGCGTGATTCATCGAGCTGTTTTATGTAACTCGCTCGGGATCGATAAGGAAAACGGGAACGACGAGCACAACAGATAAAATAATCTCGTGGACGGATTACGGGCTGCGGTACAGCGATAACGCTTGCATTTTAATGCCTCTCTATCGATCCTGCAGCCTAGGATAATTAATTACTCAATTATCGTTATTGGCGGTATTAATGGACCCAATAAATATCATTCGGAAATGATCCTGTTAGCCGGACGAAACGAACGGCCGGCGACTTTTCATCTTCCTTCACTCAGATTCTCATTTTGAATAGGATCGGCGGTCTAATTAATATTGCTGTTGCATGCAATTTGCATCTCTCGCGGTGGACGTTGCATAGCTGGATGCGCTCCGGAAAATTTCCATGAATTTTCATAGACGGGTCCGAGGCCCAGGCTACGCTAGATGGAATTCGTCCTCGATCAGCGTGTATCGCGGACACGACAAGCGCGGAGAGCGAAGCGTTTACCGAGCGGAAAGGGAGCGGCGCGACGCTGTTCCGGCATCTCCGTCGAGGCCGGACCGACATCAACAGCGCTGGGAAAATTGCGAAATCGTGTCCCGTCGCGTCACACACCGTCCAGGTGCGCAGCTGGTCACAGTCAAGGGAGCATGACCGACCCGCGAATAACTGTAACAGATTTTTTCGCGTCCCTGGCTGCCGGCCGTCGCTTCTTTTCTTTCCTTTGGAGGCTTTTCAAGACGACACGCTCGCGACGCTGCCCGCTCTTCACGCGGCTCTGCGCGCCGTCATTTTGTCGCAGGGACACCATTTTGTCGCTACTCGATGCTAGCTGGCCGAAGATGGTACACTGAACTTTGTTTTCAGAATGATAAATTGTACATCGAAGAAAATTACGTAATCTTTGGCTAAAATGTGTAGCCCCTAATAATTAATTACTTGGCACTTTTTAGTTTTAACTTTGGCGATAATTATACAGTAAATATGCTGCGAAAACGGGAAGTAATCGGTGGAAGTAATGCGCGATGTGTAGACAACCGAAGTTAAAGCGATTAATAATTGCCATCGGTCCCGCGGAGCACAGGCCGTGGCTCGGAGAGAGGTTCCGTTCCTAAAATTCCTTCTCACGATGAGTCACGTTGAAACCACGATTGAGCAACCGATTACTCACTTAGATATCCGATTTTCTGAATGACGAACGAGCCGTGGTTGTTCAACCGAGAATAGCTGTGTTTCTAAAGACAGATAACGAAGCAGATAACCATCGGAGACGATGAGACTCGATACTTCGTCGCAGCTAACATCAGTATTTACTTAAACTTCTCGCAATTAGCGTGAAGCATTAACATTCTTGCGATAAATTGAAAATATTTGCAGAAGGAGTAGGTGCATTTCGTTCGGGTCCATTATTCGAAAATTATACCGAGAACATTCCAATTTTGAAACGCCTTCAAATATCGCTTAAAGAATGCTCCACTATTTCGCTCGAATATTTCACTTTCGACAGGAACATTGCGCAAATAACAAGCAACGTAACTAACTAGTCGGCGGATGTTTACGCAAATTCAACTTTCCAAACAACGGCTTTATGAAAGCATGCATCCGATAGAAATTTCTTCCTGAAGCGATTCCGACCGATAAAGAATAATTACTTGCAAAAACCTGCGCGTTGTTTCGCATCCTTTAAATGCATTACGAAAATAATTTCCGCGAAACAATTAGAATTTTAACCTTATGCATTCAAAAACAAAATAGTGAAAAAACCGCTTCGTTTAAAACCACGTAGCCTTCGAGACCCCCGTCGTTAATAATATATTTTAAAGCGTGAGCTTTTCATATACAAATACAAATATCCTTATCTTGACAGCAGATATTTCGAACATCTTGAGCTGTGACGAGCGCATGTAATATTCAAGCGAAAAATTAGCAATTCGGTTGAATAAATTATTTGCTAGTTTTGTATTACGGAGCTGCGTTTAGAGGAAAATGTTTTCAGTCGTTGGATGACTTCGACGGCGCGTCATTCCGGGAAGAATTGGCCGGAATTTTCCGGGGCCGAGTGGAAAAGCTTCATTGTGGTCGGGAAAGCACACGCGGTTCCGTTCTGGTACCAGGTTTGAATCGATCTGGCCAGTCTCGAGCACTCTGTCGACGTCCAGTGCCGATATTCCTGCGTGTCCACGTGACTAATGGACCATTGTCCTGGCACGGACACCGAGAGGCCGGAGAAACGACATCCACAAGGATCGGTCACTTTCAGAATTTCATGCGGGCTCCAGCTTTTTTCCTATTTTCCGCGATTTTTCTGGGGTCAAGGCACCGGCCGCTTTCCTCTTGGGATCTCGGTAGCTATTTCAAGAATCATTTCACCGTACACTCTATCGTCGAAAAGCGTATTCATCTGTTTAGTAAATTATCTACGAAAAATATAATTATTATTTTCGTAATTAAGTATATTAACAACCATTAAAAAATATTCAGCAAAGGCTTGCAAAATTGATTAAATTTTACAGCGTAACGCCATCCACGGCGGGCAACATTTTCCACGGCGCTCTTCGACAAGGTTAAAATCGAATTTATGACGGTAAATTTGTTAATTTAACTTCGTGAAAGCTGCCGGTGCCGCGCCGGGACGTTTTACTTTATCCTCGATTGTTCGAACTCTTACGAAAGTAATTAAACCGCCGCGGAAGAGGGGTCGATGGGAAGGAGGCGATAGAAGAGTGAGAGGGGGATCACGACGGAAGAAGTGAAGAAAGATCAGAGAACTGGAGCAGAAATGCTACGTCTAAAAAAAAAAGTAGTCTAGCAATTAACAATACCGAGGGGTATCATAATAAACGCAGAAGAAGATAATGAAAGAGAGAACGTAAAAAATAGACCCGCGCAGAACTTTGAGAACTGGAGCAGTCGATGAAAGCGCAATCAGCGAAGCTCGCGTCGCGACGCGACGGGGCGCCCAGTCTAGAAAACTGGCCTAGCCAATCCACAGATACATATTAAGAACACGGAGCGACAGACCGATGGTTGCGGCGAGGATGGAAGGTTAGAATTTCAGAAAATGGTCATACATTAGTCAACCGTGACAATTCCACGAAGCACGGAAACGCCTTGCGGTTCGGCCGATTCTCGACCGACCGGCAACTTTCTTCGAGCGGTTTCCGGCACGAGTTTCGCGATTAGCTCGAACCACGAGCAAACGGAACTGCCTCTTGCGAAGCGATTCTGACCTAGATCCACGTAGAAGCGATACCGCTGTGATCCAGATGATCGCGAGCGCGTTAACGATCACTTGTTGCGAGACACGGGTGTCTACTCTCTCCCCCGGAAGCGGAAGCAAGGAACCGGAGATAACCGATCGGTGCTGTACAACCGACGATAGATAACGCCCCCCGTCCCACGATTCGATCGAGAGGAATGCGTGAAAACGACTTCGCCATTGTTCCTCCTACGGGCTTTGTCTTCGCCGCGCCGTTTCCAGCCGGAAGAGCGGCCTCGTAGAAGTATGTACACCGGTCCCGCGACCTTATGGAATTTTTGTGCGAAGGAATGTTGCTGCTTGCCGGGGAAATGTTCTTCTTTGAACGCTAGTAAGCTTTTGGCGATTTTAGAGCACGCGTGATTAGGTTCGTTCGAGTCCTCGTGCGCCAATTTTCAAAACGCTGCGGATTTTTATGGAAATTTAATTCTCAATGGTTTTAATCTGTCGATAGTACTACCTACAGTATTAGGTCTACTCTTTTTTCAATATGCAGGAGCTTCGAATTGTAAATTATATGCCTACACAGTACGAAGAATAAGCGACATATTCGCGACGTCAATTGAATCACGTCGACGTAGATTCTAAGCCGACAAAGTCACGAATTTGCGAGTGTAATGGCGGCTTTGATTGGAAAGTCTTGAGTTAGCAGAGGTTGCAGCCTCCGGACGAGGCAAGGGCAGAGGTTCAGAGGAAGGTTGAACGAGGGCAGCTGCCCGATTGGGAAACGTGATTAACGAGCAATTAGAGGCCGTGGTGTCAATCGCTAAAATTAACCTATGCCTCGCGCGGACCGGATTGCCTGTTAACAAACGGCAGAAAGAGGCTCGGGGGCTAATCGGTTCATGGCCGTTTGCCTCTTGGAGGCGGCCGAGGCGGGACGCGGTCTGCTCGATAGCGCGCTGTTCCTCTCCCATGAGAAATAGAGATTTTCCACGATTTTCCATCGGTCTCCTGAAAATTGTTTCTCACTTTGTCGAGGTCTGGACTGAATATGATCGGCGAGGTGAGAACGTGTTGATTTTGGAATTACAAAATGCAAACTCGATTCCGAAGAATCGCGGGATCAAGATGCAAGAACGGTATCGATTTCGAGGAACGAGCGTGTCTCGAATCGAACGAACGCGATTCGATTTGAAAATCCGAGTTCCTATCAACATCCCCGAGGCTCATCTTCTCCTGGGGAGAGTTCAACGACCGTGTTCCCATTGAAATCGTGCCGCGTTCGACACCTTCGCGTCGTCTCCGCTTATCTTCCCCCGATGGGACCTCGATCGTTTTCCGAGCAGCGAACGAATGGTGAGAAAAGTGACGACCGCGACTCGTTTTCGATTACTCGGTTGCATAATACTGCACAACCTCGCTGTACGCCAGCTCTCGTTGATCGAGCATGACTGGTTTCGCGCCATCGAGCCCCTCGATCAATTCGAAATTAAGTGTGTTAGGCCGCGGGAAGAAAAAACGCGGGGATTTTCAGCGAGCATTGTTGCGGAGGTTTTATTTGCGTTATTTCACCGTGAAAAAACAAGTAATTCGACGGCGCTTAGCTGGAACATCATTCTGTAACGAGCGGACGATAAGCATCTTGCGAGCTAGAGCCTGCAGAACCGTGAGAATCTCGGTCACGGAAGCTACGAAACTGGGTGAATCGCGATGGGAGGCTTCGCGGCACCCGTGGATTTTCGTCCGGCAATTATTTAATCGAGGGCTAACTCGTTTTCGCAAATTATATTAACACTGGGTTCAGGCAGCGCTGAAAGTGATTACTTTATAAGAGGAATAAAAGAATTTCTAGCCATTTTTTAATATATGTCCAAGGAAATATGTCGAATTCTCTTCGATTTCGGTGAAGTAGATCGGTCAATTTTCAATTCGCGTTCCACTGAAGAATCGGAGCCCTACAGAATTAATTTCACTTTCGCGGCGCTTCTCTAAAAATCGTCCCGGTTCACTAACTGACCGATTTCTTTCCTGGATCCGCTCTTCATACTTTCACTCGGGAAGCGATCGCATTTTTTTTATTTCTTCCTTTCCCCGTGACGACCCGAGCAAAATTCGGACTTTCCAAACAACATGTTAAAACATTCAGAAGGTATCAGAAGATATCTCGATCCCTGTCTAAAAACTTTAATCCGAAAGTGCTGAAATACTTCCAGAAACTCGCGAAGTTCGCGGAACAATTTCGTTGTTACAAACAGTCACGGTTAAACAGCTGTTTTATCGGTCCGCGGATAAACCTGAACGCACGTGTTTGTGGGTCGTCGATAGATAAGGAAAAACAGGAAGCTCGAGTCGAATTCAATGTCCCCGGGACTACCGACAAAGACCGGGCAATCGATCGCATCGATTGAAAGTCTTCATCGGAGAACGATCGGGCCATCTGCGCGCTGCTAACTCGATCAATCGTAATTCCGAATTGGAGCGGCGTTCCCGAATTAATCTAATTTCCCTGGTACCGTCTGTAACGAGATTCGAGCGGCCGAGAGAGACGCGAAACTCGCGATCGTTCGCATGGAATCCAGAGCGAATCGAGCCGTCCGAAATCGCGTGAAAATTCATACCGCTGTTCATGCTCTCCGGGACTCGGTTCAACAACCTCTGCAAATTAAAAAAAAAAAGCAGTGTGCCGTAGTTTATTCATCCGCTCGAGGCTCGACTACGTTCTGACAATTGTTCGTTCTTCATACATTATATTCATAAATTGTGATTTTAGCTTCCGTTAATGTTTACGAATTGTTTCACCGATTTATAGCGCAGTTGTCTACCTTCCGTTATCATTATCAATAACTTTTTCCCATTCATTAGATAAGTACAGGTTTATGAAATCGTTGACAACGAGTGGTTTCTGTTTGATCACCGTTATAATATGTACATATTTGCGAAAATAATCTTCACGTGAAATATAAACTTTCTAGCAAAGGGTCGCACCAAAATCGTTAGAATTAGAGCATATTTTACAACTGCATGTACCTATATCTGTCATAACGTAATACTTTGTGGAAGATCGTCATCTCGATTTTCCGTGCTATCGATATTCTGTTGGCAGAAAGAGCGAGTGAAACCCAGCGTAGAGAATTGTCAGGAAACCAGCAACCCTGCAATAACTTCTAAACACCGACGTAACATCGACGCTGTAATTAGAATCGCCGTTAACAATTACCGCAACAGGGGTCCGTGGCAAGCGTTCCGCTCGGCCCCGGAGGAGCGGATTCGCAGATTTCGGCCCGCAGATTATCCAACAGACGCTCGTTTGCGCTCCGAAGCCAGACGGCATGTTGCAGACACTGCATTCGAAAAGTTCCCGGACGTGAAACACAGTCGAGATACACTCGAGGCTTCCGCGTAAATCAAATTTGATCATTCCGCGCTCGGCGTGCAATTCTCTCCCTCTCTCGCGTGGATATCTCGGGGCACTCGTGGATATGCACTTGTGCTCAGTCTTCGGAACACGCGCAAATACTCTTTCGCGGAATTACTCTTGTTTAACGCGTTAAGTGGCGAGCACGAGACCCGGCGAATTCCCACAAGATCGGAACGTTAATTGCATTAACCTCTTCCCGCGCAATGACGATGCACAGAGACGCAAATTTCGAACGTAATTCGCTTCTCCGAAATCGAAATTACTTTTTATGCAAAATCAGACGACGTAGACGTAGACGCATTTATTTCTTTTCTTGATAATTCTAATCACTTGAGAATAATACAGCATTTTTAACGAACAAGCCACTCATTTTTATTAGAAATGCCTAAAATCCACAGTGTAATGGTGTTTAACAACTACGGTACGAGCGCAGAAGCGCCGAAAAGTGTCGAGGCTCGTTGTGAACGAAGCTTTAAAACGAACTTTACGGAAATCGATACAATTAACGTAAAGAGTGCTAATAGCCGGCCTCGAACTGTTTAAAATGGCGAGACGAAGATCGCGGAGTTGCGCCAGCAAAAAAAAATCGATTTCGGGCTTTTAGAATGCAGCGGGCGGATTGACAGCGAGCCCGACCGGGCACGAAGAGCGAAGCTCGGCTCGTTGAAAGTCAGCCAACGATCGAAGGGTGGATAACAGCGTTTCGTCGACGGTGTACGCGCGATGGGCAACAAACAACAGCGCAAAAGCCACGGACAACGGACGCGCCGAGGAAACAATTAACGTTGCGCGAGTCTCGTTAGCGAGCGGCCAGACGATTCGTTATTACGGCGACCAATTATCACCGGCGCGCGGCCAGGAGCGTCCTCGACGTCACCTCGCGCGTCCACTTCAATGGGTGAAGTTACGTTTGCTTTTTAATAGCGGCGCGTTATCGCCAGATTTTCGATTATTCCCGCCGCCAAGCAATTTCCGCAAAACGCGCGCGCGGCGTTATTCGAGCGGAGGAAACGCAAATTAAGGGATGAAATTCGGTGCAGAGGACTCTACCAGCTGAAATCCAAATGGTTCGAAATGTGTACAGTACTGTCTCGGCGTACGTAAAATTATGGTGAAACTATTTATTGTAATTTGTTAACAAACATTTTTTGTTTTCAATTGTTTCTTTATAAAATTTCTACCAGTACGTTCCTGACATTTTCCTGATTAAAATGAGTACCCACATGATATACTTCGGACCGTATTTGCTCGTTTAATCCACGATTTAGTAGAACTTCGATTATGCGAATCGTGTTCGATGATGTGTGAATCCTCTGCTATTCTGACTGATTCGGTTCAAGGCAATCTACAATACAACACGATTCTACAATGCAGCAAAGATTTAGTGCTATTATCTGAACGCTCATGTTCCATTAATTAATTCGCATAATCGAGGTTCTACAAACATGCTCCGAAGTGTGTCGTGTTTGGGCTCATTTTAACGAGAAAAATGTCAGGAATACGCTGTCACGATACGATTATTGATTTCACTACTCCCACGCTTCTCGACTCGGATTTTTCAAAATCTCCGGTCACGGCTCGAGCTCCGGCCTCGAACAACAAGGCAGACGCGCGATAGGAATTTCAATCGAAATTTAATCCTGTAATTGTTGACCCAAATTGCTCTCGGCAGACTCTGATTTCATTTGCTCCTCTTTTGAGATTAGGAGCACCGACCCGCTACGTAACTCGATTTTAATACCTCGCGGAGACTGCGAGAGTGTATTTATTGTAGCCCGCGAAACACTGTTATACCGTGAATGCTTTTCGAATGGAGAATCAAAAAACAAAAGAAACATCGTGTAAAATCCACGCCTCGTGGGTTGATTATTCGATAACAAAATCGATGATAGCAGCAATAATACCAATAATGAATTTTCACGGCTGGCTGATGTCTGAAAGCAGATAATTAATGCTCCTCTTGAAAATTAGCAACGATAGATTAAGTTTAACGAACGTAATCGAGAAAAGAAATCGAAAGAGGATCGAGTCTGTTCTCCGATTCCACTCGCAATAAATCCAATGATACTCGCAGCGTTCAGCGGTTTTCGCTAATTATTTATTTGAAGATCTACGCGGTTATTAAATTTTCTAAGCCCGAGACTGTTTTAATTTATTTCGACGGCCGATATCGATCTCCTCGATCTTGATACGAGGCGTTTTCGTCCGGAGTTAATGAAAAACCGCGATAATCAGGTTTCACTCTCGAAGAAAAATATACAGGGAGATCACGAGAAGAACGGCCGGCAACGGTGCATCGTGGGAGAAAACGCAAACGGCGCATCCGTAATTCATCGCGGGACAACGCTAGAGCTACGTTGCGGCGGTCCGCGACCGGTTAATAAGTCGCGGCGTGTGTGTTTCTGAAAGCGAAAGCTTCTAACGCAACTGGTAGTCACGCTCGCGATCATGCAAAACCAGCGAGAAAGCAGTCGCGTCGCTTTCCTTGCCGATTATACAAAGTCTCGCCATGCTCGATAAACTCGTCATTTTTGCGAGTTAGCCGCGCGATTCGAGCTTAGTCAGCCGTGGATGCCAGCCTTTAGCGCGTGTACAGCCCCGTTGGTACGCAAGTGTGCAAGTACCCGGAATCACGGGGACACTTAGCCGAGACTGCAATCGATTTTAGTCGAGTTCTGAAATCGATCGGTTTCGGCCGAATCTGTTTCGAGTCTAAAAATGACGATTTCGAACAGGATCGGTTCGGGTCTACAAGCGATCGCTTTGGATCGAGTCGAGTAGGTTAGAGTCTAAAATTAGTCGGGCGAGAACAAATCCTATTGGTTCAGGTTTTAAAATAGTCTATCCAGCTTGATTTTTATTGGTTTAGGTCTAAAAACGGCCATTTCAGATCGAGTTGTATTGGTTCGACTCTATAAATGATCGATTCGAGTCGAAAAATGATCCATTCAGATCTAAAGGCGAGCAATTCGAGCAATCTTGCTGTTTCGGGTCTGGATCTAATGCTAATGGCGAGTATAGATCCCATTCCATCAGAGATCAATCATTTATTCCAAGTGATCGATTGGACTGATGTCAGGTCAGCCGCAGAGAGTAGCTCGATTTGATTTCAGTTGCAACGATTGCGTGCAGCAACCGGATCAGGTACGTGCCAAAAAAACCTCGACAAGATTGCGGGGCGACTTCCGGTTGAAGACACGCGACTCGACCCACCTGCGGCCTCTCGCGCAAACCAATTAGCGTTCTTCGGTCGTGTACAGCCGACACACGTAACGCTCCTGAAAAGAAGCAGACCGGTGGTCCGCGCTGTGTGTATTTTTAGCGGTGCCGCGTTTTTACAGTTCACAGAAATTCTAGATCGGAACCGTCGCGTCGACCGCACACCGGAAAAATCCGGAACGAGCGCGCTTAATTCGCGTCCGCGGGTTTCCGACGTAGCGATCGAGGACTCTCCCCGGCCTGGTAATCACCATTATCCTGTTTTCGCCGACTGTGTTTTCCGTGCCCACCCAGCAATTCCATTCCGGCCATCGTTCGTTTTGTTTTCCGTTGGATTGGTGCCATTCGCCGTGGTTAATCGTCGGGCTAATCATTCGCTCGATATTAAACGATGCGCTAGCTGCGCTAACGACTGCTGATACAATCGTTGTCGAACCGCGGATTTTGTGTGCTCGTGACGAAAATGGGTGGGCGAAATTTGAAACAACAGAAAGAGATTTCCCCTCGACAAATGAAGAGAGTAAATAATTTTATAACTACGAAAAAGGATTTTTGGTCAAATGTTCTTTCGTCGACGATAGCGAAAAGACAGAAAAAGAATTGGCTCTTTTACATAAAGATCCGCAGTCTAATCACTGCAGACGAGAACTCGGATACGTGAACTGGGACAATCCATTTCCAAAGAAAGCACAATTAAACGAACCGCGCGGGCTATCGCGAATTCGTTCGATTGATCCCTGTCGTTTTCTTCCCGCGCCGATACAAAAGAAATCAATTCTTCCAATCGGCTGGTTTATCAATCATTCTCCGGTACGACAGCCATTATATGGAACAGTGTAAACGCCAACTCGACGGACGATTGCTTCAGCTCTCGAGCTCGCTGGAAACTGCAGGATTAATCGAACGTTCGCGTCCGAATTTCCACGGGGAATCAGGGGGTGAAAGAGAAAGAGAAAGATAGGCCGATTCGTTAAAACTCGTCGGAGGGGCCGGCGAAATGAAATTAAAAATGAAAATTGGAAAGAATAACTGGATGGAGCCGAAAAAAAACTGGGATCGGGGATAATCTGGTCGAAGTGGATGAGGCAAAAAGTGCCGAAAGGCGAAACAGCGCGGAAGACGAAGCGAGAAACGATGTTTGCGGTCCGAGAAGATCTCACTGGCGGGAAGTCAAGATACACTATCGCTTTGCTTTCACTTGCTGAGCGAATAACGAAGATGGATTCACCGTGGAAAACAAAGAATTCGAAGCCGCTGTGCAAAAACCTGGCTGGGCAATTTTTTAGCGAAAATGCGCCTGTTGGAGTTCTACATATTTCTTTAACGATTGGTTAGAGATTCGACACTGAATCACGATTCGCGCGTGACGAAGTGATGGGGGTAGAAAGGCGGCGCTAAGAGGCGTGGCTACGAGTTAGACCACCCATAGGAGGCGTGGTTTCGTTGCTCCGGGAGCCAGAACAGTGATTAGAGAGCAATTGTTCTTCTCTACGTAAAAACGATATCTAATCTATGCTGCAGAGACCGTATCTGTGACCGAGTCCTTCAGAAATCTAGCTTCGAAATAGTGAAAATCGAAGGTGAAGAGAAGCAGCACGTGGCCACGTGCCACGATACAGGTGAGAGATTGTACCTATCAGATAATCGTCGGTTGATAAACCGGGACACCGTAGAAACGAAGAAGAGGAGGAGGAAGAAGAACCGTGAAAAATAGTCTCACGACGTTCGCCATTGTCTATTGTCCGCGAGCGGCGAGATAACCAAGGCAAAGTTCCCTTTCACTTGCACGCTCGCGTCCTGGATAAGGATTCCGAGGACCGAGAACAATGGAGAGGAGGCTCCTCCGCGTGCTGGGAGATCGCGGCGTCTGTGCCGAGAGCGTTAGGAAACGTTTGAAAACGGCGCGAGAGAAATACATAGCGGGATACGCCGCATGCCGTCGTGCCGCGTCTTCGTCGATTTTCTCTCCGGTCCGTAGACTTTCCTCCTCGTATCTAACGGGTTACGAAAACGAAACCGCACAGCCGGATAACTGTGCCGGTGTAATTTATACGCGAGTGTCGAATTACCGAGAGCAACGAGGGGAAAAGTGAACGCGCACCAAGAAAACGGTGTTGCGCTCGAGAGCGCCGCTTCGGAGGATCACTCGGTGATCCTTGAAGATCCGCATGGGGATCGAGCTCTCGCGCGGCTCGATTCTTCTTCGAGAATTCAGCTATCGTGCTAGCTGTTTCTTTTTTTTCTCTTATCTGGCCGTTGCTAGCTAACATTTAATGTCGCGTCGATTGCATCATGTGCGATTAATAATTGCCAGCACGATTTCGAAGCGTCATCGGTGATCCTTGATAGATCAGCTGGGGATCAAGCTCTCTCGCAGGGATTTCTTTTTATCTATGGGTCATACGGTACCGTTTACGGCACGTCCCGCCTTTCTCGCGCGCAATCGCAATCGCGTCGATAACAACACCAACGGTGTCTGTAATCGTCAAAACAAATGGAAGCGAATAGCAATCGCGAAAAGGATAAACGATTCGATGCACGCGTACCGAACAAATCATCGCGAACAAAAAAAAAGATCGTTGGCTCCGGCCATTGATTTCGCACAGAGGATTTAACTCGCGCTGGTTCGAGCATTTATGAATTTTGGAAACGCATTCGATCGCGCGAGATACATATTTTATCAAAGAGCGGACGGGGAGGGGAACACTGCCACTCGTTCGAATCGCAAATCTTTTGTTTTCGCGAAGTGTGGGAATGTTGAAATAAAAACACTGCGGGAGTGTAGGAATGTACATTCTAAAAAATTCGGCAGGATTTTAATGCTGGATGGATGCAGTTGGGTCCGCTGTTGGCAGGCGGCAGTTTCGACTGTCAACAATGACGAGTGAGTGGCTAGCACGCAGCAAACCATTTTCGACGTGTTGAGCGTTGTCGGATTGGACGCATCCTGTGGAAATTCGCGTCCCCGACCGGAAGTCGAGGGAGACCACATCGAGATACCAGGTCCCGGCAGCTGTTCCGATTACCCGGCATGCCCGCGACCCGCCAAACGGCAGAGGGAAAACTCGGGAAAAATGTCACCGAACGATAAGATCACCGATCAATTCTTTCGTCTTTTGTAAATCACTTGAACAAGGTAGCGTCGTTTTAATCGTAACAAAATTCGCATGACCGTCCGATTATTTACGGGATGCGCGAACGAGCCACTTCGCAACGACGCTGATCCATCCAGCAGTTTATCAAAGTTTCCACCAGCTGCAAAATAAAACAACAAGCTCGTTAAACTCCGGCAAACTCGTTCCCTCGAACGGAGCTCCAGAGAAAATGCTGGCGAAGCCTGCACAGCCCGATGATCATTGTCATCGGACGAGCCTAAGCAGAGACAGAAGAAATCACGTCCACGTATAATTTATTGCCAGAGCTGGCGAGCGATCGCCGATAAGCTCGTTCCAATTCTCCTCTAATTAAATCGAGCCACGCTTAAACGTGTTGATTAGCGACCATTGGAATTAATTCCACGAGAAACGCTGTGCTGGCTGCAGGGAATAACCAGGTTTCTGCTGATGCAGAAGTTGGATGGCGAAAGCCCTACAATGCCCAGTGAATAAATCTCAAGACATTTTTCATTTCGTTTAACAACGGATTGTTCGAACAGGCTAAATGACAACCTGCAGAGGAGCCGAGTCTGTTGGGGATGATTTCATTAGAGAAGGTGTACGGCGAAAGCCCTACCAATGGATAACAATCTAAATAAGTTATAAAAAAAATCATTCTTGACTATTTATTGATTAAATGGATCGTCCGTAGGGCAAACAGCAACTTATAAACTATTTTTCGCCTTTGCTTTTGTTAGAAGTGTCGGGCTGCGAAAGCCCTACCAATGGCGGGCAATCTAAACGAGCTGCGAGAAGTTTTACTCCGAACTATTTCTCGGACTAATGGATTGCCCGAAGATCAGATATCAAGTTCTGCAGTATTTTGTGCTCGCTTCTATTAGAAAAGTTGGATGGTGAAAGCCCTATCAAAGGTGAACGATCTAAATGGGCCTGAAGAAGATTTACTATTCGCTGTCCGTTAATAAAACGAATTCCTCGACGTCCGAGTCCACTTGAAATTAATGTTATTTGATTAGGTCGTGCTCGTTCGCGGCGAAACAGTAAATCGAATTTAAGCCAGTTCGCAGACAATACTTTAAACCCATGCCCACAGCGAACCGAATTCACCTGGCGGGTCCCGTCTCGAGAGTTCACGGTGGAACGGCTGCGAATCCCGATGGGGTATTCGGCGGAGGTACCCCTGGCCCTCTGTTTATCTTCCGGGTGAAGTTTCTGCGGCGTCGAAGAACGCAAAATGAGGAGCAAAACCGGCGAAGGGGCAACGTCTCCCGTCCTGACCGGAATGCGCACTATTCCTGGAGATTCTTCGGCGGCATGTTGCCTCGTTGCTCGCGCGCTTGCGAAAAAGTTCTTCCTGGTCGCGCTCCGTTTACACGAGCATTACCGTAAACACCTGCCGAGTTAGAAAGTATCGACCCCCGCGATCGATTTGCAATTTTATGTATAATTCATCGGCTCAGGCCGTTGCCTTAGCTGGCATGGCGCGGCGCGGCGACGATAGGAATTATCTTCGATCGTTTTTCTTCACGGAAAAATCGCCTATGCTCGAGCAATTAACACTGGCGAAGGGAACCAGATTTTCTTATCTTCGACGCTAGACTAATTCGAAGCTAAATTTTGCAGAAAAAGACGCTTATCTTTGCGTGTAATCGTTGAAACTATCGTATTAATTCGATACGATCGAAGACCATTTTGTAAAAAGATTCGTTTAAGCGGATAAGATGAACGCGATGGGATAACGAGTGTGGAACGTTTAAAATGTGAAAAAAAAAAATAATCCGATCCTGCCAGGATTCGAACCTGGAATCTTCTGATCCGTAGTCAGACGCGTTATCCGTTGCGCCACAGGACCGCCCTGCTACAACCCCTCTAATTTTAGCATGAATTCCTACACCCGAAGCCACGTCATAATACCTCGAACTCCGATGAACGATATTTATTTGCCGATCGATCAACACCTACGGCGCGAGTAAATTCGTTCGTCCCGCACCTGACGCATTCGACACGACATTTAGAACTTTCCTGACCTTTTTATCGAACTACCCCTGGCGGCGGATCAAAAAGAGAGTTCACGTGTCCCATTTTACTCCGTACTCTAGATATCGCCGTAATTGCGGCTCGGTAATTGTTGTTCGTACGGAGAAAAGTTGCGAGCGGGAAATCCTTATTTATTCCTAGATCGGGGACACCCGGTATATTTAGAAGAGAACTCGGACTGTTAACTCAGATTGTACATCTACCAAGTGCAATAAATAGTTGTTTCTCTGGATAAAAAATAGATTTAAGAGGGCTGAATCAACCCCCAAGGTTTACGATCATTTTGATTAACCCCTTAATAACGTGTAACTTACAATTCCGTCGCTTGAGTTCATAATTATCGGTGTTTACATTGCATAATAAATAATATATGCAAGTAATCATTGTGTAAATGACGGATGGCCAAGGTGCCAATTAATTTTTAAATATCGAATTGTTATATAATCGTGGGAACGAAAGAACCAACTGGTATTACCGAGCGACCAATTGAATTCCGGTTAATTACTTTGGTATAAAAAGCCCAGTCAACGCTGGGTAATTTAGGCTAGTTTCCAATAAAGGTAATCAGTTGCACGCAGCGAGAGTACAAAAATGGATGCAACTCGGGAACAAGGTCACGCTGGGCACATTTTTACAGTGACTTTGCTTTTTGTCATACGGTGCCCCGTGTTCACCATTGAACTGGGTGCCCCAACCGTTTAAACGGAACTATCCGCCGCGCCGGATGTCTAGTAGACATTTATATGCGAGTCTATTGTCCGCATCGGTAACAAATGCTACAGTTGAAGAGCGCACGTAGAATGCACTGTTTTTACGCAGACGAGCTCCTCGACACTTGACCGAATCGTTGTCGCTTTAAACACAGAGTAGCCCAAAAAAAACCATTGTAAAATATAATCTATTATTCTATTGAATATTCACATTCATTTTTTCTAAAAAAATTCCAATTCTAAACGTCCCAATGACTTTCGGGTCACCCGGTATATGGAAACCATTGATGTACATGGTATATACGGTATATGAAAAAACCATTGCAAAATATAACCTATTATTCTATTGAATATTCACATTTATTTGCTTCTAAAAAAATTCTAATTCTAAACGTCCCAATGACTTTCGGGTCACCAGGTATATGGAAACCATTGATGTACATGGTATATACGGTATATGAAAAAAACCATTGTAAAATATAACCTATTATTCCCTTGAATATTCACATTTATTTTTTTCTAAAAAAATTCCAATTCTAAACGTCCTAATGACTTTCGGTTCACCCGGTATATGGAAACGAAATGACCCTGAACTCCCCACCCCCTCCACATATTGTTGGTTATATTTTAATCCCTCCAAAGACAAGTAATTTTTCCCACCATTCAACATTATCGAGTGAATTTATTTCATCCCCACATTGTTATATTTACACCTCTTTCTCCATTCTATACTGTTAATTTCACTCGCATTTACCCCTCGTACAAATATATAGTTCCAAAGACAACAAGATTTAGTTTCAACATTATCAACTTATTTTTAACCTTCGTCCCTATATTTACACCCCTCTCCTCATTCAACACTGTCAACTTAATCCCTCATCCCTAGATCCAAACCCTTTTCCCCCATTCAACGTAATCAGCCAAGGGTGAGAAAGATTAAACACCTCCTTGTGTACCTTTAAAAAGACGGTTAATAAAATAACCACCACCGGGGCCCATTCACAAAGTTATTTTTACAACGTTGTAACCTTCCTACGTCACTCGTACCCCATGCGTACCAATGAACCATAAGGGGTTGGAACGAGGTGGATCAATTCGCGGACTAATAAAAATACGTGCACCCATTGAATTGCCAACGGTCCACGTCATTTTGTTCATAAAAATACGCGACACGATTAACCACATACATAATCGTTATTAACGCTAAAAACTATTAACGCACGAACCACCGATCGTACAATTATTAAAATTATGAAAATGTATTCGCAAGATATCGTTGAACGAACTGCTATATCCAAACCGTATTTATTATTGTACAGCGATACATATTGTTATATGGTATCGAAATGATTTTTACCATTTATCCTACCGATTTATAGTAGATTCATCGATAATGCTACAATTTGTTGGCACGTAAAAACGGTCGTGCTTCTCAGCTGTTTCACACAGGCCAGCGAGCCACATATGGGAGTACAATAGAATTACGTTTGAAATGAAAAACACTTCGAACGGCATAGTAAAAAGAAAAGTAGGTTCCGAGCGTTGAGCGGTGTTGATCGTCACCCCGATAAAACAACGGAGAACTTACCGTGGTCGATGGAACTGCAGCCGCGGAACGATGAATCAGAAAAATCACGCAGTATCGCAACGCGCGACAGTCCCAGTTATCGGGGACTAGGAGCGTAATCGGTGCACGTTCGAGCGCGCACACGATCGTCGCACGGGGGCCCCGATACTTTCGAAACAATACGCGCACACCTCGTGACACTTCCGCGAAACAACAATAATCGAGAACACTTATCGAACGATCTCTCTCTCTTTCTATTGTCGACGACGCGCACACACACACCGTCGGGAGCCAGCCGATGGTCCCAAGCGTTGTTTACGCGGAGAGGAAGACGCGTGAAATATGCTCAGGTGCGTTTCCGCGTAACGGACAGTTTAAATCGACGAGTAACGTCAATGTCACCCCATCGCCGTGCATCGGGAACACGAAGGGTGCCGATCCGATGTGCACAGGGGTGATCAATGATCGGCAGTGCTTGCCACCGGTCGATCGATGATATCCATTCACCGTTCGCACCCGGATCGGTCACGTGTGCCACATAGTAACGCGCGACCCGTTCAGAAATCCGTGGACACGAGCGAACAGCGGCGAGAGCTGTCACGAGCCGTCCTCACACTCGCCATTTTGGTTTACACTGACACTCGGGGAACGGGCAGCGAGGTGTTCCGAACTCGTGCGCATGCGCGCGACAGGTGGCTGCCCGGGAGTTAAACCGCGATCCGCAATGCCGAAATTTTCAATTTACCGAAACTCAATCTTTCCGCTCTCGATTCGCATTCCTTCTATTACGAACAATTCCCAAACGATCCACGATATTCGTTTATCGAATAAATCATTTTCGAAACGAATTTAACCCTCGTCGCTGCTTTACCGACTGTCGATCAGTCGCCAACGATCGGCCTGTTACCACGCGAGTTTAACATTGCACTTACCACCGCCGATCACATGAAAAGTTTCGGATTTATTACACAGAAGTCTGTGCACTGACAACGTTTTTAGCGGTAAGAAATTAGAAATAGCTACATTGCAGTCCCAAGAAGATATAAAATATTATCTAAAATGCCTCAACGACTTATATATTTTAAAATATCAACATCACTAAAAGTTCCGCCTCTACCTAAATAGAACAATTGCTCGAGATCTAAGGTAAGAATTCTTGATTTTTCTAAAATTATGTTTTAGTACTTTCGTATGTACAATATTTCTAGGAATTTTTTGTCCTTGATGTTAGTTTTGCTTTTAATATTTTACAAAACATTGAAAAATCGGAGATTGTAACATTTCATGATAATCGATATAGTTAGCTATTTGTATTTGACACAGGTCTGTGTTGGTTTACTCTTATACACAGACTTAGGATTAGTACAAACATTGCAGCTTATGGACTTTTCTGTCCACGCTTCGGGGGGCTCTAAGAGCCCCCGTACCATTTCGGTGTCGCGCTCACTGTTACCGATAATTCGCGAATTTAGGCGTATTAGTAAGAACTGAATATTCCGTATACTTCACTTTTACTACGGATTTTACCACAGACGAGGTATAACTCGTCTGTGATTTTACGATACCTCGTCTGTGCTTTTAGCGATGTGATATTTCAGATCACTGTAAGTTCCACGTTATCCCCGCGCCCACTTGTGTCCACTTTTGGCGCCACTAAATAACACAAGGGCTCAAACCGGCTCAGGCCATCAGCCTCAGAGGTTGGCACTTTCCCACTCTCTTGTCAGTGGCATGGGTGCACATTTTTTATGTACAATTGCTTGAAAATAAAGATCTGCCGAGTACATACAGTTTGTCAGTGAAATATTTATAATGCACTACAAAGATTTTTACAAGTAAGGGGAACAAAGTTGTTTCAAAACACACGTGCTGTGCAATGGATCCGTGGTGTTTACCGGTTCCTCGAGCGAATCCCAAAATGTGAAACGTTCTGATAGATGCAGTACCATTTGTATGATGATTAATTTACAAGAAAGTGCATGGTTTATGAAACGTTATTACATAGAGCTAGTACGAATAAAGAGGAATGAAAGATGAAGAGAATAAAGATGAAAATCAAGAGGCCGAATCCTCTGTTTGAACTTTGGTTACAAGAATGGCAGCAGGAAGCTGTGTCCCGAAATTCGGATATGCAACATCATTTTTCCAAAGCACTTATTGCGTTGAAGAAATATCCGTTGCCACTAAAGTCTGGGAAAGATTGCTTGATTCTACAACATTTTGGTAAAAAACTATGCTCAATGCTGGATAGAAAGCTTGAAAAATATAAAGCCGAGAATGGGGGGGTCGATAAATACTGATGATTTTATTTGCATACGTTGTAATAATACTGGAGAGCATGTACCTAAGAGGAAACAAAAATTGCAGCAAACTTCAGTAAATGCAGAAAAGTTGACACCCCAGAAGGTGAGACTATATAAAATCCATCGTAAAACAATTTTTAAGAAACTAATCAATTTGAAATAAAAAGTACACAATAAACTAAACACAAATTTTTTTAATCTCAAGACAGAACTTGAAGTACTCAACGAATGTAATTTATCATCGTGGAACTTGGAAAATTATGCAGTTTTAATGATTTTATACAAGAAAACACAAGAAATTTATTCTTCAGGTATTCTTCATTTCATTTTGTATGTTATTCTGTTTTATGTTGTTAAATTATCGTGATTATTGTTGTCTTATTAGGGTTTATTGCCGAAGAGGATTTGTTGCTTGAAGTAAAAAATTTATGCGGTAATGCATCAAAGAATTCAATTACAAGTTTCATTGATACTAGCTTGGTATTTAGGCTAAGTTCACCAATAAGGTAATGAATGAATTTATGTTATTGTACAACAGTATTATTAATATCATGATCATTTCTGTAGGTATAGTCTTACCGAAGCAGGTATAAATATTTCAAGGAAAATCTGTGATATCACTGCCACAGACTTAGACCTAGTTATCTCTTCCAATGTCCTAAATAACATTCAAGCACGTTTAGTGGCATTGTTTCCACAAAAATCAACAGAAGCAGATAAAACAAGCTGTAATAATTCAGGTTTAAATACACAACTGTCCAAGGAACATCAGAAGAATATTCCTAATAGTTTAACTAAATCTTCTCAAGTTGAGAATTGTCGATCGTCAAAGAATCTTGCTAGAAACAAAAGAAATGTGCAACAATCTAGTCAGTGTTCTACACAAAAGAAATCCAAGGAAAATAATGTTATAGAAATTCCTGACAGATTAAATGATGTGAACTCGGATGCATCTAGTAAAGAAAATGGTAGAACTCTTCCTACCGATCATGTGCAAAAAAGAATATATTTACAATCTAACAAATTCGATATAATATTATTAGTGGATACACAAGAAACTTGTGGGTATGTATAATCTTACTTATTATTTCTGTTGGTATACGAAAAATATTTTCGAAATACTTTATTTCAGTGGAAAAACAAATCCTCAACATGATGCTACACTGTCAGAGTTGTCAGAATTTGGTACATTATTTCAAGTACGTCATTTAAAAGTTGGGGACTTTGCATGGATTGCCAGGTGTAGAAATACAAATAACGAATTGATTCTGCCTTATATAGTAGAAAGGAAGAGAATAGATGATTTAAGTGCTAGTATTACAGATGGAAGATTCCACGAACAAAAGGTGATAGAATACAGAAATGTTTAAATTGTTCTATTAATTTGTTTCTAATTAATTTTAAAGCAAATTTGTTTCATATAGTTCCGATTGAAACAATCTGGAATTGAAA
The DNA here is from genome assembly GCA_028454225.1 of Lasioglossum leucozonium. NCBI lineage: Eukaryota > Metazoa > Arthropoda > Insecta > Hymenoptera > Halictidae > Lasioglossum > Lasioglossum leucozonium. The sequence goes on along the minus strand of CM052207.1, from coordinate 10,678,842 downwards.
ATCTCATGTACATAATTGAAGAATACGATAAGGGCCATAGATTGGCAATACCACGATCATCGCTAATGCAAGCTTCTATAAATACTTTAATACAAGACGGATTTTCAGTAAAGTATACTAAGAACCATAAAGACTCAATGTTTTATTTGTCGTCGATAACAAAAATTTTAAACGACGTTTTTAGTGTAACTTTTTTTTTTTTAATTGTTACTTGTACGAATCAATAATTAGATTTCATCGAACAATAATACTTACTTATTGTACATACTTATTACAGAAAAAGAATTTGGTAGGATGCAAAAAGGAAACTCTGCCACAAGCAGATATTTTAACAGATACCATTAATCTAATGGAATTTGAAGAATTCAATAAAGCAGCATCAAAACAAAGAGTATAAAAATTAAATTACTTCAACAAATGTAAATGTAATTATATGTAACAAAATTTTTTACATTTTTTTTTTTTAGGTATTCAAAGTAACTCAAATGTTCATTCGCCAGTTGCTACAGTTAAAAGGTATATCTGTGGAGAAAGCGTTTGCGATTGTAGAACGTTATCCAACACCGAAAGTACTGGTTAATGCTTTTCAACAATCCGATTGCAATGTAGACTTATTGTTGTCTAATATACAAGCTGAAAATAAGAAACAGGCTCTTGGTCCAGCAATTAGTAAAACCATTTATCAGTTATATACGAGCAAAACGTTAAATTAATAAACCAAATTTTATGTATGTACATATAAATTAAATAAATTTTATTACGATAACGTTTAATACCTTAATCATTGCATGTATTCACCTTTACATTATTATATATTTGATATTCTAAAGCTAACCAGAGGCATCGTTACATATGCATTTGGATGAACCATAGAGTAAATATAAAAGTGATAATGCGGTAGTCCGATGGTAAGTAGATATGCATGATTTAAAGTGTACATAGAGCGATGAGAACGAAATGCGTTTCTTATCATAAAATTGTATTATATAAAATTATGTTATATACATTGTAATTTAGTTGCGGTATTTGTTACGTAATTTCATTACTTTTTTAATTGGATAAGTATATGTCACTAAAGAATTTGCAAAAAATATTCTAGATTTCTCACCCTCTTGCGGCAAATATAGAAAACGTTTCGACACGAGACTAGCAAAACTTGAACGCGCTACGAGTTGCCAATCCAGTATCGAGCTCCGCATCGTAAGTCACGGTTATAAACGTATCTCGGGGAGTTTGTTATTCACTTCCTTAGTGTATTGTATGTATTTATATTGGTTTTTTTGTGTAAAACCTGCCGAATTTTTACAATGAGTGCCGAGGAGGAAGTTCTACGAATTCAAAAGAAATTGAACAAGATGTCGAGCGGTGACGGGACGGTGAGTAAGTGAGTAAAATAAAGATAGTTGTGTTACGCTTTGCAGATTCGGCCTCGCTCACCGAGAACGAAGTTTATATGTTTTCAAACGAAAATACGATCACCAAGTTATCGTTCGATCGTGCAACATGTACGAACCAATTATCCTCGGAAATAATGCTACGGAACGATAATATTCATGTACGCGCTAATTTCAGTGAACTCTCAATGTTTGTATTACCTAAGGCGGTCAACGTATTGTGGAGCTTGCATATCTAGTATTCTAATTTTAACATAATAAAGCGTTGGTAAAGGTTAAACCGTGTACTAGGTGTAACATTGATTAGAGTATGCGTACGTTCTGTTACATAGTTTCATGTTTAAGTTCATTGTGGTAATAATGATAGTGCAGACTAAGTACTACTTGGCAGTGTCTGAAGTGTGTACAACTATTAATTGTGTTATGTGTTATTTAACAAAAAGTTACTGTCATCAATTTAAACGATATTATTCAGCCATACAAGTTTACGCTATAAACATTTATGTGGACAGTGTATCAAAATAAATAATAAATACTGATCAAATAATAATTTTAAGTTTAAACTAATCGATCCATTAACTATTATTATTATTATATTATACCATGTGTAGTATGAAATACCCAATGTTTTACATACATTTATAGTTCATATCTTTGTACACCTAAGAAAGTAATAACAATTGTTTCAGGGTCAAGAACAGGCTTTGGACTTACTTAAAGTATTGCAAAAACTACCAGTTGATTTAGAACTTTTGACCAAAACTCGCATCGGAATGACAGTGAATGCATTGAGAAAATCGAGTAGAGACGAAGAAGTTATATCACTCTCCAAAACTTTAATAAAAAATTGGAAGAAATTCTTATCTGGTAAGAGATTACATTTATTGAAATGAATATTTTACAAAAGAATTAGCCAATATAAATTGTGTATTAATGTTCACAATTATTCAGGATCGAATAAAGAAAAGGATTCTACATCTTCGAGCAGTTCAAAAAAGAGAGACGATAAATCGGAGAAGAATAAAGATGACGGAGATCAGAAAAAAGATAAAGACAGCACCGATAGCGATGTCAAAATGAAAGAAGAAAAAACTCATAAAGATATGCAAAGGAAACAGTCAACATTCCCTGCTCCTACCACAACAGATGCTGTTAGGCTTAAATGTAGAGAACTACTGGCAGCAGCTTTGCGAGTAGATGGAAAAGCGATCGAGGGCTGTGCTTCGCCAGAAGAACTGGCAGAGGAGCTGGAGGAAGCAATTTATGCTGAATTCAAAAATACTGACAACAGATATAAGAATAGGGTACGTTTAAATCTTCGACGTTTACATATTTGTATCTTTATATCAGCTGGTCTGAAATATGTAATTAATTTTTCAGGTGCGAAGCAGAGTTGCAAATTTGCGCGATGCAAAGAATCCCAATCTTCGAACCAATTTCATCGCCGGTGCTATAACGCCCGCTCGACTTGCCGTCATGACTGCCGAAGAAATGGCAAGCGATGAGATAAAGCAACTGCGAGAACAGTTTAAGAAGGAAGCAATCAACGACGCGCAACTTGCCACTGTACAAGGCACGAAAACCGATTTATTGAAGTGCGGTAAATGCAAGAAGCGCAACTGTACATACAACCAAGTACAAACACGTTCAGCCGACGAACCTATGACTACTTTTGTACTATGCAACGAGTGTGGAAATCGATGGAAGTTCTGCTAAATAGCCCTGACTCTTCAAGATTTTATCCAGGAAGGAAATGTATTTCGTTCAAGACCTGCCTATTAACACTTGCCAGAGTTAACAAGACCTCGTTGAAGATATAACATGAAATTTACGAGACACAGACTGTACATTGACAAATTTTTAATCCTTTCACAAGTTTCAGAGTACACAACTTGTTGTATATATTGAAATTATAATCTGATAGGCCTCAACTTGAAGAGAAATTCGATCTTGAATCATTGCTCGAAACTGCGGAAAATGCGCGCGCGAATTATATTAAGGTGAAAGTAAAACTTTTCTTTTAACATCGTACACGTTCTCACAATGTTTTATCTATGAAAAAGTTCTGAATTGTGAATACAGTTCTGAAATACATGTATGTGACACTATAATGCAGTATATTTGCAACCCTGCCCTACGATACAAAGGAAAACTCCAATGTTTATAAAGTCTCCGCGGGGAAACAATGAAATTAACCAAACTTACCGACTGTCGATTTTAGGTCAGCGACTGTGGTGTCGCTGATAGTAAATTCCTGTGATCTGTGTCAGAACTGTTCCATCGGTAATTTTGGCTAGTAGTTTCAGCGTTTCGCCACTACGTCAATTGGCGCTGTACTGACCCCTGAATGGAGCAAATGATTCTTGCCGGGTTCATGTTGTATCTTATAGCAAGAGCGGTAAGAATTATTTGCGCTCGAATAAAGAATTACATTTCAATGGACTAGAGTCAACTTGACCCGGTCAAGCTCCTTTCTGCCATGTGATGAAATATCAGTGGATACCACTTTGAAAAATCAAGCAAACTGTACCCTCGGCTTGAATAAAATTGATTGGATTTTGCAGGGATTCTCCGAATCAATTTTTAAATATATAAAATTGTTCTCCTATTTGTTAATAAAATGAAATTAAACCTGGTATCTCTTCTCTAATACTATTTATTTAGCACCTGTTGAATACTCCCAGGTAACCTATGTGAATATTCGAAGTGAGACACTGATTGTAGATTAAACGTTTATATTTACATGCTGTAATTTGCACTATTCATGACGCAATACGATTCTTATTCGCGATACGAATTTCTTACTCACATTTATGTTCTAATTGCTGGTTATACAGAGCTATAAAAGTAAAAATAAACTGCCAACGCATAACTATTTAATGACACGTTGTCAAGTGTTACCACTTCATTTAGGTTTCAATATTCTATTATCTCTAACTATTTATTTAGTGGCAGAATTACGTCAATCATCCTGTAGATAAAAATTGTATTGCACATATCTTTCGTTAAATTTAAAAAGTCGTGTTACTATCTCACGTCATCGTGCACGCGTGTGTCGAAAGCATCACAGTGTATCTTTCAGTTTCGATAAAACTGTCACGATGAAACCTCTTGCCAATTTGCCCGTAATAGCAAGATTATCGAAGAAAGTGATACGAATTTTAGGATGCAATCCGGGACCGATGACATTACAAGGTACGAACACGTACCTTGTGGGCACTGGACCCAAGTGAGTACCTAAAATAGATCTTTTAGTTTAATGAATTAAAAGTTTGTATTTAATATGACGCAATAACACGCTTTTTCGTAGACGTATATTAATTGATACGGGAGAAACAAAAACTGCCGGCGAATACATAAAAGTATTATCTCAGGTTTTAAAAGATGAACAAGCTGTAATAGAACATGTAGTAATAACTCACTGGCATCATGATCACATTGGTGGAGCAAATGCGGTTCAGAACATGTTGAACACTATGAACCCTCCAGTATGTAGTACTATATGGAAATTACCCAGGTCTTCAGAAGATACAGATCTAAGCGAAGAGGAAAAAGTGACTAATTGGCAACCATTGAAGGATAAACAAATTGTGGAAGTAGAAGGTGCTAAACTCTCGATCGAACATACTCCTGGACACAGCACAGACCATGCTTCCCTATTCCTTCAGGATGAAGGAATATTGTTCAGTGGTGACTGCATTCTTGGAGAGAGGACAGCTATTTTTGAGGATCTATATACTTACTTACAATCGTTGAAAAAGTTCTTGACACTGGAACCTCAACAGATTTACCCAGGACATGGGTCGGTCATACAGGATGCTGAGGCGACTATTAAGTTTTATATTCAACATAGAGAGAAAAGAGAAGCAGAGATTTTAGGTATTTTAGAGAAGAATTCAAGGACCAGTACCTTGTCAGAGATGGATATCGTAAAGCATATATACAATGTAATAACTATTACAATATTTTTAATCGCTAAATAGTTTGACTGTTAATGTCTCGGTACTTTGAACAGATCTTTTTTTAATCAAATATTGAAATTATCTACTCCTTTTAACATTAGTAACAGACTGTATATTAAATATTTTAATATTTCCAGGATACCTCGCAGATTATGTGGGAAGCAGCAGCTTACAATGTGTACCACCACTTGAATAAATTGCAGAAAGAAGGAAAAGTTAAGGGTGAGAAAGGAAAGTGGCAATGTTAATTTTGTAACGACTTAGGCAAATAATTATGTAATTTAAACTTTTGTTAGCAATTATAGTATTATAACTATTATAAAATTATATTTATTAACGTTAAATAAATGGAATTTGGTCATTTATTCTTTCATAGATTTATTAAGCCTATACTAATGCCATACCCAAGTAGAGTGAAAAAATTATTGCAAAAGCAATGCTGTGAAACATTTATTCAACTTACAGGAGAATAAAATGATAGTACATGCTTGTAATTTTTCGTTCTCGATGTAATAAGCTGACGACGCTACAAATGTGCGTACAGTACAGTGTATAGTAAATGTTTACAATTTCACGAAAGTACATACCACATAGTATAATGATCGGTTTGTTTAATTCATGCTCAGTGTTCATGCTCTTGTTTTGTCTTTTAAACGACCCTCTAAAACACGTGACACGTAAATAGATGATCGATGTAAAATTATATATGTACATATATATGCATATATATATTTTTTTTCTTTGCTACAAAGACATATCACAACAATAAATGTTTCAATATCTTTCATTATAAAATCTGTCTCTTACTAGATTAATGTTGGCGAGTATTCGTACACACGGTACATATAGCACCCCTCTTCTTGAACAAAAGGGAGAAACCCTCGCGTAACTTGATGTTACAATATATAATATATAATATTCTCATTATATTCTTAATAAGCTCACTTTGTCCGATTATATGCTTCTCTCTTTGGGTAAACGTAAAATATATATATATATATATTACATATATATATATTACATATATATATATTACATATCTCAATGATATAGAAGTTAATCGTTTATTTGGATTTAGCCTTTATAAGTTCATAGAACGTTACAGCTTGGACAAACTGTACGATTTCATCTGCCAGTCTGTCTACGAGCTTATTGGGTCCAAGCCTGGATCACAGGTTTCACACCTGACGACTTTCATCACCAAGCACACAGGGCTTGATCTCAATTGTCAAAATCTCCAAATAGGATTCAAGAGGCACTGTGTTGACTACGTTGATGAATTGACCCTTCACAAGATAGTCTATAACGTAGGGCCCGATTCCAGGAAAGTAAAGAGAGGTACAGGAGGGATAAGGCATGCAAATTTACATTTCCATTAATGAACGCTAAACACATTGTGTTCGTGGCATCATTCCATTAGGAAACTGCAGAGTTAAGCAAGATAAGTCTGTGACGTTAACTGTAAAACAGGCAGCTCTGACAATACATGAAATATTAGTTAATTTCTTTAGACTCTGAAACCTTCGTTAATGGTGTCAAACAAGAACTAAAGATGAGAGACAGACTTTTAGTTACTATTAATAAAAAAGTTCAAGGCGAACAAAGACTTTGGATAAAAGTTTTGTTAACGTGGTAAAGCAGCTTACGATTGTATACCCGATAGAACAGGGATTGTTGTGAAATATAAATCTGGAGGCGTACCTAGTGAGTATGCAGGAGTAGAAGAAACATAGTGATTTGAAATTAGCCAATGCTATCAGAGAATATGTAGTACTATCAGAAATGAGAAGATGAGCCTAGGTTTGAAACACCTAATACAGTACTGACCAGCACTTTCACCAGTTTTTAAAACTGCCTTTCATGATAATCAATGATATATATTTCTATATTAATTATTCCTCGTACTGACATATAATATAATCTCTCTCTCTGTCATTTTCATATACACCTATTTAGTATATCGATAACCATCAACGCAATCACATGATATTGTATTATTGGTATTAATTATCAACAAAAATATTCAATTATTAAACAACATACGAAATATATATAATATATATATATATATATATTATTACTTAAAAATATAATAGAAACGACGTCAAACAACAAGATGATCCATTTTTTCGTAATGAAATCAAGTCAAGACAATTGGAGGGGAAGAAAGAGAACAGAAGAATGCATTTATGAACTGTAGAACTCAAGTATAACCGTTTCAGAGTACAGGGAAACTTAAGTTTTTCTTTATCGCTACACTCAATTCCGCGGCTCCACTTAGAGTTGAGTGGGGTCAGTACGTTGTCGATTACTAAGGACACAGTAACACGACTCATTCTCTGTGAGAAAAAAGAAAAGGGAAGTACCAATTCTGAGGTACGTTTACGATGGAGTAAAGGGAAGAAAGGCACCTGGATTCGCAAGAGGCGTCGATAAAGATAAATAAAATGAATTGTCACGTCGGACAACTCGTAGAAAAAAGGAAGAATAAAGGAGGAGAAACCCTAATTGTCGCGCTCTCGTGCGCCCGTCTTACTTAACAATGATAATAGTTTCGTCGATTCGATTACAAAGGTGGTGGTAAACTTCGTCCATTTTTTCATAGTACAAAAGCGGATTTGTTTTGTTTTTTGTTTTTATCACATACAAAGTCTGAAACGACAATGTGGCACAGATATAAAGAACTTGTACCGAGCCGAATGGACAACTACGTTATCCGATCTGCTGGGATTAGTCACTCGTTCCGTATTCGAAGAACCTCGAATATCGTATATAAAATTCCATGTTCAAAGAAAAGAATACAACAACACTACATAAGAAAACCGTTCTGCGGATCGAAACAGCTCGGATTGATGTAGCTCAGAAGATCGTGATCGGACATCGACGTCAGTTCTTGCGGCAGCATACCGTCCTCCTGTTTTCTGATGGTGGTTCCGGCCGCGTTTCCGGTGGCGTTCGTTATGGGCGGGTTCACATTTTGTCTGCTGGGCGTGACAGGCATGGCGACCGGTGGCGATTTACTTGTAACTTGTTCGACGATGTTGTTTTGGCTGGAAGGGGATTTAGGCAGGATCCCTTCCATGGCACAGTTCATCAGTTGGGCACTTTGAGTGGCAACGCTGTTCAGGATATTCTTGGTCGCGATGATGGCGTGCGCGGTGGTCGTGGTAATGGGTATAGCTCTATCGTTAACGATGGTGTTGATGATGTCCTGAGTAGCGTTAGTGATTACATTATTAATCGCCTGTTCAGCTGCGGTGGTCAGTCTCTGCTGAGACGGCTCCTGAGCTGCTCCACTCGCAAGAGCGGAGCTAGCTTCGGCGACAAAGCCAGCCGGTTGGTTCAGCATGGAACCGATGTCCTGTTGAACTGCCTGCTGCATCGCCTGGGCAGCCTGTGCCTGTTGCACCGCCTGTTGAACAGCTTGAACCTGTTGTACCACTTCCTGCGTTGCCTGCTGAACCGCTTGCTGAACTACTTCCTGTGTAGCCTGCTGTACAGCCTGCTGGACCGCCGGCACAGCCTGAACCTGCTGAACAGCTTGCACTTGTTGCACAGCCTGCTGGACAACTTGCGCGTGTTGCACTACGTGCTGAACCACCTGCTGTTGCGCTTGCTGCACCGCCTGCACTGCTTGCTGCTGCGCCTGGGCGACAACTTGCTCGACCTGTTGCTGCGCCTGTGCCACCACTTGCTCCACCTGTTGCACTTGTTGCATCGCTACAACATCCGTTTGAATCAGACCTTGCATCTGGGGTATGTGATCAGTCGCTGCCGACATACTCTCGTTCGTAACTTGCAATTGGTTGTGGGGTGGTACGCTAGCGGAGGACGTACCGTTGGCTGACACCGGCTGTTCTTGCATCGACGGTAGCAACGCAGCGTTGATGCTGGTCAATAAACTGTCCCCGTTAGTCTGTTCTTGCACTGCCGGAGGTGAGACTGACGGGGCATTGTTCGACAGGGGTTGAACAGTCTGCGATGGCATCAGCGCTTCCAAGAGTACCGGCATCGGCGGGCTGGTTCTGGTCTGTTGAGGACTCGGTATCGTTTCATGGTCGTTTACAGCGACATGGCTCATTAGGTTGTTGCTGCTGGGGTTAACGGTACGCAGCGGCGATACCAGCTGATGCGCCTCCGCGGAAGGATTCACCAGATTGTCCAACTTGACGCCTTGATTGGAGGGTGCTAACATGTTGGTAGGTTGAGTTTGTTGCGGTTGTCGACCCGAGGCGATTATGGAAGCGCGTTGCTGCATGTTGGTCACATAACCGTTCTCCTGGCTCTCAGCCTCCTTCGCGTTCGACTCGATGTGGTTCAGATACTTCTCCACGCTGTGGCCGCTCTGCGCAGGCAGCGGCTGCCCGTTAGGAGTGACGGTGAAATTCGAGAGGGCTGAAAACTCCGACTGGTGGTGTTTCATCCGTAGATCTACGACTCCTCCACCCTGGAGTGTTCCGTTGGGACTGCCGTCTGTCGTCAACATTGTATTAGTGTCTTTGTTGATATGGTGGGGACTTAGGACTTTGACTTGAGACGATTCGTGCATACCTCCGTAGTTGTTCTGGTGGGACGTCACCATCGACAGGGAGTGCTGGTTCCGCATCAGATCGACTACGCCCAGGATATTCACCGCCTCTTGCACCGGCGAGCCGTTCGGCGCGACAGGGACGGATCTGATCATGTTGGTCTGCGACGTTTCTATGGAATTCTCGTTGACGAGCTGCTGCAGAGGGCTGGTACCCGACGAGCCGTTCCCCGTCGGTGTAGGTATACTTTGCATGCTGTTCTCGCTGATCATACTGTTCTCGCTGTTCTCGTCCAGCACCTCCGTCTTCAAGTTATCCGGCAGGATCAATTGAAGGTTCGAGGACGATCGACGGTTCAGAAGCGTGTTCGCGACCATAGCCGGTGGCGGCATCATCACATCCGGCGGTGAATTCTGGCAGCTCGGACTCTGCGTCGCCCACATCATCACCGGCGTCACCTGCGAAGAGGCTGTGACCGGCGGCGGACTCGGATCGTTCTTCAAAGATTCGTTCGACTGAGACGACGGCTGTTGCGGCTGCATCGTGGACAAGAAATTCGGCGTTCCTGCTGTTGCTTGACTGATCAGAGCTGTGACATCGAAATTTTCATTATAGGAAATTATTTAAAAACAGTTCAGGAGCGAAGATTAAAAATCTACTCACTGTTAGCTGGTACACCTGTCGTGTGGGGCACTGTCGTGGGTGATGTCGCGAGGGCGGAGTCTCCGTTCGCTGTAGGCAGAGGCGGCGTTAGGGGTTCGACTTTACCCACCGATGGTTCCGGTGGCGTGGACGTGGCGGTGTAGAGGAAGGTATGGGGTTCGCTGGTCTTCCCAGAAGACACCGCGTACAGTTTCACGCTGACCGTTTCCGACGGTGCTAGGTCCTGCCGTCTGTAGGCAGGCACGACGCAAACGAGATGCGTCTGCTGCAGAAACTCCTTATCAGGTAGAACAGCGCACTCCCAGTGCTGCTCCATGCTACTCGATAAATCGTCGTTGTCTAGTTGGAACACCACGCGAGTATCTTTCAGGAAGTTCTTCCCTAGGATAAAGAGCTCCAGCCCGCCGGTGCAGGGACAGGAGGTGAGGGACTTCTTGCAGATCTCTGGGATGCCGGGCGGTTGAGCTGAAAGGGACCAGATAGGTTGAAGATACCTGATAGATCCCCGGCGCAAAATATTTATTAGATTACCCATACTCGAACGCTTTCGATATACGGACAGTCTCATAATTGATGGCATACGCATTAAATCAGAATAACTCTTTACCATTTAAATGATCGAGCAACAACCGAAAAGACGTAGGTTCCCTAATGACCGTTGCGATTCGCAAGAGTTTCGCGATACGTACTGCAGACTATCGGCTGCGAGCAGACTTGCAAAGTCTCCGAGGTGCCGTCCGGGTGTGTGATCGTCGTGCGGAAGACCATGCGGCAGCGGGTCGACTTCTTCTTGCTGCGACCCTGACGGATGCTGGCCTCCTGGGGGAATCTGTGCTCCACGTCGACGTTTCGCTCCTTTAGAATACCTACGCAGTCGCAGGTGACCATCATGTCCTTCGTGGGATCCATGTCAACCTCGATCACTATCGTTCCATCGATCTTGCGCTCGATGCAGGGTGTCGAATTCTTGCCACTGACGCGACAGGCTTGGTAGAACATGTGCGGCGCGACCCGACCCAGATCCGTGCCGATGAAAACCTGAAGAGTCGCCGGTTTGTCGTATCCGACCAGACGCACGATTGGAAATCCGTTTCCGGTGCGGTCCTTCACCGCTCCTCTCGAACCCTCCGTTTGGTAGCGAGCCCGGTGCTGTTGCTCCGGCTGGCAGATGATCTGCAGCTGTACTTTTCCGTCCGAGGAGGCGCTGCCTGTACATAGCAGAAAATTAATTTTATTAGAATGCTGCAATTTCGCATCGAACCTCTCCAGTGGCTCGTGAGACGGGCCCTGCGACGAGCATACAAACAAGCGGAACGAAGAATTGTAACATCTCGCGAGACAAAGGAAGTCTCACGTGTTGGACTGATTTCAAGAAATTCGAGAACCGTTGGAGAATTAATTCGTCAACCCGGCGAGCCTCCGACATCAATATCCATTTAAATGCAATTGACGGTGACCCAGTTTATGCCAGTACAGAGCTGCTATCGCGATAGCATTAGATTAAAGAGAGAAATAAGTTCGAGAAACGAAGGGAATATCGATGCTCTTCAAGTTAGAGATACACTGTTCGTTGTTGAATTGGACCAATTAAATGTTCTTCGACCTACATTAGATATCGCACGCCTTCGATATCATGGGGACGATATCGACGAAGTGGAATAAGTCTCCGAGGGATAGCGATAACGTAATGCGTGTTCTCATGGTAAAATCGACGAGGTGAACAATTTCGCCGGAAACCGATTTATCTCTGGTTGCTGGCGTTACAATTCATATGAAAATACGAGCGCGGAGAAGTCGCGCGAGCCGAAGGTTATCAGTTCGCATGATCCTAAGAGCAGTCAGTTAAAATCTGTCGCCCCGATCCGGATGCAAACAAGCGAATCTCCATGTAAATCCCTCGGTGCCGGTATATCTAACGACGCAATACACCTATTTACAGGAGAGCGTGCATTGTTCCGAACACGGACGACATATTGGGTTTGTCACACATGATTTTTTATAAAACTAAGTGTTCTAGCCAATATGTACGTTGCGTGCAGTGGCGGCTCGCGTATAGGATCTATTTCCACTTGATATTGTCGATAACATTTAATATAATGAGTCCTTCTTTCCTTCAATTCCTTCTTTACACTTGTACAATACATAATCCCTAAGCTTAATGTCATTAGACATCTCCCTTTTACAAAATTTTTTAAAAAAGGTTATAAATTTTCTGGAGCAGCACCCTCGCTAATTTTAGCCACGAGCCGCCACTGATTATGTACGTATATTAATGATACATCGACAAAGGTGGTTAGCAAATGTATTCGTAGCAGCACACGTACACAACAGACAGGCGAGTGAAACAGTGCGGCAGATTATTACAGAAGCTAAGGTACCAGAACAACACCTTCATCCATGCTAGGATCAATTCGATCGAATCCTTTCCGTCAGGAAGATACATTGAAGCATCAACGAAGGTGGTTAGCAAACATATTCGTAGTACCACACGTACACAACTGAGAAGTGAGGGAGAGTGGACCTTGGTGAGCAGGGGGTGTCCTCTTGGCGAGCACTCCCATGGCGGGTCTGCTCCTGGGCACGTCGACGACTCGTCCGGACCCGGTCCCGTTTCTGTTGGCGGAGATGGTGGCCAATCCTATGCCCCCGTTCGCCGTGGTCCTGTTCCCAGTCTTTGCCTCCGGGCTGGTGGCGTGGGCCACCTCGGGGAACGCGAAATTCGCGTCCTCGGACTCGAGCTTGATGTCCATCTTCCTCCTCTTCGAGTCCTCCTCGCCGGCGCCGTTCCAAGCCTGTTAAGCAACACCAGAGGAGATTGATAGCGTGTAGAGTTTGTGCGCGCGCGTGCATGCCCGTTGGCGGTTGCCGGCTTAATTTAACGAATCAGAACACCCGTCGTCGTCGGCCGGGTTCAACTACCGTTAGAGACCGGTCGCCGTCGTCGTCGACGTCGACGTCGGTGGCGGCGACGGCAAATCAACAACGGGCACGACAAGTGATCGCATTAGAATACACACTTGCACATGCACGCGCACGCCACAATGGCGTAACCTAACCGGGGTTGGAAGCTTCTGGGGCTTCGGGAACGCTCTCTTGGGAAACGTTTTCGGGGATGGAGGCTCGACCCCGTTTACTGCGCGTCCATTCGAGAAAATCGAGAGCTACAGACCCGACGGACTCCGACGGACTTTTTCGGGGTTCGCGCGTCACGAGAACCGGGCGACGGTGTCGGGGAACCGTTCGATTGCACAACTTCGGGCTCAAAGTGATTGGCATTGTGTGCAGCCCCTTCTTCTTCGCGATGCGTTCGACGCTTTCCTCTCTGATTCTAAACAGCCGTTCTGTTCGAGCAAAATCATCTGAGTCTTTCATTTTTTTTTTTTTAAGAAGACATTCACAGAGTGTACTACTTTCCACCGTATTGATCTTCACTGTGTCAATTCAGTACCGAAGGGGAGCTAAACTCAATTGGGGAAAATGGGGGTTGGATACGGACTAATTATGTTTTTATGTTATCCAATAAGTCGACCTTAGGGTTTTCCTCTTAGGGGCCGGTCCGTTTGCCGAAGAGCCCATAATTTCGCTGAACTTCGAAAAGCGCGGGGACACCCGAAGAACGAACACGAAAGTCGCGATCGACGGGTCGAAAGTTGCTAACGAGAGAGACTATCTGTCGCAGAGCTCGAGCCAACGAGCAACGGACAGAAGACACGAGAATACATTGGGTCAATACCAAGTATTTAAATAGCTCCCGAATTACAGTCAATAATATCGCGGGTACGGCGATAGTATCGATTGTTAAAATGCAATACCGCCTGCATAATACGTGCTTACTCGTGCGGTCGGTGAGTTATTCGCGTGGCCGAGGTGTTACGCAACGGGGGCGAATTATCGCATCGATATCGATCGAAGCCGCGATAAAACGTAATTTCTTCGCGCGGAGGACACCGCGTTCCCAATAATTTCTATGCACCTTGAAATGATAGTTGACTCGCGAACACGATCTTCGAATGTTAAAAAACGAGACGGATAGAACGACGGTTTACTTTTCGTTGTGAATCAGTTGTTGAGATCGCTGACGTTGTGAAAGTACAGGTGGATTCAGTAGGAGGGACAATAGCTCGAGATAACGCGAAGAATGCAGTGCAGTTTGTTGGAGTATACACCGTAATGCACGGAACACTCGGAGGAGGAAGGGTCTTTTTTGACCTGCTATTTATTGCCTTTTGCAGCGTCGCCATTTTTACAGGATAAAGGGCCTAAGAAGGAAGGCGAGTCAGTCCGCGCAAGTTAGCCTACCGAGCAGGTCGCAGTTTCCAATACATAGTTTACCTTCTTTTTGTTAACCGTTACTCAATAAATACAAAATTGATAATGCTCTCGGCGCAAGGTTCGATCAATATTTAATGTTTAAAGCAAATTTGCGAGTTTGCTATTTACACTTTCGACGTTTCGATCCTAATTTGGATCATTTTCACGAAAGATGAAAAAACCGCGTCTGTAAAAAGCGCCGAGAGCATTATCAATTTTGTATTAACCATCATACGATCGAGACTACAAGTAAACAGTTACTCAATAAAGTTTCACATTGTGCTAATAATATTAATTTATACTTATTATACACTTGTTCTATGCGCGGTGGAGTTTGAATAAACTATAATAGTTTAAATATCAAGTTCAATTTAATCTCCCAACCTCGTCATCCCAGCACAGTTTCACAACGATAGAGGTTGATAATACTCTCGACGCATCTGCAGCGACGATCACCGACGTTCATGCATAAATCATGTTCGGGATAGTCGTTGCATCGATCTCACCATATTATTTCCCCAGTCTTTGCAAAGGGCAGAAGAGAATTTGAATATCTATTCTTTTCATTAGGTTTTCGACAGTTAACAGGTAGATAAATATGGTATAAAGTTTACGGCGCTACGGTTCGATCAATTACAACAATATAACAGCTATTTTTATGAAATCTTCAAACGTTAACGATTCGAGTTTGAATCTGCTAACGTCATTAGCCACGTTTTTCTAAAAATTGTTTTTCGCTAGAGGACTCATCAGTAAGACCAACTAGCGGGCCCTGCCTTAGACACACAGTGTCGAAAGACTTTTTGAAGAAAGTTATTAATATACTGATCGATGACATTTTCAGTAACTTGCGAGAAAGTTCGACGATTTGTCAATCTTGTGGACGGGGTCGAAACTAAGCTTTCTCGAACTCTGTAAATTTGTTCGCCTTTTATAATAACAGGTAGAAATTGTTAATATTCAGAGGTGTGAATCTTTTCAGGAAGGATCGTAATCGACGCAACCACCAGGAGTGTAGCAGAGAGTATGTATAGCGAGAAGAGAGGTCTGTGATCGATTAGAATTTACGAACGTTTGCAGTGGTGAGATGTTGCTGACGTTCCTCGAAGCCAAGCCCGGAATCGTTCGAGTTATCGCAAACGTCCTGTGCCGAGCTGGCTCTTGGCACGTGGTCATCCGAGTTTCGTAAGGATCCCAAGGGTATTCTGGGCGGCTGCTGCTGTTGCTGTTGCTGCTGACGCTGCTGATGGCTGATCCTTCGGCTGGCGGAGTGCGCGCGGTTGCTCGACGTGACGGTGCTCCTTTGAACCGATCCTGTCACCGATGATGATCTACCGCCTGCATTGTTACCTGAAACGATCAATTTTGTCTATAATCAATCCATCCATCTTTCTGCGCAAGAAAATTGGATCTGACACAACGAGTAATTAAATGGAAATCGTTTTTCTTACACCGAGGATACATACTTTGGTCTACCGTGTAAATTTTGACAAGTTCAAAGAGGTTCTAGAATAGATCCGGATTGATCCAAGCTGTTACACACTCCATCGCGATGATCACATAATCTCCCCCCGAAATCTCGTTGAAGTAGGCCGCGTTAATGGCCCTAACAAGGGGGCGCCCAATACAAATCGGTGGACCACCGGGACCATTCACGGGTCAAGTGATCCCAACAACAATAGTTCAGAACGCGGTTCGATATTATTTGCAACGGGGAACAACGGGCCACGATGAAGTTAATTGGGACAATGGCTCGTCCGTTGCCGAAGTTCAAGGCTAATGCGAAGAAAGAATCACGCATTGGTCTGTGAACACTGCATGGTACATCGATGTTGATCATCTTATGATTTCCACACAAAATTTAATGGTTCGGTGGGATGCCTCGTTAATTGCTCGTGACGCTGGGACGATCGCGAACAACAACAGAAGCAATTGCGAAGCAGAACGAATAACATAATTCGGACAATGGCGCGTCTCGGGTCGCAGTTCAAGGTCGAAGCGGGATCCAAAACATTTCGCGACTCGGCCGGTGGGTTTATCGGAAATCGTATACAATCGTTTTCATCCGTTTGCTGCCGAAAATGAAGTTTAACAACTGCCATGGACAGATAACGTGAAAATGGTGATCGATTTTCACCGTTCGATCGAGATCCTTCGGTTTCGCGGCGAGGAAACCCTATTTAAGTAACCGGAGCTCGGCGTAGCTGGTGATTTTTAGTCGGCGGCGCTCGTGATTTTCGTTTTTCCGTCGGGTATATCGAGCGGTCGAGACATCGAACCGTACAAAGTCCGATCGACGATCGACGGTCCCTACGCAGCCGGAATAAAAAGCGGCCGGTTTATCTCGCGGCGATTAACGAGGCGCCGAATGGACAAATGGAGCGGACACAGTTCAGACCTCCTCGCTCGTTTCCACGGTTTTTTCGCTGGATACGCGCGGAAAACATCGGCGCCGAAATGTCAAATTATATCGTGTACTAAACAACGCTTAATCTCCTGTCGCTGGAAATAGAAGCGCGAAAAATTTCGTCTCGCTTCCAGATCATCGAGAACGATGCGCCCGAAAATTTGTCTGCAACGATGTTTTTAAGCGTTCGGTGCGTTTATTGACTCTTCCTGAAATTCTCGGTAAAGCCGTGCACGTGA
Organism: Lasioglossum leucozonium; assembly: GCA_028454225.1. NCBI lineage: Eukaryota > Metazoa > Arthropoda > Insecta > Hymenoptera > Halictidae > Lasioglossum > Lasioglossum leucozonium. The sequence goes on along the minus strand of CM052207.1, from coordinate 10,661,337 downwards.
ACGTTCTCGAAGTGGATGGTCAAACTGATTTCTCAATACACGGAGTTCGCTGGAACGCGCTTTCAGGTGTGCCTTGCGAATTAGTGTTGCACCGAATGCATTTCGGTGCTTGGGACTGGCGGGAAACTCGGCCGGGACAACCAGCGAATTAACAGGCTGCCGATAACCATAATCGTCGAGTTGGTGTATCGATTACGTAATCCGACATCGCCTGCTTCTTTTGTCTTCGGGAGACGCGCCTCTGAAAAAAAAGGGCTGAATGGAAACAACACCGTCGCGTCGGAATGTCGCACCTGGCGCGACGCGACGTTAAAAACTTCACCCCGCCACGGGGCAATTAAATTCTGCGTCAGCGATCGAGGACAGAAAGAAGCGGGATAACGAGACGAGGTAACCACGAGGTGACGACAGACGAGGTCGGAAACGATGAAGATCGTCGCAAACATGGGTCGTTGACATCGTCCCGTGATTTTCCTCGACGATCACATAGATGCACCCTGCACGTGTATGTGCACCAGCCCATTACGTCGGCCTGCCCAACCCCCTATTGCTCGCGCAGCGAGGGGCGAAGGGGCTGAATTCCCCCGCCCTACCCCCCTCCCACGCACCACCAGTTGCATTCGCGATTGCAACTTCAACCCCACGCAATTATCCCATCCAGTAGTCGAGCTTCTATAGATAGATCGATATTGCTCTCTCTCTTTCGTCCCTGCCCGCTCTCATTCTCGCTTTCATCCCCTCTTCCACGGTCGTTCTTCCATCGTGCACCACGATCATTTCGCATTACTATATTCCAGCGTCTGCATTTTGCATTGCGCTCCGCGAATTCCTCCGCAACAACCTTCCGCTTATTTTTCGACGAGCACGTTTAAATTGGTAAAAATATCTTCGTCGGAAAAGCGGAATACCGATCGTTCGCCGTTTCGATCAATTATTTGTTTGCGAGCTTAAAACGGGCAATTTAAAAACAGAATCTTTATTTTTAGCAGGCCAGAAATAAATATTCCGCGAACTCGGATCGATAACGACGGATCGAATTACCAACCCTTCTGCGATGAGATAGCGAACGAGGAATCCTTAACGATATCAGGCATGTTTCTACGGACGCACAGGGAAATTGGATGAGAGACACGGTTCGTATTGTTTGCAAGAATAACCACCCTTAGCGAGAACACTGCAAGCACAAAAGGAGACGAGACGGAGACGAAGACGTTGGAAACTAGGCGCAAGGAGATCGAGAGAACGCGATGCCAGACGGTGAGGTACGAAACGCGTCGTCGCCGACAATAAAGATAATGAGCACGAGATAATGATCGGCTCGAAAAAATCGCGACGGCGCGGCGCTCTGCTGTCGAAATAAAGGTTTATAATTTTATAACAGGAAAAATCTCCATCGAAAATTTCCGCCCGACACCATACTGCAAGAGTCGAATTAAATTGAGCGTAAATTAATTCTTAAATGTTTGTCAGAAAATGTATCGAAAGAGTTTCAAAAAATAATATGAATCCTACATTTTCTATTGCTGTCTGATGCGTCGATCGGCCGTTCGAAACCGTTTTATTATTTTCGAAAGAGGGTTAAATCGTGGTCGCGAGAGGGGTTCGAAGTGGGCGGATATTTTGAAAACTTGGGAGACTCGGCGCGAAGTAAAGTAAATTTTGCGACGGACGCGGTAGAACAGCTCTTCGTCCTTTCTCTTCTGGAATTAGGGCCTCCCTCGGTCTCTCCTAACGCCGTGTATTTACGTCTCCACGGTTCGTCCTCGAACTGGTGGAGGCTCCGTGCATTTGCGAGTGTACTCCCGATAACAGGATCGATAAACATCGTTACTATTACACTGTAAACAGAGCGTCGGGCCGCGCGCTAACTACGACGCCTCTCGAGTCTCAAGGATATTGTTACCTGCGCCGCCGATCGATTCTCTCGATCCTTATCGCGTACGATCGGCGCCGGAAGTAAGGCGCACACTGCCGGAGGCTTCCTCTCCTTTTCCTATCGTCAAGAAATTGTCAGTGCCGCCGTTCATCCAACGCAAAACTAATCCAAAACGCAATCGGACCATTCGTCTCCTCTAGACTGCTGGAACAAGGAAGGTTTAGGGGTGGAAATTTTCAATCGACATACTATGTCTACCTACTTTGTATTAATTACGATATTAACTAATCCGAAACACAAGAGAACGGGTCATCGTCCAGAGAATGTTAAAATAGGGGTTGCAATTAGGGGATGGAAAGTTTCGATCGCGATATTTTCTCCAGCTTCTGCTTGAAAATTAATCCTCCCAGGCCGCTAGAATATTGCGGATACCCGCACGGTGCCCATCGTTACTCAACCTCCATAATTAAAAGAAAAAACAACTTTCAGCTGATAATACATCGTTTTCTATCTGCCCGCGATACCTAACGAGAGATTTATAGGTTCGAGTGGTCTCTGAACTGACCAAATCTTATCTGGCTCGACTCCGATGATCATCGGAGATCAGCTGCTTTTGAGCTGACGAATGCTCGGCACTTTCTATTGCTTCACCGACCGAATTCGAAGGGCCACGGAACGACCAGACTCCGGGGAAGTCGAAAGCGAATGCTTATCGAGCCGAACTTTGCTGATTAGATGGCAACAGAACCTTTGACCCAGCAGAGACCTCTATATTCTACTATCTGAACCAAAATTTAAATGCTAGACGAACTTCGAGGTCGAGAAGCTTCCGAATAAGCGCCGAACCAAAAACATTTCGTTCTCGATCCGGCTGAATTTCACTTCTACGCTAGGAAAGGTACCTTTAAATTGAGTTCTAACGCATGCCGAAGAAGAAAAATAAATTTGTATACTTGTCTACACTCTGGATCGCTATTGTATCTGTACAGAAAGTTAAGTAGCGAACGATCTATTTGCTGAACAATCTCGAGTTTATTTGAGCAGCACTAGATGCGCCAACACAAAAGAATAAAAGTTTATCGTCGCTTGTACATACGCCGGACGGCAAGCGATGTTGTTTCTGGACTCAGCTCGAGCTTAGTTGGCCGACCTAATTCCAAGTTAAATAACTTACCATTCGGGTATTGCTTCACGCGCATCGGATCGAAAGATAACAGAGCAGGAGCCTCGTTAGTTTCCGTAGGTGTCCGAAATTCGGTATCTCCGTGGCGATACGCGGGTCCCGTAACATAGCCAGTTTCAATCTATCCTCTAGGCGAAAACGTCCTAGCCCCTTACCATTACCATACAGTAGTTTGTTATCGTCGGCATTCCGCTACTTTCACTGGCGTCTTCGGAAACTCTGGTTAGCTGTCGTTACCACTGCCCATCGGGACGCGCTGTCATTTCCCCGCGGGCGGCCAGCAACACTGACAGACAAATTTTTGGTCACCGTCTCCCGGGACGAGAAAACGACACGTTGCACGCTACGCCGAGTTAATGACGATAGCCTTCTCCGGAGGCCGTGATAAGACCGTGAAATCCGCGGGACACGTTTCCAGACGGCAAGGGAACAGGAAAGAAAAACGCGACTAGAAAGCGCGGACAGATAAACGCTGTATCGCCGACACTTGAGGCATCGATAACCGGCGGTGGACAGTGATTTCGATAACGCGGACGCTTCTTCGGATTCAAATTTTAATACAGCGACAATCCGTGCCACGAATTCTACCATACTGCCACCAAAATGAAGGTGCGAGAAAGGTTTTTGAGCGAGAAAGCCACGAAGGATTTTGGAACGAGACTTATCTATGCTCCATTTTGTTTCTCTGGTGTCGTTTGTAGAGTCCGAGAATCAGAAATTTGGTGAAAGCGTTCCTTTCTGACCAACAGGCTTTTAAACCGCCATTTTCGAACACAGTCTGCTGCGATGAATTTTAAATTGTAGAAATATTTAACCCTCTGATTTTCACTAATGAAGAATGATGAAAAATGAATATTTATACCTCCAGATTCAAATCATTGTTGTACAGCAACCGCATTACCATACAGTCTCTGTCAATCTTGAATGTTTTAAGACTCATCAATCACTTATCAGTTAACCACTTGACGTGTGATATTGAGTCAGACTCGACTCGAAGATTTCGCACGGAATCTACATAAAATATTTATGTTATTCGCGTCTCCCGAACCGAAATAAAAATTCTATTTTCTACTGTGAATACTCGGCCACTATAATAAATGTGTGTACTTAATAAACATTAATTCCCTCCGAGTTGCTCGGCGAATGACTCATGATTCAGAAATTCTAATTATCGAAGATGAAAGAAATCGTACATAGAGAAGTTCGGGAAAAGAAGCATCAAGTTTTACGGAATCCTGGCAGAGTAGAGAACGTAAGCAATCAATCTGTCTATCGTGACCAAGTGAAAAGAAAGTCCAGTAGTATCGTAACTGCGAAAGAAATCGTGTATGAAATAATTAAGAAAAAGGTTTTATACAACATGCTACTAATCAAAACTGTAATAAAAAAATCGTACCTAAAGGAATCGATAAAACGATCGCTATTTTCACGTAATTCCAGCAAAATGGGGTAGAATGAATTTCTTCCATCTCTCAAAGAAATACGCGAAAGAAATTCTAGTTACCAAAGCTGCGAAAGAAACGTTTCCGAGTAATCAAGAAAAACGCTGCATTCTCGCGGAATCCCGTAGCCCAGCGACAGTGCACATATAAACCCGAGGAAGAAAAGGAGAGTACGCTCGACCTCGTTGAGAGCGCCGGTAGCAGAGATCTAGGCGGCAGAAGGCGTTCAGACGGATAAAAACCGGCGCCCAGTCCACTTCTCCTCGGAGAGTTACGAAACCGTTTGCGCAGTTTTTCCCGGGTTTTTGCCGAGATCCCAGACCCGAGATATAGTTTTCGCGTCGATTCAGGTATCGATATCGTTGCGTATACAGTGCGCGGATTAGTATTAACGGTGAGATAAACGATCGATAATGATAACCTCCGACCTTGGTAACCGTGGATCACGGACATCGGGTCTTGCGACGACCTCGAGACCACGCTCCCGAGCACGACAGAACAGAAACGAACATTTCGGTAAATAAATATTAACTCTTTATCAAGAGGACTGGCTGTTATCGGGGCTGCTTCTGGCGAATCTGGCGGCTGTAGAATCGTCGGCTCGCGGTAGCGGTTCTACCAATTATTATCGGCCGCGACGGTCTACGCACAGAAGACGAATGAGTCAACACGCGGCTTTTAATCAGATTTACTACGATCGCCGAGACGAGCGTAGAATGCTCGTCGACCAGTCGATTGTTGTTTACGTAACCGCGGTAGAAACAAACCGGCTGTGGCTCATTATCGGCGATTACGATTCGTTCGTTGTCGGGAAGGCTCGTGCCTTCACGAAACCCGGTCTAATTAACCGGCACAGAATTTCGGAGAGACGTGAAATTTTTCTTAAAATCGTCGCTTGGGCTCGGAACAACCCCGACAACCTAGACGGATTTTTAAAGTCACTGTCCCCTACCAGTATACACAATGGCTTTACTGGGACATTGTTTTAAAACCTAGAACAGTAAAAGCATTAGTCGTGAACGCGGTAAAAAAATATTTTCATTTCAGATCGTTAAGACTGATGTTAGATTTATTATATTTTCAAAAATCCTCGTCAGTAAAGTATACACGTGCGACAAAGTTTCAAGAATCGTGTAAATTTTCGGGGAACGATTAGATCACGGAATCTCTGGTTTCATTCAGGCAGATCTGTTCGCGAGCGGAGAAATGTCGCTGCTAACCGGAGGATCTTTCGGCAGTGACTGTTTAAATTATAATATATCGCATAAATTGCGAGCAGAGCCGAGTCGATGGAATCGCGCAGGCACGGTAGCGAACGCGCGCGCACGTGTTTCGAACATGTGCTTCTGGCGCGGCGCGCGAACTCGACGCGTGAACCGGCGCTCATTAATAATGCACATGTACACATAGTTGAGTAATATATACGGCTCGCTAGTACGCTCGGCTAACAGTACAGTTGATTCAACTGGCGACGCGACCGGAATCCGATTAGAGTAGAGAGCCGGCTTGAACGAGCGGCGATACTCACGGAAATAGGGGACCCACGCACACACGTTCAAACTGTACGCCGTCTTTGTCCCATTCATAGGAAACCGTATGAAAATCACGGTGAGCTTGTCTTGGGACGTTCGCAGCAGCCGGGAACGATCAGACAATGAAAACATAGAGTGCTGACAACATTAATTAGAAGCTTGGGAAAGACGTGCTTGTGAGAGAGCACGCTGGACGCCATTTTGGTTCATCTCGCGAAGAATGGTACGATGCTTCCCAAGACGTTCGAAGGAACGGAGATTAGATAATAAAAGTATTGAAATATTAATAGAGAGGAATCGATGTGTGGTTCGTACAGAAGCGGAGACTTCAATGCCTCTCGAGGAGATTGAGGTCATCTGGGTTAGCTGAAGTGGTTGTGGAGTTTGCAATAGAAATTGATTGAAAAGTTTGCTTGCGAAGAGACGTGGCACTTGCAACGAATACATGAATAAATGAATTGTAAACTATGCGATAGAAAGTGAACAATTTATTTCGTTGATTCTCAAAGTGGAGTAGGCACCCGATAAATTCTTATAAGAAGATTACGTACCATATAAACTCGTTGTTTTACATGAATAAATGAATTGTAAACTATGCGATGGAAAGTGAACAATTTATTTCGTTGATTCTCAAAGTGGAGTAGACACCCGATAAATTCTTGCAACAAGATTACGTACCATATAAAGTCGCTGTTTTAAAGTACGTTTTGGTGAATCGATCGCAATACAAGGCCTGCGCAAAGTGACTTTGTGGAAGACGGTCACGATTCCAGGCAATCTCGCGAAGAATGCAAGCAATGCGTGAGGAGCCCATCTGCGACGCTTCATCATGCTCAGTTTCCCCAGCGAACCAGCAGCTCACCTACATTCCCGGAAGCGTTTAACCGTCGGGGAAGATCACGGAAACGTAGAAACTCGGGCGATACTGTTTTCCATATCGGCTGCGCTCAAACGCATCGAACTGCTGTTGTTTCTTCCGTTGTTGCGTCTGCACTGTCGCGCGCTTAGGCACGCGAAAAAAATTACTAATTTTCAAGCGCTTCTAGGAACGACTTCGCTCACGGTCGCATAATTGCATTCTTGATATCGATCAGCCGGTTAATTCTGCCCGTTTGAGCTCATTTGAGGAGCGACAGACCGTTTTCCACACGAACATCTTTTCCCAACATGTGCAATAGTCTTCGCACAACGTTCGCTTCGAACTCGACAAATATTCGTTTATGAAAATATTTTCTAAGCGATCTCACGGAGTCTAAGTTCTTGAAAAAGTCTGCCTAACAGATTTTAGAAAAATGTAATCGTTTACTGGTCTATTTTAGTAGTAAATGATAAAAATAGTCACAAATGGAAGGGCTTGTAGGATCGATGAAAAGCAGTTCCCGACCTGCACAACACTTTCTGGAGCGTCGTCAGGGTCTCCCGGATCGTAAATGACGAGCCGCCGGCGCCGATGGGTGTTAATTTGCGACAATTTGACCGTCGAATCGATTCACAACGAAAAAGACCGAAGGATCTATGTTCGAGATAAGAATTGAGACACGGGTAGCACAATCGATCTAAAGTTCAGCCCCTCGAATCATTGTTCCGCGGCGTATGTTAATGAACCGACAACACAAAGACCACTCTAAAAAGAAGGAAACGCTGGTCGACGAAAAAAGAAGTTTCACAGGCGGAACACGTTTCAATTTAACGGAGGAGTGTTAATAGTCTGAGAACGACGGAGAGAACTCCGAAACTTAACAGAGAAAATATGAGGACTCTGATTGTTTCCGTTGGAGGTGCACGAGCGTAAAAAACCTCGATGATGGCGTCACTGCTAGCACAATCGTCGAGAGATCAAGTTTTAAAAGCTGAAACAAGTGTCTGGAATATAGAAGACATAGTAAATAACGATAACGAAACGAAATTGATTCCAAAATTGATTTGCAGAAAGATCGGATCAAAAAATCGCAACAACAAATGACACTTGCTCAACGTCTTCCCGCCAAAGCGTCTCGAAACTAGCATAAGCTCGATGTTGGACAATCCAGCATGGCGGCGCGTTCGCACAGTCCCGTAAACCTCGAGCACATGTCTAGAAAGAACTTTCTCTATCAAAATTCGAGCAAAATTAGGCCACGAAGCCGGTGAAAAATGGCCAACCTCATTTTCCAGTCGTAAAAAATACGTTTCATTATCGTGCTCGAAAGTGTTCAAGTACGCAAAACGTAGGAACGACGGCTATCGGGATGGACTTTGCGATAATTCCGTTGTCGAGCGCCGATATCTACTATTTTTTAACGGTATTACCTTTATTTTCACGTTGACAAAGCAGATATGAATATTCAATGAAAGATAACAGTAGGGGGTTTCTGGTTTTTAATCGATCTGTAGTACTAAAATTCGTAAACCGAGCCAATGACGTAAAATTTTTCTAGTCTGACTAATATAATTTCGTTTGAATATCACGTGGCCATTAAAAACCTATTAAGAGACCTCTGATCATTAACTTTCCGACTATTCAAACCTTTTGAATAAATCCAAGAGAGGTTCCTACTAAGAAAACTGTTCTATTTTAACGATCGACGTCATACGGTCGGTAATGGATCTTGTGCAACTCATTAAAACCATTGTCAGGGAAGGGTCTAGGCATTCGTAGCCGAAGCGACGTGGCTCGTGGCACTCGGTGGCCAACAACTGGGGCACCGGTGTGTTGATTTTTCGTCCCGAAGGTCTCGTAACGAAGCATAAACGGGAGAATGTAGAAAAACGCACACGTCCAGGGGTGCACCGTGATTTATTGTGATGTCGGGGGTGAAAGGGAGTGGAACGGGGCGTGTGACGTGGCCCCGAAGGTTATCGCGAAATGAGTGCATCAATTTCCCCGGGCGTTAGACGACGCGACACGCGAGGATATTTCTAACAATAATATCGAACCGGGGGAATAACGTGAAAATGAATCGACCGCGTTCAGGATCTTCCGTGGGCGGGGGCGGGCGGGGAGGGGTGGGAGACGACGATGATGATCGATCGATGTCGTATGTGACAGAAACTTCCGAGCCGTGAAAGAAGAGAAAACATTGTGCATCGATGGAAAAACTATGGCGACACCTTCCCGTCGATATTGGCCACCTTATGACTGACGATTAACGAAGACAAATTGCGCTTTAGGGGGTCGGTACGCGTGGGATAGAGGGCTAGTAAAAATCTCTTCGTGATGGACGTACTTTTTTATTCTTAGCGTTTGCTTGCTAAATAAACTATTCATTGACAGCAGCACTGGAAGCGATGTACTTCAACGGTTCCTATTATTAACACTTTATCTACCGGGAGCCTATCAACCCTGCATTGCGAGAGCTGTTTACGTTAGTTCGTAAAATGCTTGAAATGTTCAACAAGAATCATTATCTTTGATTTAAGAGTGATGCAGAGTTGATAGGATTTTTGATAATTTTGCTGTACCAAAAGGAAGCTCCGAAATCGTCTTTTATATGATAAATCCAAGTGCTATTATTTCGTTTACGATTTAAACGGTGTCGAAGGATATATTAAAAGATCCTTAGCCATAAATCGCAGACTTTCGAAAATTACGAAACGATCGCCGGTAGATAGCGTGCTAAAATAGCTAGAGAGAATTTATCAGCAGTTTTGTTCGAGCGAGACTTTTGTTTTATATTTGCACTGTTAGAAGAGGCAGAACCAGATGTAATCTAACATTGTCAAATCGGAGAACATCGAATACCGACGTAAGATATTTCTCCGAATAGCTAATCGCGGTTCTCCAGAATATACCATTCGTCTAATCAACTAATTTCAAAATCAAACACCGCCTCGCTTTCTATCTAGATCGTTATCTTAATTCGACCAATCGCAGGTCCTCAACGACCGCTTCGCACAGGTTTATCAATCATCTCCACGATAGGCAGATGATACCATTGGCAGCATTACATAATAATATTGGAAAACATAGCGAATCGGTATAAATAGGATCGAATAAGACCAAAACAGAATGGAGTCCTCGCTCGCTGGATCAATTCGCAGAGATTATCGAATCGGCCAAAAAAATGTGTTTACAATATTATCTTATCGATCATGCTCCGAATGGAAAACATTCTCGAACATCGTGAAACCGCGGAGTCCAGCGACGAGAAGAATAAATACTGAAATCACTAGGCACTAAATCTTCGTGTGAAGTGGAAGAAAATCGGGTAACATCGAATCGGTTGGTGCAAGATTACCGTGTCGATAGGGCTCGCTCAGTGCGTGTCCGTTGCACCGGAGCTGCAGCAGCATGTGAAAGTGATCGTGCCCGGTGTGGTCCAAGATGCCGCTGCTGGTCCTCCTGAGTTCCTGCCGCTTCTTCTCAAGGTCGGGTGCCATTAGGTCTCCGAGGACCAATGGGCCCGGCGGGTTCGCTCGGTGAGCCTCGTGTTCCGGAACTATCAGAAGTTGTAGTCGCGAAGCGGGCTTTCACTTTGTCTCTTGTCTTTGCGCAGTCCACCGAACGATAATCCCATGTCAGTCCCCGATGGTACTAAACGGTCCACGTGTTCACCACGAACGTGTCACATCGGCCAACCTCGATCGGTTAGGCATATCCCCCCACCGAAGAACACACGAGAGGTCCTCAAACTTAAGGAACCTTGGCTAGGAAGAGCCAAGGTGGAAAATGGTACTCGGCTCACTAGAAACGGTCCCGGGGGATACCTTGGCTACGGAGAGCCAAGATGGAAAATGGTACCGGTATCACTGGAAAACGGTCCTCGATGAACAATCGAGTCTCCGGGGGCAACACCGACCACTGATCAGCACCGGTAGCACTCCAGAGATGATCTCCTTGTTCGAAGATTCCCGCGATGGTGAACCGAGCTGACACACCGTCGGGATACCACGTCACGCGATCTCAGCGAGTGTCAGCCGCGGACTGCCGTTCCTCGATCCGTCGACGATCGGCCAACCCGGCATTGCTCTGAACACCGAGTAAATAAGCCCCCACCACGAAGCCACGCGACACGTTTATACGCTACTTCATCCCCGACCGGCTCGGTTATGTCGAGGAAGAAGGTGACCAATCAGCTGCCGCTAATTACCGACCGGCTATCTGCCCTATCTACTGCTACTGTTCCCGTCGACGGACCGCGGCACCAACGATCCACTGATCGTGGACACACGCTTTCCGGGGGAATTCGGAGCTCCTCTCGATCATCAGACCGCATCCCCTGATTTTTGTCGGTTTCACTTGATAATTGCCCCCCTTCCCAATCTTTGCTTAGGCAACATTTACTGACAACAATTATTAGAACAGTAAACAATATTAACAACTTCTGTACCGTTATTCTCTTATTTCTCGCCGATGCGTACTAATCAGTGTTAACTCGATTCCTCGATAATTGTTCGCATTAAGAAAGATCGCTGATAGTATCGACCTGAATGAAAATAATTTTTCTGTTACCGTGATAAAAGCGTTCCGCTTGGTTTACGAGCAAGGAGAACGCACTGTCGTTCAGAGCCCAATTCCAGCGTTATTAATCGGGGAGTGAGCTTCCGTTTTGCGCCGTTCATTCAGAAATAACGATCACCCACCGCCGGGACTCTTGAAAAAGGGGAAGCACTCGAATATCCAGTGAAAAACTAGATTTACCGGTGGCTTCGGGGACCCGTGTAGACGATAAAGCTCTGCGTTGGCGTTGTTTCCACGTTCGCTGCTCGTTGAATCGCTTCGTTGTTCTTTCTCGCAACATTATACCGCTCGTGTCGACCTCTTGCGAATCACGCATCGACGATTTGCGAGACATTGGCACACACGACGCGAGCGTACCGGTTCGAGCCGCGCACGTTATCCGATATATTCGAGGACTTGTTAAATGGGACAAGAGTGATTCGCCGATTTCATAGCGTCGTTCCCGTAGTGTCGTCGTCGTTGGTCATCATCATCATCATCATCATCATCATCGACTAAATCGGTGTTACCGAATTGAGAGACCACCACCAGGAATTTCGATAAATCGGAATTCCATTTCCGATCGTTTATCGGCAGCTACGCGACGCAGTAGGAAAACGTGTCGCGGACAGTGTTCGTCATTAGTGGCATTAATGACTCGGTTCCTCGTTACCGTCTGACGTCAGCCGGACTAGAAAGCTCGAGATCGCGACGATAGAGGCGAGTGCATCGCTACTTCGCTACTCCGACGTAAACGGCGGGCATTACGCGAGGTCAGGACCGCGGTTTTATCTATCCGCTTAATTGCAAATGCGATTCGGTTTTGCAGATTAAATAAAATTAAAACCGGAGTGCACGAGCTGTTACGCAACCGCGATAAGCGACACGATCGAGGAGAAACGCCGATGGAGAGACAGGTGGTGGTGGTGTGTCGAACGAGAAGGGATCGATGGAAAATCGATCTCGATCGAGCGTTTCGCGATATCGCGAACGATCGAAGGAATGTCGCGTTGGTGACGATGTCGCGCGATTAACAACGATCTTCGACTTTATCGCGCTCGAGACACGTCGATAGTTGAGATAGTGTCGAGAATTTAAAGACCAGCAGCTCTTTAGTTCTTTCTCGATTAATTAGCGTCGAAGGCTAACACTTGCGAATCCCCCACCCCTCCTGTTCGTAATGCTCTTACATGAATTAACGATCGCGTACTTTCGATTATTGCGGATATATTTACATTCTGTGTTCCCGCGGACGTGATTTGCTCCGGCGCGAGAGCAAAATTGGATTGCAGGTAATTCGATGACGCGAATCGGCTGCGCGAAGTCAACGATGTGTTTATTGCTCGTAACTTGCTGCGAGAATGCAAATACACCGCGTTTCTTGTTTCTTTTCTGTAATTGTTCTGTTCCTTTATAGCCTGCGATGTCCAGGAAAGTATAAGTGATTGATAAAACTGAGCGTGATTAGGTCGGAGCGTAAACGACTTTTTGCACGTATGATTCGTATCTGAGAGGACGTTCTATTTAAATATTTCGAATAAACAGAAAAATAGTAGATTGTCTTTTTTTAGACAGCGGTGAGTCACAGCTTTGTTTACTTGGAATAAATAAGCTGATTAGTCCGAGCAGCAGTATCTCTTGCTCGGGCTTCTAATTTTCTATAATTGGAACAACCGAGGGAATAACGCCTTGAAAATTTTAGGTTTGCAGCTATTGATTGCAACGAGAGGTAAGACGATGCTCATCGGGATAAAAATAGAAAAAAAAAATTGTTGGCCGACGATATTTGCTACTTTCCGCGCGCTATATTTCCACTTAATTTGACACGTTAACGACGGCCATGATAACTGTAATACAGGGTGGATCGATCGGGCATCGTGGAACCCTTTCAGCGACACCCCGGTAATTGCTACATGTTTGTAGACATGGTCACTGACCCCCCCGGGGGCAATCATAGTGGCTTCTATGAATAATGATCCTCTATCAACCAGTTATCCAAATTTCCGAGCCCTCGAGCTACATTCTTTTTTCTCAGAGAAACCTAAAATAATGCAAGTAATTTCTCAATGGTAATTTTAATCTATTCTATTTATTACTCAACAATTACTTTTCATTTCACAAAATATCACAAGTGAAATTGCAGAGTACTGTTTAACCGATCGAAAATGAAACTCTCATACGTCTGTGCAACAAGCCACGTGACCGACTCAACAGCCCAATGTACTGCGTCCTCCATACACTATCATCGACCATTGCCTTTATAAAAATACTTTCCAGAAAAATTAACAACCATATATATTTCTATAGGAAAGCATTTCGAGTTACACAGAAAAGTATTTTACTGAATCGTTGCAATATTTTCAGCAAAAGTCCTGTCTGCTGTTCCATCGTCTGAAAAAAAACCCATTTCGGGATTAACGATGGAGAACACGCTCCGGACATTGCGGTGATGTGGCAACCTGTTGAGCTGAAAATTCACGTACGATCCAGAGTATTCAGAAGCTTCTCATCTTTGGAGATCGCGAAGGGCGAGGCGTCGCGTCGCACATGCAATAGACTGCGGCGGTTGCATCAGAATCTCGCCGAATTCAGATTATTGTTGAAAAATTCGAAAATATATCGTTCGCGGCTGGAGGGAGCAGGCCGTCGATGGGACCCGTTCGGCATGGGACACGATTGTTAGCCTAGTCTGGTAAACAAATCTAAAGGCGATGCCGATCTGCCGGGAGAGGCAGAAGCGCGGCAACGGCTCCCGAGAGCTCGTGACCCTCGACACTAAGGTCGGCCTAATCGAGCGAGCACGCACAGTACGCTCGCGCCAGCCGATTCGCGCATATCGCGCACGTGTAGGTATGTAGGATTTTTTCTTTTCAAACAACCGCCAATCGTCGCGCGCGTGTACATACTTCCGACGAACCCGACGGAGCCGGTTGCGTTATCAGCGCCGGTCCGGCTAAAGGCGGTTACACAATCGTTTCGCGCGCCTAAACCGAACGAGCGCGAGCCCTCTCGTCGCGTCGCGTCGCGCGTCGCGACTATTGCTGAAATACGGTACATACTCGATCAACCGAACCCTGTGACTCAGCTCACGTGCGCTCGGAACGTGTCACGAGCATAAGACTCGGACGAAACGGGACTCGGACGAGTGTGGACGCTGCCGCGTGAATTGTGCTCCACGGGCTCTCGCCGATCGCGCATGTTTAACTCCGGCGACCCGGAGATCTCCGCCTGCTTGAAATCATACCGATCGGATACGATCTTCTGTTTTAAATATATTGGGAAACCATTTTCCTTTTTAGTAGAATTTTTAATATCTCTGTTTTATCCATATCTTTAACAAACGCGACTGTGAAATATTATTCATTTATAATGGATTTTGTAATGAATTTGTTTGATGAGAGGAATACTGTTAAAATGACCGCATTGTTAGTTTTTTTCGACAATTGTATCTTCCACAATTTTGTCTGCTGAGACATGCACAGTGACATTTTTAAGTGCCACGTGGAGTATCAATGCTAGCAATTGCATCCACCACTCATTGTACGTATCTTTGTATGTATACTGACTATTTACCTGTCATCTGCGAACAACGCTCGCGTTTCAAGCGCAAAGCCGGGATAAAATGGTATCGTAGTTCTTCTGCCATCGCCGAGCACTGTTCTTTCTTTTTTTTTGCCACGCGTTAATGTGCGATCGAACGACTTCGACGTTTGCGCGTGTGTTCCTTTTAATCGAGCACAACTCCGATTCCGTTTCGATGCATTTACGGCACGGCGAACGAATTGATTTGCATAAATCCCGAATGACCGCGTCGACACTCTCCGGAATTAATCGTAACTCGATGCGTAAAAGTTATAAATCGCAGACAGAAAACTAGCGAGAACGAGATAGACTGTGTGTCACGCTGAACGAGGAAGAAAGAGGGGGAGAGAAGCGGGGGTGGGAGAGAGAACGTTATTGCGGTATCTGGTCGTCGTCACGGTCACTCGATTATTACAGATCACACGATAGATCCCCGTTCTGCGTGAACAACAACGAGAGCAAATTAATTCGGAGAAGATAAAGACCGCGACACGTGCGATAGAGCGATTTCGGGCGGCAAGGCTTTCGAGTGTTGAACGAGCGCGAAGGCTACTCACGAAATATTATTTCGCTCGGCGCCGCACCAAACAAGAACAAAATAATAATGAAAACTGTGTTACCGACTTCTCAGAGGAGAAAATTATGCAAATTCCGATTAATTTTATCCACGGTAATTGTAGAATGAGAATAAAATAATAAATTTAATAACGCTTATCAGGATGAAATTAACGTTCAAGAAAGAGAGTATCGGGGACAGTGAAATTTCATATGAGACCATAGAGTCGCTATGATTAAAATGATTACAGATACTGAAAAACGATTACGTCAACTCGGAGCTACTTTGAAATTACAGACGGCAGCCATAAGGTCGCGAGCAATAAAGTAATTGGTTATCGGAGCGCCATAATCGCGATAACGACGAGGATAAGAGCGAGAAATAAAATATTGCGAAACCAGAATAATTTGACAGCTAAAATTATAGCCGATGATACCGTGTAACTAAGAATAAAATAATTTGTTATCGGTACGGAATAATCGCGATCGACACGAAAATAAGACCACGAGGGAACACATCGCCCGGACGCCGAAAAAAAAAGAAGGAAATTGTGCAAATTCAGACTAATTTTATCGCGGAGATTGCAGCGGAGACTACAGAGAAGCTGTACGAATGTGTATCGACTTGTTAACACGGGTTCCGTACGCGAACGCAGATTGAGAATGAGTAAACACTGGTTGACGCAAAATTTATGCCGCGAAAAAACCACTAACGAGGCACATTACGGTGTAGAATAAATGTTACGATGCGGGATTGATCGCCGGGAACCTTAGGCGGGCAATTAAAAGGCAGTAAAAGTTATCGGGTAGATATAGATGCATGCAAATCGACGTGCGTTTCCTAGGCTTTTCTGGTTCGCCTGGCGAGCATGAAAGTAACAGTGCCTATTTAATAGGCTAAAAACAGCGCGCGTCGATGCCCGCAGAGTTGCATGAAATGAATTTTCGCGAACGAAATGCGTTCGAAGTGTCGGCCCCTATTCACCTTTGAAACAGCGTCCGATATACACTAGATTATCGGGACACTTCAAAGTGAACATCTCGAGTCCGAACGACGCTTAAACTCGAAATCTAAGAACTAAACGCGATACCCTAAAATTTGTATAAAGTCGCTAACAGTTTTTAGTGGGAATATTAAATAATTTCAGTCGATTCAGCTTTTAAAATTTTTTTTGGAAAATTCTGTTTAAAGCCACGTGGTTTACTACGGATATTATAACGTATTAAATACACGGCTCTTGATTTATATCTCTAACGTATGTTCGAAACCACACATGGTATATCATTAGCAGCTTACTAGTCAGCTTCTCATTTACAGAGATCGCTAACCTGCTAATCGGCTTTTCTTAGTCGAAATAGTAATTTAGAATGTCGTGCAGCAACAGGGCGATTAGAAAACGCTATTAGACGGTGCTGAATTAAAATATAAATTGACAACTGTTTAGAACTAGTATTTATAGACGCAGGAGGTCGAAAAACCTTAATTATAACCTTTAATTATAAACAAGATAATTCCTTTGCTCGCTAAACACAATTCATTTCAAACTCGCTTTTTAATCGAAACTGTTGGCGACTCGATTGATACACCTACAATTCCATGATGGCGCAGGACGCCGGTGCAAGAAGAGGATCGTCCAATTTTAGGAAGCACGGCTATTTAAACCTAGCGTAATTTCTGTCATCGATCGCTAGTTTATTAACGACGGTGCGCGCACGGGATCGCGGGAATAATCGGTTAATTAACTTGAGTGAAAAAAACTCCGAGGGGTCAAGAGTTCAATCTTAATAGCACTGATATTATGTTTATCGAGGGAATAGTTACAATTATAGTTGCGCGTTCAAACGCGTTGTTACGATAGTTTCTTTATTCAAATATATTCAATCTTTCTCTGAACGAAAAATAAAAAAGAACGCTATTTTTAATAATAATATAACACTAAATTAGAAACACTAGTCGTTGCCGTAACAAAATTATATATTCTGATTGAAATCGACAGCAATTATTCCCGGGCTGAGAATGTAAGTATGAGTATAACCACTTTTTCACACAAGTTCCCCTAATTATCCAATTCCGAAGCCTCGATAACGTCAGTGGCAGCAAAGATGGCGGACCGGTTTTCTTGAAAATCAATCGTAATTTCATTCGCAGTGCGGAACGATCTCGAATCCGAGGAATCTGTTATATTTGTTTGACGTTCGCGTCCGACACACCCACCGATTTACAATTGAAATCGGTGTCGAAGCAGCGGCGCGACGTATGGTTGTTTTGATCGGCGATATCAGTTCACGTGAATCAAAGATCTCGCACGCAAGACCCCGGAAGGCTTCCGAACAGCGTCGAAAATCTGCAAAAATAGTAAATATTTGCCCGACCAACTATTTTCGACGATCGTCGCGGCGTTACACCGCGAGCGCAATATCGCTGCCAGCGATACCGTCGCAATTACGCTGGAATCCACTGATTAATCTCATAATCCGATCGTTACGACCGATTAGACCGGCTGCACTTAAACGCATCGCGAGCCCCAGACCTCCCATTTTTCACCGGCGCGCTCATTTTCCTTTCGCGAAACCACGGTCCGCGGATTCGCGCGCAAATTTTTGCCCAGTCACCTTTCGGTTGCGACTTGTTGCACGAAATGGATTAATCCGACACGCTCAATAATTGAACTTGATAAAGATCGCGTGACATCCCACGCCGTTAGGGAGGATGATTCAACGAGACGATTACGAGGAAACGTTACGTTTCCCCTGTTTCCCGAACCGAGGAAAACGTCCAGCCGGGGACCGTGTGTGCAGAAAATATTCGTGCCGGCGCGGCGCGCTGTTTGCGAAAGTAATTCGGAATTATGGTAAACTGAGCCGTTCGCGAAAAATCGATTCTATATCTGTATTTGTTCGAGTCGGTCCACGAGCAAAGATTAAACTGTTAAATGGAAAGAAATACCGCGATGCGAAACAATTTCGGAGCGTTTTATTCGGAATTTAAAGTCGCAGACGTCGCAGCGAGCAGCGTATCGTCTTTGTTCTAAATTTGGGCATGATCGCTGAGTTATTATTGCCGGTATTTCTTGTTGCCTCGGTTGTTTCAACCCAAATATTATGTTACTTTATCTTCGTGATCCATGTGTTTAACAACAAATTCGTCGTTCAATGATAACTTTTAGGGGACCACTTCCTCCATATTTTCGACATTTTTGGAAAGATTTATTTATACACAAAAAGATAATCGGATCGAGCCAAGAATATTGCAATGTTTCACGGTGTTTGATCGCAGTTTCACGCTGAATACGATAGGAGATTCGCTCGCGGCGTTCCCTGTAACCAGACGAACAGAAAAAAAATGTATTAACGTCGACTCGCTGGGCATCGTAACAGTGCAACTATTAACATAAAGCGTGAGTCAGCGATGCAATAAAGTCCAACGTGCATGGGACGACGACGACGACGAGTACGACGATGTTGCGACGTGTTTGTTGAACGACGACGCGTACGCGCGATCGTTCGTGCCTTCGTCGATAATCGTAAATAATTGTTCTCAGATAGGACGGTATTTGCGGCGCAACACTCGCGCCTCGGCGAAACCGCAATTGCCCCCACTGAACTGCAATTAAACCATAGAGACGGGGACGTCAGCCTCGAGGCGGCATCGCTATGCCTTCAGCTCTTTGCTCTGCCGATCGTTGGACTATTCAACCCTCTTCCTAGCACATTTTATCATCGGTTTATCCCTTATACAGCTGCGGTAATTGGAACTAATTTGTTGGTCGTAATTAGGAGGCTGTGGATTCTGTTAACGAAGAGAATAAATTTTGATTTTGCAGACAATTCTTTATTTCGCCGATAATTACTTCTAAGAAAATCCAGCTCTTTTATCATGTCAATTGCATTACGATTTTGTTTATTATACAATAATCGATCGTGTGTTAATAATCAACAGATCGTAATTGTATTTTATACACATCTTCTGTTATCGCAAGAACTACCATTGGCCGTGCTTCATTTTACAGATACCACCCTTTCCAGGATGAAAATAAGGACGCCACCCCCTCGGATCTACCCGCGAGACAGAGATCATCCCCCCCTCGCACCGACACCCCCGAAACGTTGGAGCGTGTGCACACGCGCCCACCAGTCGCATGCAAATCCCGTGTAAAAGTCGCGTGCACTCGTGTAAAAGCGTGACGCAAGCACGCAAGAGCGTAATGGTGTCGAAAGTAATCGGCAGATGCACTGTCTTGTAACAAAATGGCGGGGCTGGTGTATAAAAGGCTTCGCGCCTCCGGCGGCGTCTGCCCGCGGCACGTGCGGATTACACGTTCCGCATATCGAAATGGAGATTAACAATCGATGGCCGACGAGGAAAAGCTGTCTGCGATCTGGGGACGAAAAGATTAAGGATTAAAGAAGACGAAACCATGTTTCTTAAAAATTATCGCGGAAAACGCAGCTGTCCTTCAAATTAGTTCTGAGATCTAGAGACATAGAAGCATAATATAGCAAAAGTTGCAAACGGCGAACATTGAGAGGAAGACAAAGGCAGCGAGACCACGCCTCTTCGGTCCACTGTGGGCGTGGTACCCGTATACGAGCAGTAGAAGATGAATCGTCTGTTAACTTTGCCGTTAAAAAATCGTTGTGTCTTGCTTGTACGAGTATTTGTCTTGTCGCAAGGGCAGATATTGTCTTGCGGGCCTCCTTCAAGGCGTTCAAGGTACTCGGGCTGTGTTGTAGTCGTGGTTTTCTATTACACAAGAAGAAGTGTTTGTTAGAAATCGTTGCTCCCAGGGCGAAGAGACTATAATCTAACGAATGGGGGAACAACCTGACCTCGGAAACTGATTGCAATCCATTAGAAGCCGCAAAAGTTGTAAATCTGGCCCGCGACGAAGATAACCGAGTCTGCGAATGCCGATGGGAGCAATTTCGCAATCCGGCGTCAACGAAACGCAGCAGCGAGAGATGAAACGTCCAGATAGACCGCGCAGCTAGCGGGTGTATCGCGGCGTTGTACGCCGCAAAAAAATAAGTCCAATCTATAATGGTACCGGGGGATGCGAAAGGGGTTGTTGCGTCGACGCCAGGAACACGCTCACATCGCATCGGCGCGAGATTTCGCGCGTGAGTGTGCCCGAAGAGGAACGATCGGCAGTCTCGTTCGGCTCGTTGAACATAAATCTCGCCTCCCGGCTGGACGATGACCCGTCGCGCTTATTTATCATCGCTGTCTCCTCTGTGTTACGGTTTAACTGTTACATTCAATGCCCGGCGTTCAGCATCGACACGATGATGATCGCGCCGTACCCAACAGACAACCGAGTCATCTTCGAGACCAGCGGCAGAATCTTATCTCGCGGCAATCTCCACTTTCAATCTTATCCCCCCCGCCGATAGTGTGAATCTTATCTCGAGCCAGGACAAATTGTGTCCGATTAGCCGAAATTCGTCATCCAGTCCTCTACGTCATTCCTGGGGACTGTGTTTCGCGATAGGGTAGCACACGATGGCTCGAACGACGTACTATCGTTATCGACGGGTTTGACTATGAATTTGCTTTTCACGATAACAGGGGCGCAAGTCTTTCGAAACGACGGTTATTGGGACAATCGGGACGATTAAAAGGAGACTGCGGGTTCGGCTAAATACAAAATTGAAGAAATTTTTGTTCTTGGACATACAGATCCAACATTGCTGTACGGTTTTCGGTAAAAATTGCCAAAAATACATTTTTCCGTGACAATATCGAAACATTCCCGGCGAGATGATTAAAATCCCGATCCCCATTGTGCACCGGAGATATTTAGTCGATGCAACTATCCGTAAAATGACGTTTCAGGGGATTGGACCGAGCGTTTGCCGAGCGTGACACACGCTCGGGGCGCGGATCGTTGTCGAAAATCTGTGACCCATCCCCGGGTTCCGCGGAAACCTGGCGAGAAACGTTCCGGCGCTCATTGTTCGCCAAATATCGTGTGTCCCCGAACGAATCGACCGCGGTCGCGTGGAGTCACTCGGTCCCGTTATCTCTCGTAAACAACAATAGCGATTAACCTGGGTTTACGAATCGAGCGCCGACGGCTTCGACAGACCTACGAAGGATGACAAATCCCCGAGGTGCTCGATCGGACTTGAGACCTGGGAGTACCCAAACAGATTAGCTCGGTTTTCGTTGTGTATTAGCCACCGTGAATCAGACGATAAACATTGCTGCGCTAATTCTCCGGGCAAAGAGACAGACGATCGTGTCGACTTCCTTCGGAATTAATGTTCTCTAATTCAATCGAGACAGTTACGCCGACTAATACTGCAAACGGCGGACAATTAATCATCGAGATTCGGAATATTCTAATACTCTAATCTCTGGTAAATGTGTCGGTCTCTCGAACCGATTACGCTTCGCTGCGTTAGAGATGTTTGGAAACGCTGATTAGCTGTTTACTGTGAAGATCGTTGTTTAACTATGACTCGTGGAAACTAGAATATTCTCGAGGAAAATCGCAGAGTTTCTACGTTTTATGGACGGAGCGCGGTTGGCTTAGAGCGATGTTTTCGGTTGTCTAAGGCTTGTTCGGATTTAGCATACCCTCTCCGCGGTTAAATCAAATTAGTTTGTCACTTTTACGAAGTTGTTAGCGTTAGTTATCCACCGTTGAACCACAGTTTTTCCTGGTAAGCGTCGTGTGATTCAGAGGATATGTATTGCGATACACAATCAAGCAGCAGACAGTATCTTCTATTGGCCAACGAGACGTCGATAACGTCTCTCGCCGCGAGAAACAAAGAAGATCACGCAAAAGCGGGACTGTCTTAATGCAATTGAAACTCCGATGAAAAAAGCTGATTAAATGTCCGAGGACTTTGCTGCACGTCGGAAGAAGGGATCGAAAAGAATCGGATCGAAGCCACCCACCAGCGATCGAACAGTCTCGGTCTCGATCGTGCATGCACCGAGAACAATAATCGTGGCAGAATTATTACGGGTCATTCGCACAGCCTTCGACGATTGGGGTAAACATAGTCGCGGTTTTCTCGGGCCGGGTCTGGACCGATTATCAATAGGTGGACGGCCTGTTATCGGACGACGGTTCTCATTGTCATGGCGCTGGTCGGAGCGCAGATAAACCGGGGAAACAATGCGGGCCCCATGGAACGGAGAACCTTCGAATCGTTTGTCACTCCCGGTCGTATCGGATTCTTCGCGAGTTCTAAAATTACGCGCGGCTCGAATCGAAGTGACCCGAAAGGTCGATCGGCCGCTCTGGTCGCGCGCCTTTTCTTTCCTTCTTCCCCCGCCTCCGTGCGGACCCCCCCTTCAGTTTGACGCGGCCGTCGTCGCCACGCTTTTCCCTCGTTCGTTTTTCCATCGAGACAACGATGACCATGCGGCGAGCGGATGATCGAGGAATATGGAACGAGCGCTGCCTAACGGGCCTCGATCATCAACATGTTGACCACATCCGATCGCGAATTAGGCTGCGGTTGCTGCGGACTTGCGGTTGCATGAATTAGCAGCGGAGAAGAAATATTTCGTGACCGAACAATCCGTCAGACCGTTCGTTGCCAATGAAACGTTGTTTGCGTGAAACACGCGAATATTTTGTTGTTCGAGCAAAAACACCGAGGTGTCCGGAGAGCCGCTAATTAATGTTTTCCTCGTATGTACCTACTGTTTTTATCCCGGCGCGGCGGTTCATCGATATCCCGTGTTTCTTCGCGGACCCGGCGACCAAAGGCTGCACGCTCGGGCTCACGATTCGTTCCGTGAAACGAGACTCTCCGCGTTTGCATAACTTATCGGCGAAACGAGACGGTGTAAATAGGGATTAACGGTCGCGAACAGAAGTCACGTGTGAGGCTAGAAAAGCAACAGCATCGTCGTTAGTAGTAATCATTATCTGGCGACCTTCTTTCGGTACAGTGTTCCGCGGCGGCGGCGTTCGATGCACGTTTGATTCGATTCCGAGGCTACACGAACTCGAAATAATCCTCTCTCGTTACAATTAACGACACGAATTAAAGATAATGTAGTGGCACGTAAACAAAAGAAGCAACATCCCCGCGCTCGGCTCGTCGGAGACGTTATGAAATCTAAATAGTCAAGAGGCTTATCAGTTTTCTGAAACTCTGACGTTTCTCAAGCAGGATTTTACAGAGTTATGCAACAATAGGTGTTATGAAAGTTACGTAAGCTACACGAAAGGTTGATATACCGTTTGTGTTAATTTTATCCTCGTTGCTGCATATCTCTTTTGTTGTTCGAGTACTTCAGGAAACTATTCGCCAGAACGGTACCGAGTTCTACTAAAAATATAAGAATTCGAAGGACCGACAAATAAATAAAATAATGTCAAAGAACTAAATGAGAAATATTAGAAACCGTCTGGCTTGATTCGTGGCGCTTCATTTTGGCACCGCAATTTCTACCCACAGCAGTCGTGTAACCACCACCGGCTTAATACTGATTTATGCACTGGCACGAAAACAGCTAGTCCGAGGCGCTAACGAATGCTAAAAGGAATCAAAGGCGAGAAGCAAATATCGATGAACCGTAAGAACGCTAGAATTTCAATTCAGCCTAGAATTAAAACGAGCCCACCGAATGTAAATCGGCTGATGTATCTACGTTGTAGGTCGATTCAATGCGCGCAGAATTCGATTATACCCGTCCGCCATTGGACGCACGGGCACCGTTTCGGAAAGCATGGCGGCCATCGTGGTCGATCATTCGAACTGGTAAAAAGTCTTCAAATCTCTGGAGTGTAAATGAACGTGTTAGCACCGTTCGATCAAGTATGGTAGTAAGGAGCACAGTTTTGTGAATGAAAAGATACGTCTGGTAAAACCGAGCGTGAATCATGAGAAACTTAATGGCTACTCTTAGAACCATTAATCCTGGGTTTATGGTTGCGCGTCGAATTTCCGCGACTCCATCGACACGCGACTCCATTCGTTCAATTCGTTAGATTGTTCTTTCGATTCTGCGACAGAAGGCTGTAAAATTTCGATACCCTCTTGCAGACTCCTTGACGCAGAAAATTCCTTAATTGCACTCTGGGCTAACAACAATAATTTTCTCCGAATCTCTCGAGTCGTGCGTAACGCGACGCCCACTTTCCAATTTTTCGCGCGCGCGCGAAGCTCAAGGCTCTGATAATAATTGGATCTGAGATGTTATTGGGCGTGTGCGAGGGCGAGACACGATTCGGATCAAAGAGACGGATTCTCGAAATTTCGAGACGTCTTTTGGCGGGTTAAGCGTGAAGATACCTTTAAATTTTTGGAAAATGCTACAAGAGCGTTTCGTAAATTCATTCACTCGCTTCGGGCAAGCAAGAAAATATTCGTGCGACATTATTTCCCCGGAAAAGTGAATTTTCAGGCGGACAACCGGGACCGCCTATCGGAGAGATATCGTCAGCGTCCTTGAGACCGATGTGCTCGCACGGTTTACTGCTTGTTTCGACGTCAGCCGCGCATAGGAGTGTCGGTGACCCGGGTCTATCGGAGTCGACGGTAAGCGTCGTCTCGTCAGCCGTCTTATCGCACCTGGTAGATGATTGCTTCGCCTGTGTGGCAAGGACACGTCAACGACCCTGACGATCAATTAGGAACCAATTTCTATTAACGGGGGACGTAGTTCGTTCCCGTTATCGCCGTTTACCGACCGGTTGTTATAACGTGCCTCGCGTGGGCCAGTCGAGTGCACGCAAATGAGCTATAATCGGTCAAAGAAAATTTAATATTCAGTTAAAACACCTTACAAAGTTTATCACCGCTACTGCAGAAAGTGCAGTGAAATCTTTGTAAAATATAATGCAAAGTTCTTTCGTGTTTCAATAGAAAAGCTCGGATACAAGGTTGCCATTCGATAACTCCTTCGGTTGGGGCTGCAGGTACAAACTGCGATCCCCTCATTGGCTACCTGCTCGCTCCTCGCAGATCGACGGCGAGGAGGAGAGCAGTGGCAGCCAACGGGGAATCCCGAGCCACGCCCACTATTCTCCGCCTCAAGGTAGCGTCCCCGACTTAAACCGTAGCAAAGATAGAAAACTGATGAGTAACAGTTTAATTCTGTAGTCCATGAAGATTTGCCGTATCCTAGAATAGAAGTATTCGAGTTTCTTCGTTTTATTTCCAAGTCGAGCTAGAAAATATTATTGTATGCGCTATCGGCGACTGTAGTTGGAGCTATTTCCTTGTCTTGGTTTCTTGAGGTATTCTGCGCCGCGGCGGCAATAACGATAATGTTAATGAGGTTGCGTGGCGCGCGAGGGTGGAGTAGGGGGCTAGGGGGGCCGCTGTGGAAAAAAAGGATAACGAGCTATCCGCGATTTCCTTCGTCTCCTCGCGTGTCACCCTTTTTGCAGCCCGTAAACAGAGAAATCGTTCCAAAGTTCACCGTTTGCGGTTACCCGTCGTTCCGTCGAATTAATTAAAGCATCGCGAACTATCACGTCAATTAGCGATGCAATGCCCCCGAAGAAATTTTCCGCTTTCTTTGCGTGGTCTAGCTTCTTTGTTACGATCCACCAGCTCTCTCTCTTTCTCTCTCACTCGGTGAGGAGTCTGTCTGGCTGCACTTCATTCTTTTTCCCTTTTTCCTTGCGTTTTTCCATCGCTGGAACACACAACGACCGGCGTTGTCTTTCCGCGAGGGCGCACGCGAAACGGAACGAGACCAATTTTTATGTAATTCAATGTAATTCTTTACTATCGTGTCCCGGATTACGTGCGCGTTTCCAATCTCTCCTCACGCGTTTTTACGATAAGTCGGTGGCCTCCGCGCTCCTCCGCTTCTTATTTTTATTTAATCTTCGGCTAAAATAGCCCTGGCCGCACTTATTTTTGTAACGACGCGACGTGCTATTACGTCGACTTAATCGAACTCCCGGCTGGCTCGTCTACTGCGCTTTTATTTCTTAATTTCACTCGAGATTCCGAACGTGCGACACGTATTCGACGTTAAAGTCGACTCGGTTGATTCACCGAGGCTGTCGCACCTGTTTTAGAGGGTAGCGAACGATCGTTCCACTTTTTTCAGGCAAACTATATCATTCTGAAAATTCATAATTTATTTAGAACAGAATAAATAATTGAAAGTTAATAATGACCGCAGTCCAAATAAGAAAACTAGAACAAATTAGCCGACGACCAGCGACCTCCTAGCGTTCTAACGAAACCGACGTGATCTTCGTCGATGAGAATCGCTGTCGGACATTGTACACGATCAAACGCGATCAAGAAGAGCCGACAAGTGTGAGGAGAGAACGAGCGCGGCGAGATTATCGCGGAACGAACGCGTGCAATTAATGAAATCTATACTTCAACTTCAATTATCGCAGATTAATTTCTACGGCACTTCAAAAATCAATCCACGATTATTAGCCGCAACCGTTCGCCGGCTAATTAGCATCAAAGGGGCGCCGACGACCGCCGAATAACGAGCGTATTCTCTTTCGTTAAACAGACGGAACGCCCGACCGTACCAACGACTGCAATTGGCCTTATTAATACGAGTCGCGCACAGTTCGGTCAACCAGGCGTTCTCGAGCCTCGGCCTCCAGACGAAAAACATCCAGCTGTCTCGGCGCAACCAGCTGGTGCGGATTCAATTTTCAAACAGAAAAAATTCTTCATTCTCAAAACATTACGATTCATCAAAATATTATACGATGCATAGATTGCACTACACATAGGGCAGTGCTCCAGTTCTGCTGCAAGCTGGAGCCATTAAGCCACGCCCCCAGCGAGAAGCACCGCCCTCCGGAGCAATCCAGAGTCCTCGAGCCCTCGTTGAGCCTAAATTATCAATATCAATGGATAAATTCGTTACAAAAGAACTTCCCCGAATGCATATGCAGCTTCTTCCACGGATCTCGCAAGAATCAAGCCTATCAGGTGCTGCGAACAGGCTGGCCCACGCAGGGCAACCAAAAATAGGTTCGGAAGCCCCTGATACGCAAAGCTATCTAAACACGGCGGACGAAGGCCTTCTCCGCTAAGATTTCGTCCGTAGAAGAGAGAAAGAGACCTGGTCGCTTTTCGGGACAACAGAAGAAGTTACGATCGGTCATAATTTTTTTCGTCGCTCGGAGCATGAATCCTAAAGAAGCACGGACAAGGCCGATCGAATCATGCCGGGGGAATACGAAAGAGGGCGAGTCGGCGTAGAAAACGGTGAACTGGTGGAACTGGTTCCGATGAATAAATTTATCTAACAATTTTCTAACAACGAAGCAGAAATGTTCGTAACGTTAAGGTGTCGGGGGGGAACCGCGTCGGACGCGTTTCTATTTCCATTCGCAAACATAACTACGCGGGGCTAGTTGGAGGGATCGATTTTGCATTCGACGTCGACGTGAGAAAAAAGAAACGCGGCGGTCTATCTACGAACGCACCATGTAAACAATCGCAAAAACCGCTCCGCTTTGAGAGACGAGAGGTCGTACGCCGTCACCGCGCCGGTCGTGACGCAAATCTATCCCAGCGGGGACCGTGCGACGATTTCATGCGCATTTTGCGATTCATTTCGCGATGCATTTGCATCGGTTGAACCGCCGGTCACCGGAGACGATGGCCCACGCTCGTATAATCGCGTCCGCGCGCACACTTTCCTCGGGCAACGCACGGGAAAAACGAAAGTGTTCGGGGCCAGGGCCGATAATCGGTTCAACGCACTCTCTAACAACGTGCTGTAAAAATTCGGGTTGCATAAGCGTGACGATTACTGCAGTCGAAACACAGCATTGCGCACGCACGCTACAGACAAACACGATTTTAACGCATCCATTCACTCCGACTGCCGCACCACGGCGAATTTCTGGACAGTGAAAATTTGCGCACCAAATAGTAACATTTTGTTTTTTACTTTGCTCGAGCTAATTTACATCTAATTAGTTCCTGAGAATGTTTTTCTTCATTACAGATACAATTGTAACACCGGATGATTTACTAGGTATAATTAAGAATTTTTTTGATGGTTACATCTGCATGAATCATAGCGATCAAAAGACATATTTATCGTGTCGATCGACCGTGGTAATCACTCTCGCCTAGAGAGTTAGTAAAACAGAATGCGTTATGTCCGTAGATAATAAATTACGAATCGGCAACGAAAGGTCAGCAAAAAATAGGTAGTCTATGTGTACGAGTCTAATTCGAAGATTATTCTAATTTCCTCGGCGAAGTGCCGGAACGATGAATAAACAGATTTAATTCCAGTACCGGTTTCGCGATCGAATTACAAACGCTTCTGATCGCTGAAGGAACTACTGGATCGTCCTAGTAAACTGCACAGAGGCGCTTCGAATGTATCGCCATTGACAACCACATTTCTTACAGTGATAACATAACACTGGTTACGTAATGCGCTGCAATGTTTGCGAATCGTTCGCGGAAAGCCACGTTTTAAATAGACTCGCGCGACTCCGCCGCGTTTAGACATTACTAAACTAACGAACATCGTTTTTTCCCTGTTTCGCTTTCGGCGACCATCGAAAGGTGACCAGGTGGCCATAAACCCAGCATTAGCTCCACTGATAAACCAAAAATAAATTGTCCGAATGAGACTGTAGGAGTTTCTGCTGTATTCGTGAATTTCCAAAATTCGAACACGTCACTGCGACGGAGTTCTAGCGTTAATGACACGCGAAACGTTCCGGTACCGTTCCGCGTGCCGAGCGGACGGATAAAATTCACGATTAATCGACGCGTCGAATGTTTCTGTCAACTGCAATAAACCAGTGCCGGGGGCGATAGGATCTAAAGAGACGGTGTCGGGCGCCGCGGCGCCAGTCGTCTCTCCTGTGGTCACGCAGAAATTGTAGACCGAGAGAAATGCAGTGGACAGCCCGGGAGAAAAAGGGAGTGTGCCGGCGCGGCGCGGCGCGACGTCCTTTCACGCAAAAACGAACCGTTTCAGTGCTTGATTAAAATCGCACGACCATTTCGTGCTTCGATACGTATGCTGTACTACTTTCCCTATGTTGCTTCAAATTAGTCATTTTCAGACTGCGATCTCTGCAAAATAAAATTTACTTTAATTTAAGAATTCAACAAAAACGAACATCCAGCACATTGATTAAATGTTGCAGTTTCGAAATGCATTTTGAAATGCCACTAAAAAGTTAGAAAATATGAACGGGTCTCCAGTCGGAAAAAGTGTTGAATTTTTTAGTTAAAATTCTAGCGGTACGTTTTATCGTTGCAATAAAACGCCGACGCGATCTCTTCGTCCCCAAAGGGTTGCGATTCCCGTCTGTTATCGATCAGCCAGGCTAAACGAACCGCAGTAGAGAGGAAGTAGACGACGAAGAAGAGGAAGAAGTGGACGAAGAAAAAGCCATGGGGGACCATGGTTCGGATCGAGGATGGCGAAAGCTGCATCTCGTCGTGGGAAGGTGGCTCGCCACAAATTGTTAAGATCAGTGTAGATTGACGGTGATTGAGACTACATTGCAAAGGCCTTGGGTCGCTCGACACCCGTCGCCGGAATCATCGACCATCGTTCCTTCGCGAAATTCTTCTTGGCCGACCGAAAAACTATGAAGCATGATCGCGACGGGACACGGCGCGGCGGCGGGTCCTTGACAACTTTTCGCCGGTTGTATAATTTACATGCGCGTGCATCTCGCATCTAAATAACCCGCATTAGGCTGCGCGCATCCGTCGGAAATATGGAAATCTCGCGCAACGATAAGGTAATTCGCCGGAGAGCCGTATAAATTTTCGAAAAACATATTTTGTATACTGTGCAAGTATAAATTACGTAGCTCTCGATGGTACCGAGCGTGTTGTTCCTGCACGTGTGAGTACGCGCGCGTGTCCATGAACGGCCGACGGCTATGTGGAAAGCATGCGAGTCACTGGCGTCAATATAAATCGATAAAACGATTATTATTCAAATGGCTCTACATCGATATTAAAACGCTCGTTTGGATTCTCTGCCATAGCGTTCCCGGTTCGTTACCATCAATTAACCGTGCGCGCTAAACTAATGCATTCGCGGAACCTTGGGCAATTTTTCTCTGTTGCCGATTGATTTCCGAATGACTCAAATCGTTTATCTTGTCCAGTCTATGATCGCTATAAATTTGTTTTTTCTTCTTCCTTAAGGAAACGTGACCGAACAGCATAGTTTGCAAATGCATTCGGAAGGGTTAAAGGTGAAGTAGACGCTTCGCTGTGTTATACATGTCATACATACGTAGTTGCATTCCTCGAATACTGTCCACAGTCTAATGAGTTCTGAATTGAATGAAAATGCTTTAGGAATAAGTTGTTGAATAACAGTGCGTTTACCCGGACGCGAACTGTTTGTCCGGCTAAACCTGTCCGCATCCCCTGACACAGCTCACCGATGAACGGTGGAAAACATCCTCGTCCTGTGGGTCATCAATCCCTTTCTCTTCGGTGGAACATACTTCGAGAAGAATTATGAATATCCTTCTTATCATTCCTTCTAGCTCCGTGCACCAATCGTATTCACGATCCTAAATTTCTAAATATATCTTAAAAATACATTTGAACAAATATCCTCATTAAAATTTTTGCTGAACAGCAAATATGCTCAGATCTCTGTCTCGAAAGTACGGTTGCCAAGTAGATTGCAGATCTTTTTCTCATCTCCGGCAAAAAATTAAATTCAACTAAAGATCACTGTATTCAAAGTCGAGGATAACGATAATTATCGCAGCATGAGCGCGTGAAGCAATCGTTCATTTCAATAAATGTGTACGCCCGGAGACACGTAAGAATTAATATTTAATAGAATCGGAACCGACGCTCATTAACGGAGTCGGGTCGTATTTATTGGTAAACATGAGATCCGAGATTCTCGCAGCCACCGGGAACTAGTTCCACTTAATTTGAGCATTCGGATACCGTTATCCGATTCGAGGATACCTGCCGGTTTGTTACGTGGCCAAGTTTGGTGGGTTCGGTTTATTCGGTTGCGCGACGCGTAGACTTTACGCAGAACAAAGTTTATATAACTCAGCGTCGCAGCGAGAGATATCGGCGTCTACGCTATCGTATATCGGGACAAGGAAAAAGTCCCACAACTAGACCATGAAGATGGTCACTGACCAACCGATCCGGACGAATAAGTCATCGACGCCGGCACGCATTATCTTGGGAATTCAGAGGCTTTCAAGGACAGGATTATCTTGCAACGTGATTTGTATCCTGCCGACAGTCATCGATTACCATCAACTAAAACATGAATACAATACTTGTAAGCTCTTGTTACTTCGAGGGGAATAAAGTTTATTCATTAAAGCGCGTATTGTGATTAAAATGCAATTTCTATTTTTACAATGTGTACCAATCACCTTCAGCATCCAATAATTCTAGTATCAAGTATAGATGCAAATTACTCGGAAGAATTTTCGGCACTTTTACGTAAAATTGAACATGAAAAACGTCCTATAAATTATAAAGATCTAAAAAACACCTTGCCATTCGTTTGAGAAGAGTGTGCTTCGTTGAAAAGCAATTTTGAAAATGCGAGTTGTGTCTCCGTGTCATGTGAAATTTCAATAAGGCCGACGCGCAAGATCGATCGCGATCCGAAGGACTTCGAGAATCGCAGGCGGCCGTAATCCATCGTTACGACCGCGTTTATTATAAAAGCCTGATGCCGCGGAGTTCGATCGATCAAGATGCGGGCATATGGCACGGTAAGGAACGGAAAAGCGCAATACGAAGACAGAAATATCGCAAGGTATCGAACACGAAATCAACGCGATACATTCCGCCGGGTTCAAAACATCGATCGGCGTCTTTATCGTCATGGTAACGTGTGCACTTGTACAACTACGGGCGTGTGCGTCGCATCGACGTTATTTCTCCGTACGTGACACAGACACAAGCAAACACACAGACGTAAGTACATCATCGGTATGCGCGCCTCCTTAACACACACGTATACTCACACGCAGAACCTCTCTTCGTCGTCGATTACGTATGTACCCGTACATATCTCCTCTTTATTTGTTATCTTACTCTATCTTCCTCGCTCTATTCTTATCGCAGCACGCTAAGAATGCATTTTCACGGTTTCACCAACACGCACTTTCCGTGTGACGCGCAAGGCGGAACAGAACTGTCTAAAATAGTTTTTCCTAGCCGCTCGATTACGCTCGATTAATTTCCGGTCCGGAATCGAGACGATCGATCGCCCATCCGAGATATTATCGAGCGGCGATCGATCGGATCGATCGAAGGACGAAATTTTAAAATTCCCTATTATCACGAACGTCTTTATGCAAAATAAACATTTTCTACCTGAATAGCTATAAACTGGAGTATAATAGAGATTTATTCGTTTTTTATGTTTAATGGGTCGAAAATAATATAATAATATTTTGAAATTCTTTCAATATATTTACCGTTTCAAATCACACCTACTCGTTTTCGTCATAAATGCATAAAATCCTAGGTCTGCTAATGTTACTAGCAGTTTTCGACCAATGCACTTATTGGTGACATTATAGCGTTTCTGTTTTTTTATTGCGTGATACTCGAATTTACAGTATCGAAATGTAGGTAGGAAATGTTAAATTTAGCAAAGGCACGTTACAAAGATAGAAACCCATTTGATAGTAGACGAAGGAAATTATGCGGAATCATCGAATGCAGACACATGTTTTGAGGCTGTTTCTGACTTAGCAAAGCGGATAAATATAAGTTACTTCGTGCGATGTTACGTAACAGTTGGGTCATGATAGATACAAAATATACAATTTTGTATCCGTGTGTGTAGTTGTAAATAGTTTTTGCATCCATGAACGTAGAACCACTGCAGGCCGAGCGACGCGAATTGCACTTGGGAAAACTCGTTTGTGCGTTTCGGCCAAAAGTGAAAGCAATCTTGTATAAAGTCGAGCAAAAACGATGCAATTAATGCTGAGAATGCGATAAGTGTTTTATACTTGTCGCGCGGTACATAGGTACACGTCGATGTGACATTGTGTGCGTGGGTTTGCAGTTCGATCGGTGAACGTTGCGTTTCTATAGAACAGTTAGTTTATGCTCGAAGCATTCCGGAAGGATCGTATAACGATGCATTTGATGACGGAACGGTGATAAACAAATCGTCGAATACAATGCATTTCTACGGTAGAAAAAGTTGGCGCGTGGCACGATTTCGCTTATCGGAATTGATACGATTATCAGAGGGGAAAAATCGATTCGATTGTAAAACTGGCGGAACAGAATCTACGCAGTTGACGCGCGAAGAGTAACGCCTGACAACCAGCAACGATAACGTCGCGCGAAGGGCTGATGTTTTCCCCGGGCTAGTAGTAATTAATAACAAAAAGTAGACCGTATCAGCGATGTTTCAACGTCAACAATAACGTTTCTCAAGGGGCGGGACATAGTTTGGATTCATTGATAGTAGCTGGCACGGTTCGTACGCGAGTGTGTCGGCTCGCGTACCGACGGTTTCGACGGGAATTTAAACAAGACTCGTTATCGCGTTCATTTAATTCATACAGGTCAGGTATGTGTCTGGGAAGCAACTGGTATCTATGAGGCGCCAGAAAAAAAATTATGAATCATGTGTACAGTGCCATGTGCATGAAACGCGCTTGTGTATGCGAGCCCATACAGCGTCCATATTGAAAACAGCATAACCTCAATATTTGCATGTTCGCAGCGCGTTACGTTCTACGGTAGAATAATACGAGAAATGCGATGACACAATTCTACCATTGACCATAAAAAAACCTGGCGGTCATCTTCCATCGATAAATCTCGAGAGAAAGTTTCTACGAGGGGTGCACGCTGTCGCGCATAACCTTGATACGTAACGTCACCGTAATCGTGCATTCTTACGACCGAATTCTAAAAACAAAGCGCGACAACGAGATCGCAGTTCATCTTGTCACCAGTCTGTTTTGACATCGTTCGACCAAGAAGCATCTCTCGACGATCGCAATAGCTGCAACGAAACGATGCGTTTAGACTCGCGTATACACTCTTTATTTTGTTCTATAGCGTTCACGACGGTTAATCGTGTGGATCGCGTTAAAGGCCACGTAATTAATTTGAGTACACAGGTCCCGGTCGTCCAATGCGTCGATAGCATGGAAAACCTTTAGGGGGACACCGTGAACGCAGCAGGGCTCTCCCGTCGACTGGCAGGCGAACCATTTCGCAAATTTCCTGGCGTACCAATCTATCCACTTACCGGCCGTGGCTTTGGTGTTTTTCCCATGATGCCTCCTGTTCTTCTTCTCCAGTAATCGGCCCTTCAGTAACATCGTACACGCACTTTATCACGATTTTCCTCACTCTTACCGCACTGGCTGCGCATTATTATTCGGCCGCACGGTAGCCATTTGCCCTCTACCTACTCGGCTATAAAGCCAATCTCGTCGTTTCGTTTAGCCTTTGGCTTTCGGCCATTCAACAGCCTTTGACGTCACCGTTGATCCCGGTGCCGTATCTAGACTGTTTCACAGCTTGTACCGGTCTGTTTCGAAATGACGACCACGTAACCTATATATCGCCGACTAGTTTCTATCCGCAACCCCTTACAATAGCATAATACGCGTGCAAACTTCCCTCCCTAGACGGTGAAACATCGACGAACGTTTATTATACATATTTATACGGTCCCTACTAATGGACAGGGTTCTGCGGTCTATAAAAAAAACCGAGGGCACTGGCAGATCTCGAAACGATCTGTTTTACCGACATACGGTCACTGATGTCGGCCGAGAATCGTAAATATTTAGAACTGTAGTAGTAGCGCCAAATTCGTCGGCCATAAAATTACGAATTGATAACAACGGTACGAGTGGTGCGAGCCGAATTTCGTACGGTACGTGAACTATGGTTTCTATATAGGACAGATGAGAAAGGAATAAAAAGATAGAGAGATATAGAGAGAGAGAAAAAGAGAGAAAAAGAACAGCTGTAGATGCGTGTAGGTACGGCCTTTTACTTCACACAATCATGTTCTCGGTCGAACACACAATATCCCAACCGAAAAAATGTAAACAAAGAATATCGAAGGCAGCCAATGTATCGTTGAGAAGTCGGTTTCTCGCGATTCTCTCGTTCGTACGAATACATTTTGCGATAAGTTCCCTTGCGTGTCGATTTTGCTTCCGTCGGTTTTTACGATAAGACAATACCAAAGCTCACAAGAAACCATACGTACATTGTAATAACCATATCATATCTATATATATATGTATATATATATATACCATCGCGTATAAATCTATATATATTTATATATATATAAATATATAATAACGTAGGTCGAAAAGGACAATCGTATCAACATACATACGTCGGGCATCTATATAATAATCGTGCGAGTTACATTTTGCAAAAAGATCACAACAATTATGCAAAAATAGACGTTACATCGCCGCCTGTCGTAATCTCGTGCGCGCTGGAAAAAAAAAAGAATACGGAATATTCTTGTTTCCCCGTTTTTCTATCGAGATATTGCGACAGGTGGCGAATTAACCGCAACACTCGGCAATATAGGTTACAGTTGCATACTCGTCGACGTAAGTGTTCTAATGTTCTCCACGTTCGATCTCCTTTTCGATTAATTAATTTGTTACATTTCATTTTCCCTTCGTCTTTTTTTTTTTTTGTTTTTTTTTTGTTTTTTGTTCTTTTTAAATCTCGCGTTAGCACTTCTGCGAATAGCCCTTTGTAAAAATTGTTCTGTATAGTTATTCGATATCTAGATCGTAGTGTATCGGTTGCAATATCACTGCGGCAAGTTGTTCTCCCTATGCGCCATTGTTTATTTTCTCGTTTTCGCGACGATACCGTGTGTGACCAGAGCGAAAATTTTCCTCCGAGTTAATGGTATCCCCTCGATATACATATTGTACACATACGATGCATATATTTACGAAATACATATCTATGAAGGCCGAGGAATCATCAGCTGCCAATATATATATATATATGTATGTATCGTTATAAAAAGGGGAATCTGATGAAAACTTTGCTCCAGTACGGCGTGCGATTCAACTACTTCGCTTGTTCATTCGTCCATTTCTCGTTTCTTTTCCCTCCCTTTCCTTTTACTTTTCAATATATGTACTTCCAGCGATGATATATAGTACGAATGTAATTAAGGCCCCTAGCCACGGTATCCATACGTGCGTAGAGGAATCAAATGTCTCTCTTTCTCTCTCTCACACTCTCACTTAAACGCTACACATTTTGACAAATAATTAAGTCATCACAGAAGCATCATATTATCATATTCAATTAGACTACATATTCTTGTGAATGTTCTTGTTTCAGTTAGCGCAGTAATATTACAATGATCGAGTACAAAATGGTTTTAAAGTTTTCAAGCCTAGTATAAAGCACTATCATATAATATTATAGAGTGTGCTTACATGTTCGGGCACATACCACACACACACACACACATACGTACGCTGTTTCTTCTTTTCTTTCTTTTATTTACGCATGGTATGTGTACACACATATGGTCGCAATTACCACTTAAGATCTAATTGTAGCGGTAGTATTCTATTTTATTACTCTATGAATGAAAGCAAATAACGTTTCAACGAACCGAAACATTGATAAAGCTTGATTTCGAAAACGAATGTCGAAAGTCGAAGTGAAAAACACGGATGTATGGTAAAAAAAAAAAACAAAAATTATAGAAAACGAATAATACAAAACGTTGTAAAAGGCTTTAACACGTTCACCGACTCCGATCCATCTCAATGATCCATTTAACGATTCCGTCGCGACCGGGTTGCTTAAAAGTCAACAACAACCACCATAGCCATCGTAAAAAAATGATATATATTTATGTATATACATATGTGTATGTATATATATTCATATATATTTATGTATATTGAAAACAAGCGAGTTATAAAAATGAAAAGAGATCTTAAAATATCAGTGACTCCAACGGTACACAATCAATCACAAAACACAGAGAAGTTATATCCGTTTCATAATAATGCCATCTCGTAGAGGATCTACAATCATGTAAATGGTAGGCACGTTAGAACTGAAAAATGAATATTTTACACGTCGTATCCAAAAATTCCGGTTAGTACGTGTACAATATATCTGTGTACTCCCTATCTTCACCTCTCCCCTCCCCCCAATTAAAAACAAACAAGTTTTCTCTTTCAGACGAAGGCAGTAATTTTCTTTGCACGAGTATGAAACAGGAGACGGTTGTGTGAAAATGAAAGAAGAGGAACTGCTAGAGTTCCCTCTTATCTAGTCGAACCGTTTTTTAGTCTCCCGATCGCCGTGATTAAATAATGGTCGTTAAAATTGCAAATCCCTTCGGCTACTACATAACCGCTTGCTTGCGAGTTTCCTTCAAAATGATCTCGTTTCTTTTCTTCCTTGTTTTAGTTTGTTTGTTCTTTAGTTTGTTTCATCCAGCGAACGAAAATGGCACAAAGCGTAACGGAGGCCTCGCCAAGCGCGCAACGAGCAAACTGCTCGTTAGGTTTTATTTCGAATTTGAAACACGTAACTCCCATGACCTATTCAGCGAGTTGACGCCGCAAGCGCCCCTGTTAGTCGAATCTCTCGCTCTTATACCCCTCTTCCTTTCCTTCCCTTTCCTCGATTTGTTTGCCACGATGAAAATATGTACTTTAACGAGGACTGTGATCGCAAACGGCCTCCAGTTTACCCAGAGCTGGCGGTCTCGTTCTCAGCGGGCAGGTTGGTCTGCTCGGATAGAGCCGCTTTGTTCAGTCTCACCAGCTCGGCGCGCCTTTCCTTTGGAACAACAGAAACGAACGGTACTTTAAACTGCCAACCAACGGACGGCTTAAAACTATTCTATGGAAACAGAAAGGTAGAACAGTCCCATGCCAACTGATGATATTAAGCTAACATACATCTAGGGTACATCGTAAATGCAGGGTCATGCTGAAAAGAACATGAAGGCGTACAGGGTGTAAATCGAATCTTCGTCTTTCATTTAATCGATTCTACGTTTCGGAATGATTAAAAAATCAAAAAAAACGATATGCCGCAAACGAATCGTTCTCTGGTAAAAGAACTTTGAAGCTGCGGCCAATGACGTTGCGCCGCACCGCCCATCTGCGTCGCGAGTGGGGGTAAGCGCGGCGGCACGCGATTGGTCGAACTTCAATCGGGTTTTGCGAGAAAACGGTTTCTTTGAGGCACACGGTTCTTTTTGCGTTTTCATCGGCTAGATGAGTGGAGCAGGTTGCAGTCAAATTTACATCCGACTACGTACATACGACTATATACATAACGCGTAACTCAATTCCTTACTAGATCCTCTGCAAATCAATGTGGGGAAGCACGGCAACATTCGATAATCACGTGACTCCTACAGAAACGACTGAGCGAAACAGATACCATAAGAAGCGAGCTACCACGAGGGTAAAAATGGGACGGTAATAAAACAACCAGAATATCGAGTCAACAGAAAGAGAGCGGAATTACATGCTGGCGAATAGCCTGCACACGGCGTTGAATCTCTCGGTGCCGGTTCTTCTCCGCCGTATAAATCCTACTGGTATAAATGCACCTCATCTTCTCATTCTCTGTGATGTAGCTGTCTTCCGCCGTCTCGCGTACTTTCGCTATCTTCACGGTGTTCTAAACGACCATTTCAAAGTCCCTTATTGGGTGGTTGAATTTCATATTTCGCGCGAGGGAAGAAAGGATTTCCACTGAAACAACTGAACCTCGGAAAAAGAAAGAGACACCGTATACCGTCGAATGCAACGCTCCCTATAGACATGACCAAAGGGGAAACCAAGTGAGTGTATGTGTGTGACCAAAACGAGCTACAACAAGCGAGAAATCCTTCCTGGATACTGCCCCAAAGAAACCAAACCAGTGGAACAAAACCATAAAACTAGTTTCGAACGAATGTTGGCGTTATGTAGGGCAATCCTGTGGGACTTACGTAGTT
Organism: Lasioglossum leucozonium; assembly: GCA_028454225.1. NCBI lineage: Eukaryota > Metazoa > Arthropoda > Insecta > Hymenoptera > Halictidae > Lasioglossum > Lasioglossum leucozonium. The sequence goes on along the minus strand of CM052207.1, from coordinate 10,621,816 downwards.
GCGCAGCTTCTCCTTCTGTTCACGTTCGAGGTTCTCGCGGCGTTCACGGGCCTGGTCCAGTTTTCCCTGGATCTGAGTCTCCAGCTGTTGAACGCGTTCGGATATTGCTTGGCGAACGCGAGCTGCTTGCTCCTCCTGTACACATTTGTAAAAACGATCTCTGATTTTCTATCGAGCAGAGAAGACAATTACAGTTTTCTGTTTCTACTAACGTGTTCCTTGAAGCGATCCAACATCCTCTTGATGTTCTCATCGCGCTGAGCAGCGGCGGTCTTCAGCTTCTCTTCGACGGCGAGGCGGACCTCCTCGGTTTGCTGTTCGAGGCTCAAACGGCTCTTCTCGACACTCTCAAACTGAAAACGAAACAGAGATAAGTTCTAACGATCCAATCGAACGTTGATCTAGTTCGCTGGATTAACTAACGTGCTCTTTCAGCTTGTTCTTCAGCTCGGCGATGTGCGCCTCTCGCTTCTCCACCGTGTGGTTCATCTTAGCGTCCAGCGACTCGCGGGTCGCGGCGATGAAAGCTGCGCTAAGCTCATCTTTCTTGCGAGCTGCCTCCTCGATTTTGCTAAGCTTAGCGGCGAGGGCGGCGAGCTTATGAGCTTCCAGCGAGAGTCTTCTCTCCTCCGCCGCTCGAAGCTTGTCCTCGATGGCGACTTGTTGAGTCGGACTCGTCTGTGGCGGCGACGGGGCTCGCTTCGGCACCGTTGGCTCTGCCAAGATCACCTCGTAGCGCAGCCCACCCTTCGACTTCTCCTGGCATCGGATCTCGGTCGCTATGGAACACCGACGTCGAATCAATCGAATTCTAACGACACCCCAGCTCGATGTCTAATTAAATCAACCCTACTAATCCCTACGACACCACTGATAACTTAATTTATTCCCCGGATCGATTTCCTCGACGTTCTATTTCTCGGGATTTAAAATCAAATAGGTACTACACATACTTCTTGAAGAATTGATTTTTCAGTTGCGACAGGAAATGCGCTTTCTGCGTGTACCATGTAATTGGACTGCACAAGTTTGAAAATGTCAACGAATGATGCATCTAAATTTTAATTAATTAATCGCGTGAACGGATCTAATATACTATGAATACCAAGTCCCTCTATCTCCATTATCTTTCAATTAACGCTGAGAATTCGTATTTAGCATAAAAGTCCGCAGTCCGCAGTCCGGACGATAATTAATTTCTCAGAGATGGAACGTCGCTCGAGCGAACAGCGGCTATTACCGAGGCGCCGAGACAGGGTGTCCCCCGATAAATCAGCCGGGCAATTACAGTCGGTGATTAAAAAGCATCATCGCGACAATCCATTTCCTTGATCCCCGTGGCTTATCCCGGCGAGTCTAGCCGAGTCGGTTACGGAAGTATGACTCAGAGAGACGCGAGAAGGAAGGATCGATCAGCCCACGGGACGATTGTCTCTAGGCGCCACGACGTCTAGCGTCGGCACACGCACCTCTCAGCCTTGCTACCCCACACGAACAACGCCGCGGCGAGAGAGAAGGAGCATGTTCTCCGACATATTCGCCAGGTGTGTGTCGATTTATAATTCACCCGGCGACATATTGGCGACTGTTCGCACGGCGGCCAGGGTTCGTTGCACCTTGCGGGCCACCAGCGTACGCTCGATTCTCGGAAAATCGAGGGTCGATTCGATCGGTCGGCAACCCCCCACCCCGCCCCCCGATTGCGCGTTTGCCCCCGTCGTCGATCGATTTTTCCGAAAAAGGCAGGCAGCGAGGCTACCTGTTCCAACCGGCGCAGTTTACCTTGACTTTGCCCGATCCGGCGGCTCTTTCGGATCATCAACTTTAACATCATTGACGGGGAGAAAAGGCTCGTAGCGACCAGGCGTATAAACTCTCGAGGGCGATTAAGCGCGCGCGGCTCGATCACGGCCGCGTAATGAGAACGCAAGTGCAGGGGCTCGTTAATTACAAGGGTGGATGGAAAAATAGCGGCGGGGCGCCCCGTGTGTGTACTCACTGATGAACTTCACTTTCTTCGGCTGCTTGGTCCGCGGTTTTCCTTTGCCGCTCGGCTTCTTGAAGGGCGCGTTGCCCCTTCTATCACCCGCTTCAGAAAAATTTAGAATCGATCAGAAAGAGAGAGAGAGAGGGGGGGGTCGTGCATTACCGTGGGGGTCCACAGGGAATACAGGATCGTGCTTTAATTATCGGGAAATCGATGCAACCGTCTACTCGCTATCGGCCGGCTACGGTGGCCATCTTGGAGGCCGCACCCTGATCGTTTTGCGGAGGTTTTCCGTGGATCACGTGTGCGTGACATCCGCCCCAGCGATCCTCGCGGTCGACCAGATTTAAACAGATTCATGACTTAAAAGCCTCCGGAAAAATTTTACCGTTTCTAGTTTCTTTGATCTGGTCGGTACTCCGGTTTTACGATCGACAGGAAATAAGACGTTCGTCCGTAACTACCGGCACGGCGAACGATCCGCACACATGGCTGTGGGCACCGCGGAGGCACAAGTGCACCACGAGTACCGATTGGTGGACGGCGGAGAAATTGATCGAACTGCAGGTGTCTAGGATAATACGATACCAGCGTGGTATCGACCACCGTCGACTGCGGTGAAAATACTGCTGCCATCAAGTTCGGGGAGCGTAATGCATAGGCTGCAGGGTCTTAAAACGAACGTGAAACGCTAAGAAATATAATCCTTTCTTCGATACAAAAATTGATTGAACCGTATCATTCAAAATCTACGTATTCTCTCTTTTCAAGGAAAAACTGAATTCGACGTAATTACGACTTTTTTTTTATGCGCAAAAGTTAAATCGACCGCAGTGCCGGTATTCGTTAACAGACTAAAGTAATTCAAGACCAACCTGGGTACTTTAAAAATCGCAACCACCGATCGCAGACAAAACTGAGCGGTAACCCAAATTAGAACCGGAGCTCTATCAGGCTTAAAGAGCCTCCGTACCGATCAAAGATTGATCTAGCAGGATCGCCTGGAGCGATTTACCGCGGCTCCTCCCTTCGGAACCATGTTCCACTCGGTTTTGCCTGGATCGCGTTGAAGGCCGCTCGCGGAGAACGGTTGCATCGCGTCTAGGTTGGTGGGCACGTCGTGTTGGAGGACTCACCTACGAGGCCCAAGGGTGCCTTGCAGCTGTGACAGAAGCACTGCAGCACTGAGTCGCGCACGAGACCGATCAGCATGTTTCTGGCGTGTTGGTTCGGAGACCGTTTCCTCTCCGTTTGCCGAAACCGAAAAACCGAAAAACGAAAGGAGAGTGTTTCGCGCGAAGAAGCGGCCGGGGCGCGACTACCACGGGGGGAGGAAAGGAACGAAAAGGAAAAAGCGGTGAGAGACGTCGGGCGAGAGGACACGTCCGACTGGCGATCAGGAGGGCCGGAAGTGGCTGAACTCGTATCTGGGGCGGTGGCTGGAGGGCGACTGATCCGCACAGTGCGCCACGACGCCCGGCGTCGCTCAATATCCACCCACCGGCGCCTCTTGCGCCCCGTAGCCGCGGCGGACACCACCCCCCTCGCCGTTTCGAGCAGCCTACCCGACGACAAGCCACCCTTCCACCTTCCTCTGCTAACCTCCAACCTCCAACCTCCACCTCGGAGCAGGCTTAACATGCCTATATCGTGGACCCGGCTGCCGGTCGCTAGGCACGTGTGGAAGCCTACGCGGAGGCGTAAAATACCATCTGTCCCACCCCGAACACCCCGCCGAGCCTCTTACACTTTCGGCTCCTTTCTCTACCTACCTACCTTCCCACCCCCCCCCATCCCCCAGCAATCCTCTGGCCCCCTGATCAATGGACGCCCCGCTTCTTCGGCGAAAGCCTCGCGAAGTACCGCAGCACCAAGACGCTTCGGCGCCGCACACTGGGCCATTTTGCCCGAGGAAAGTCAATTTTATAAACTTTACATGGTGGCCCGCTTCTACGAAATATTTGGCATTCTCGAAAATAATGGCTCTCTAGCGCGATTGTTCGCCAAGGGACGAGGCATCGCGTGGCCTCCAATTACGACCCTAAATGGCTCCAACTTTGCTTTGCGGCAGCGAATTGAAATGAATAATTTAACCGGGTGTCGAGTACTTAAGAACCGGCCGGGGGTTCAAGTATCTGCTCAATCTGAACCGCCCTTTGCTCTATTATATTCGAATTTCTGTTTTTAACGGGCCGAGCGTAATTGTGTTCACGATTCGAGAGCAGCCGTTCCACTGAAAAGGGGCCAATTTAAAGCGCGAAAGTAGAGACGTATCGTTGATACATCCTGCTCTAGAGGGGCGACGACTCGTATCTGCTCGATCGGAACTACCCTTAAGTCCGCTACACCCCCGCTGAATAATTGACGATATCTCCGGTCGAGGATCTACGCGAGAAACTTTTGCCATACCTTCTCGGATTCTCGTGGAATCTGTAACGCCACGTGTGTGACCACGGTTATACTCCAATTTCGTGTTAAACTATCATCTGTTCGAGGGCGACTCCGCTCGGTCGTGTAAGAGACCAGGCTCCCGGCCAAATAGCTGATGAATGGGCTCCTTTAACAATTCCACAGTTTAACGAACATATTTGCATAGGTTAAGTCGGCCGGCCGAATGGAGACGTAATGGGAAATTATTTATTGTTGCCGATTCGAGTGGTCTTCCAAGAAGCTGTGCAAGAAACGACCGACACGAGGTGCAAATCCGTGTCGAAAAGAATAATCGGAAGTCTACCGCTGCTGGACTGCCGATGGAATCGGTGAAACGCAAAACCGTGAAAATAGCAGAATTGAAAATTGTTAAATTCCCTGTTTTAGAATCGACTTAGAAAATTGTTGTTCCGCACAAAGATCCACAGTCTGGGTACCTGGAAGTCTTCGGAAAGGAGACGTTAAAGCGGATGAGTCAAGCGAGAATCGTAATATTTTATATAGAGCAATCGGGGCCTAATTATACGTTGGCAGTTCGGAAGCTACGGATGCAATCTGTCCGACCCCTGCCACCATGGAACCACTTATACTTTTGGCTCGGCTACCCTAGCCAGATCAATGGACGATATCTTCTTAGAGCGATTTTCCGTGGAATTCCGCAGTTCGGAGACGTTCGCAGTTCGCTGAGTCACGCGAAAGAACGGCAGCGAAATCGGGGATCATCGATCGCCATTCTACACACGGAATTGAAATCGTATCTCGTGTCTCCGATGACGTTTTAACTATATGAAAAATACCGTCTCTCTCGGCGGGTGCTATTTACCGAAAACTATCGTCCAATTTCGACTACTCCCCTACTCCCGGGCTGGCAGCCAACTTTCTGATCAATGGACGCCTATCTTCTCTGCAGAACTCCGTCGAGTTTAGCGCGACTCGCTTTTGTTCCGACGTTCTTAGACGCTACTAGAAGCAAGAGTGTATAATGGAAGATGATAGCATCGGTGTATAGCCTCTGGTCCGTGTCCTAACACCGCGTTCCAACGTACTCGGTGGACGATTGTTGCTGTCTGCTTATTGATTTTCGAGTTTGCGAAGATTTTACGTAACCGTGGCCCATTTTGCTAGGCACGTCTACTGCAAATCCAACCCTCCTTCTCGCTGCCGAATCTTCGGCACCGTCTGCTTACGTCACCCAAAGACGCAATGTACGAAATGTCAACTTCGCAGTTGACATGCCGGAGGGCTACCGAAATCCTCGAAGCATTGCATCCGCCGTGCCAATATCTGCGCTAAGCACGTGCACGTGGACCTGCTGGCGATAACAGGGTCCAGCTCGCCTTCTTCGCCAACCATCTAATCTTTCTACCGAGGACAGATAACGCGAGCTACCTACCAGACGCCAGATGTTGAACCTCTAACCGGGTATGACTGATTAATTCGTTCGTGTCCGGGGTTCCTTTCGTTTCGTTCTTGATTCGATAAATAATTCTTCCGGCTCGTTCTGTCGTATCGTGTCTGGCGGGGCGCATTTTATTTTGAATACGATAAAACTGCATTATCCGTCTCCTAATTGAAAAAGTAATCCGCTCGAAAGGATAAACGATCGTGTCTCTCGAGTGTTTTTGGAACAGGAACGTTTGCCAAATTGGTACCAAGGTCCAGACTGCATTATCGAAAATGCAGAAGAGTGGATTACCAACAAATTTCCGGACGCCAGAATCACCCTGCATTGTCCGTGAGCGTGTTCCTCTAATTGTTTCGCGGCTCGAGCCACCCCTCCGGAGGTCGGACCGGGCACAATTCAGCCATTGTCGCTCCCCGATTTCCTCCGAAATGGTTCATCAATATTTTTTCTTCCTGCCCTCGCGTCTATATTTGCTCTAGATTGCTCCCCGCCGGAAAACTCCCGTGCTCTCCCTCCCGCGCGAGGCTCATCCCTTGTCCTCGGACCTCTGACCTCCCCCATTCGTTTCCTTCGTTCTTTTTCAGGGCGAATATTTGTACTCGCGGGGTTTTAATATATCGCGACATAGGGTCCTGGATATGGGCAATCGCACCATCTCTGGTACTCTTGTTTGGTTTGCTTGTAACTGTGTGTTCGAAAACTTTCGAATCTCTTCACCCTCCTGTAAGAGATACGTGGGGGGGGTGCAAAAGTCCTCGCTTCGTAAGTGCTCCTCTCGAATGCTGCTCATTAACCCCTCGACATTAATTATTACTGGACTGCGGATTTTATGCATTAAAAAAATCATAATACAATTACCCATTCATTTTGATGATTAGAAGTCGAAATTATCGGATTTTTATTTTGCGTAAAGACACGCACTCTAGTTATTACTATGAATTCTCCTCTCTATAAAGAAGTCAATGTGACGATAAGAGATCACCGTCAATATTGACGGTGAAACGAGTGTCGGGGAAAACATCGTCGACGATTTGAAGGTTTCGGTGAATAGTCAACATCGACGAAACCGGTGTCGTGCAGCGGCGTCGATGTAAACATTGTCGGTGATCACACCCCAACCCACGGATTTCGTATGAACTCGTCGTCCGGAGCCTGACCCGGTACGACTGAAGGATTGACGATAAATAATATCGAGGATCTTTTAATACAAGTGGGTAACGTAGCGGGAAAATAAACGTCCGTCTGAATCTTCGAATAGTTACATCGAAGCGCATTAAATAACAATCAGCATAAATTTATGTAGGGTCCGCGACAGCCCCATTAGTCCAATTAACGATTAATATAGAGAGTGCGGCGGGATAGGGGTAGTACAATCAAGAACAGGACATACCCTTTATGCAAAAGCGATAGACATAATTTCCATTCGAGGCTTCCGCGTTGATCCTAAAATTTCCGATACGCTCGAGGTACTTCTAAAAACCACCCCCCACCACCCCAAAGAAACAATTCTATTCCACCGGTAATAAGCGACCACCCTATCGCGTTCAGAGAACTACAGGAACTACGGCCTCAATTTTTCGAATATCTTACTCGGTAGTCGAGGGGAACCACTTATGAAATTAGGGGTTTCCACCCCGGTTTCGGGCTTGTAACTGTGCGTACGGTGGTCCGAAAGTTCCGAAAATGGTATTTTAGGCTCCATAAATATGATCGCTAAAAATAGTTTACCGAGGCCGATTGCCCTTATCCGGTGGAACCCTTTCGACCCTGTTATTAAGCGTCGGCTGCTAGACGTTCACGGAAATGTCGAACGCCGCGAATACGCGAGAACAAGAGAAAGAGAGAGAGCATGGGTCGGGTGAGGTAGCGGAGAGAGGGGCGAGGAATTCCGTCCTGTGTTTTCCGTTCCCGCGGATCGAAGAATCGCAGTGCCGGTACCGGCGTGACGCATTACGGGCGAAGGATACGTCCGCAAAGTGAATGAATCTTCCAACGTCGGATCGATATCCGTGGAATATTTTCAGAAGCCGGCAAGCTGAACGGGGGAAACAGGAGGCGACGTTAATAATGCATTCGCCCCCTTTTTCCACTGGTCACGAACCGCGGCAAATTGCGCAGAAATCGGAACCACGGCGCCCGTTATGGTACCGGTCGCTCGAAACCCGACCGCATTGTTTGGCAACGGTTCCGGGAAACTTTTTCGATATCCCCATCGCCTACTAGCCGGTGAGGGAGGACAATTCTCCTTCCGCACAGGATCGTCCACTGAACTTATGGGAATCTGCTCGAAACCTAAGCTAGAACGCTCGAAGGCTCGACATTTGAGCCGGCCGATCGAGCCCGCTGAAAGGCAAACTAGCAGATCGATGATACATATTACCGGACGTCGCTACTTTATATTTAACTGGGAACACAACGGTAAATTGTTGCGCAGTGAATTATTTAAGACGTATGCGAAATTGCCGGGGCACCGTGCACAGAAGGGTTCGTTAGAATTTTAACTGTGAGAACAGCACAGCTGGCTGGTCATCCTCTGAATTTGCGAGTGGCGCCATGGCGGAGGGTCGCAGTTTAAGGTGATCCTAATTTTGATCCCCGATCAGTACACTGTTGGTAGGCGAGACGGACAGTTTATCAGTCGCAACCGGAGATTGAAAGATAATGGAAACCAGTCATTTTAAAAATTTTAAGTCCATAAGAGGCGAATAAGTCGGAATTTTTGCGAGCTAAGAAACAAATAAAGGGAAGAAAAGAAATCGGCCGGTCGGAAGGAAAAATATTTGCGAAACTCGCGATCCGGCAAGACGTTTAATGAGCTTCGCCAGCTCGTTAGATTTAATTGGATCTAAAGAAGCGTCAACGAGTGCGGGGAGAAAAAAAAATAGAAAAGTCAACGAGAGAAGTGGTCTCGTTCGATCAGGTAAAAATGCATCGTTTGAAAACGTGCTTTATCGATGTATACCCTTTAAGGCGGGAGGAAGAAGTTCAACCGAACGAGGGGAGAGGAGAGAGAGAGAGAGAGTGAGTTTCTCTCTCCATGGAAAAACGGTGGCAGCGGCTCGATGGTATATCTTGCAGGCCGCTGGACAATCGGATTAACCTACGCACTTCAATGTCAATGTGCACAGAGGCCGTGTGCTGTTTGCTGGCAAACCGATAGGCGGTTTTTAGCGTTCTGTACTCTGTACACACGGTCGATTCTCGAACGACCGGTCCCTGGGGCTGAGAGGCCAACGCATAATGGAACGAGTAAGAAAAATTTACGTGCCGATTCTGTACACTTCTTTCCGATTTTATGTGAAGATTGTTCTCGGTTACTTTAACGCGATGACTGTCAACTCGGTGATCAGGAAAATTCTTTTTTTATCATGATTTATGGTATTCTATAAAAAATACGCGAAAAAATTTCATCGATCATATCCGACCGACATATGTCACAGTGTCGAGGGGTGCATCCGACAATGCAATTTCTTCCAACATTATTTTCTATGAGATTCTAACTTCGTATGTATGTTAAATGAAATGCCTGATTGTTCGAGAAAATAGGCGTATCGTGGCAGTATGCGACGAGGCTCTAGTCGCGTGCTAGTGGTCGACGCCGCGTTGAATTGTGAAATAGCATTATTTATCGATACGCGACACCCATGCGGGGCCCCGTTAGACTAGCCGCCGGCCACGGTAATGGGAGATCGATACAATTGTTTCGCATTGCGAAATTCCCGATCGCCGCGAAACCGTGCCCGATCGACGCGAGCTTCGATCAATCAAGACAGATCAATCGCTCGGATCTGTCCACTTTCTCGACCTTGGACAAAGGGTTTATCGCGTTTCAGTTGGTATAACACCACAATCGTTACTAAGGATATCCTAGCAATTTTATAAATACTTTAGGAATTTTTGCTCAACATTTCTTTTTTTTTATTTGATTGCTCCAATTTAATGTAAAAATTTCATTTTTTGAAATTGGGTCATTCCACGAAAAATGAGAAAACTTTCAGTGTACAATAATATTTCAGCCTTTAGTAATAGTATCAGTATATCTCAAAGGATTTGTCTAAATTAAAAATACAACGTCAGTCTTCTTTTTATCAAATTATAATTGTTCAATTAACAAGCCGATGAAACAAGCTTTCAGATGCTAGTGATGGAAGCAGAAAAGTATGCAATGAAAATGATTTAAATTGTTATTAGATGGAACTGCGATTTATTTCCGGGGAGAATATCCATTGAGAACCACTGAAAGGCGTTCAAGCACTGCAGTCAAGTCAGGCTGCAGTTGCCACGGCGAAGTGCAGGCTGCACTTCTCCGAGGACGCCAATGGAGGGCTCTGACCTCTTCTCAGCAACTATCTACTTTCTGCTGCCTTAGGGTGTGTTCCTACTGTCACCTAAATTGCCTTACTAATTAAGGATCCTTTGTCGCGGTGACTGCGCATCGGGATTGCCCAAAATCGCAATGCCCGCGATCCTGCTCGCAATTCCTTTGTCCGATGCTATTTCGATACATTACTGACGACGACTCGGTATCCTGTCGCGAACACCGAATCAATTCTTCAAGAAAGGGAACCGTTACAAACATGGCAGTAGGAGAAAATATCGTAGTAGAAAATAAATCTAAATCTATATTTATGGTGGGGGTAAATTAAATCGAACGAACCGAAAATTTCATAATTAATCTAACGTTGACAGAATCGTAATTCACGCAACATCGGTAGTCTTTTATTCATCAGAGCATATATAGTTATGTATAGTTGTTTTATCCCGTGTACATAAATGTCGTCACTTACGTTCATTGTTGACAGGCGATTCCGTTGCAGTAGCCATTGCAGAGTCACTGGAAGAGAACACATTTATCTCGTGAAAATCATGCACGGACCGACCGGACGATATTTTTTTCATGAATTCGCGTTATCTTAATTCTTACTGTCTACTCGAACATTTTCCGTCTAGATACGCGAGTCCGCGACATTCGCGTTCTTCGAACAAAGAAAACCGGACAAAGAAACAATATTTACCTATAGCTGTATCGTTCCTCGAGAATCAGACGAATCTAATCAGCTAGTTACCGAGACATCTCGTTGCTCGCACGAGCATCTGCGAATGCGACTTTTTTCATTGTTTTTATCTTATCACGAGGTAGGTGGAAGGTGAATAACGAATTACAATTAAATATGGCGCGCGGTTGTTGTTCTTATGTAAGGGGAGCAGCAGCTGCAGGGAAGGAAAAAGGGACACGAAACAGACGCGAACGCTGGCCCGATGTGTAATGACACTGTGTCACGAAGGACACCGTGCTGTTTTGTAAGAACGGTCGTTTACCCGGCGACACGGGGATTCGCGATGGTTTTTCCTATAGTTAAAGAAAACCCAGCGTCCGAGAAACTCGTTTGAACCGTGCTCTGGGGAAAGCCAATGGCTGCGATTGACTTCTACGCATGATCACGTTCAAGAAAACATACCGCAGTCACGCCGTAAATCGAATTGCGGAAAACGCTGCGCGCTGATGCTAAAAAGGAAAAGGGGCAAATCGAGGGGCCGTTCTTTGTCTCGCGTGTCAGCCGTAGATATTAAAGTATTTCCGACGATCCGGAACAGATGCATACGCATAAACGAGCGACCGGCACGGCGTCTCTTTGTTTCGAATCGGTAGCGTCCCTATGCGCGATACATGTCACCGCCGATTCGAAGTAAATGCTCCGGGGACTTACCTGTTTTTTTTCCACCACGGAAGAAGAACAAAGAAACGATGCGTTCGGGATTACACGGTGCGTGTAGAAATGCCTCGGCAGGAAGGATCACGTATACACTCGACAATAATGCAAGGAGATCTGAACGGTTGCTGGACTCGCTGGCTGCTTTTATTGCGACATACAAGTATCCCTGTGTATTCCAGCGATTCACACCAGTTACCGTTTGGCTACACGCATGACGCGCACGAACACATCGAAACGGCAGGGATCTCGGCGGACCACGATTGGCCGACATCGACGTTCGGCGCGCTCCGATTCGTCCGTTTGAATTCGAAACGTTGTGTTGAGCCGTAACATTACGTGTCACGCGGATCCTTCACCACGCACTCGCAGTACCGTTTCATTGTTTAAAAGTATGGTGATTGTAAATAGGACGGGTTTGGAGAAGGTAGCCGTAGCTTTTTGCGTTTGCTTTGTTTATCGCGCGATTATATCTATTCTATCTGCGTCGTAGAGGATCCGAGACACGAATTAACGGCTACAAAGGCGGTTGTCATTGTTCGCGCAGGAATTTGAAAATTGGTGCGGGCAATATATAATAAATTCGTTAATTTTAAATTCGAAGCAGCTTTCATTTGTTTGAGGGATGTTTGACTCACGGGGTTATTAATAAGTACGATTTATTTTATTTAATATAATTTTGTTTATTTATTTATTTACTGTTTACCTTCTATTACCTTCTATATATATACATATATATGCGTATATATATGCGCGTCTACATTTTCGAGCGCGAGACGGTTGCACCGTTTAAAAAAGATTCATTCTGGATGAATCATATGTCTCTACATCTCCAGCAACGTGCGACCAATATGTGTGGGAAGCTGTGACCGTTGTGCGACCATACGAACGTAAAAATCCGTTCCAAATATGGTCGAGTCGTTATAACTGGTTCCGATGATTTTACGAGAAGACGCCATACATTCGTTAAGGTTTTAGCTAAACCTTGCGAGTTTCACTTTCAATAATTCAACTTAGAATTACGTTTTCGCTAACAATCGCTCATTGCAATCAGCGGTTTTAGTTTCAATTAGATTCTAATTTAATGAAAGATTTATAAATAATACGAGGGATATTCCATCATGTATACATATATATATATTTTTTATATATATATTTTTTCATATTCCTAATCTTCCATAGTAAAATATATATGTCAAAGTTGCATGTGGTAATACATTTGTATCAAACTGTTCCTTATACAAATAAAACTTATGCTTATTTCTTGGTTACGGCAGTATCTTTGTAATTAAATATCATGATTTACGAAATGATCTGTTAAATAAATCTTGAGCAAACGTGCGGCAGGCGTATCGTTTATAATTGTTGTTTAAGAATGTAATTACACTGAGGTAGAACACGTTAATTATTACAAAGATACGGAACACAAAATAATTCATACTTTGACGTCACATACGGGGCTGTTACATTTAACTGAGATAGATGTTCTATTATATAAAAAGGATTGTCGGTTGACTTCACTTTCGCTAGTTAGCGCAACTAAAATATCTTTTCTATGCTGACATCGTTGAATATTTGCAATACAAAGTCTGGTAAAAGTTCTAGAAAAAGAATGTATAATTTGTACTCGCATTAAATACTTCCCAGCAGAAAAAAAAAATCTGATCTATGTCACTGGGACGAAGACAAAGATCATACATCTTATAGTTTAACTTACTCATTCTTTTGTTTACAACACAACGTATAGTTTCGTATTGTCAATTGTCCTAGCTATCTTAGCTACCAACTTTCGTCATACAAGGGGGTACCGTCTCCGCTGAGGGACATACTCTGGGGACTAGAGTTCGTAAATGGAGTTCCTCTGGGAGATTTGTATGACGGTGTGCGACCAGATGGTGTTCTGTTCCGTGGAGTTGATCTATCATTTTGGAAATCTTGATTTCGTGGTGTCTTTCTGCTGTCGTCGTACCTTGGAGTAATATTTCTGAAATAAAAAATACAATGGTAAATATTAACCATTTCTAATCATTTCTGATGGTCATAATTATCATAATCATAATAGTTCATGTTTCACTTACGATTCTTTGGAAGTAGTTTGTTTCGCACGCGCCCAAGCTTCGGCAGCTTTCGACCAATTAGTTGCATCAAACGCATCAGAGCTGGGTCTCTGAGATTTCGCAGGTCTATGGGAATTAGTATTTACTGCAGGAGCAATTGGTTGCAAAAATGGCCCTTTAGCATTGCTAGGCGTCTGAGGATAGTGAGGCGTCTGATGCGGAGTATGATATGGAGTCATGAATGGTGTCTGGCCCGAAGGAGTGTATGGCGTGAACATTCCATAGTTATTGACGCTCGCGGCTCCCGGAGTATGCGGCGGATAATGCGGGGTTTGACTCGCGACCTTAGAGAGGTTGTGCAGCATGTGATGCGGCATACTCTGAGCTACTCTCTGTACAGCATCCGGATTTACTCCTGAAAAAAATAATTTTATTAGAATACGAAAATGATACGATGTTTTAATAGAATAAAAATCAAAATTTACCGCTAATTGCTGGTGTACTAGTGTATGGTGTTCTAGAAGTCATAGCATGGGGTGTACCGGGTGTAATCTGACCTGGTATGGGATCTCTAAAGTGTTCCTTGAACCAACGGAACAAATCATTCACTCTGCTGAACATGTGCCCTCTGAATTTAAATCCATCAGGTGATACAGACACATATTCATGGCGACAACGGGTTCGTGGAAGATATGAAAGCAGGAACTTTCCAGGATAGCTCTGAAATGAAAGAAGACCAATTATTGATTTTTAGAAATTTCCAGAAACTTAAAATTGCTGATTTTTGTTAAAGCTGCGTCTAATCAGGATTTAGGACGCATTTGACCACCTTGGCCGGCTGTATCCTTTCGATCAAAACTTTACCTTTGCTGCGGAAATGATGTATGGTATTCCACCAGGATTCTGTTTCTTCTGCTCCTTTATAATTTCCTCTGCCTTATCTTTGATGCCTTCTAGCGTTGGTTTGAAGTACTTGAAGTCTAAGAGTTCAGAGGCATATGCCGCCATCGGATTAACGTGTCTTGCGATAATTTCATCGAGATCTTCAAATTCCTCGCTACCAATCCACAGACTGCGACCCAAAGAGAATGTATTCTCTTTACCCTCCTCCCTCACATCTATATGCTGATAAATCTTTTCTGTGACTTTCCAGGTTACAGTCAAATGATCAGATCCTTTGCTACTTGGTCGTATTATCGCTTCCCCTTGTTTCATTGCTTGCATCAGTTTTTCGGCTTCCGCAAAGCTTACATTATGGAAGCTGGGGTGAATTATAACGCGTTTCACGTAAGTCTGCCTCTGTTGCACTTTCTTAGCGTCCTCCTCAGTCTTCTTGTCTTTTTCTTCTGAATCCACGTCGTAGTAAACGTCTTTCTGAGGTCTAAAAACGATACACATAGTTTATTATTTCAGTTAATGGTTGAATTTTAAATGAAAAGTTTCATTTGATACATTACCTCCATTCATGATTTTTATCTGTAAGGTCGCTAGTTTTACTTGTACATTCTACGCTGAATCGCTCCACCTCAATTTTTATTATGCGACAATGGATCACTTGGCCCACATGTACCCTTTCTTCTGGATTGCCAACGTGCTTATCAGACAAATTCTTTATGTGGATGTAACCGGATATACCATTATCCAGCTTCAAACGCACTCCAGTTGCTTTTCCAGGGCAACCACCTGCATCAAAGTGGTTCCACACTTCAGAAAGTTCTGGGAAATCATTTTTTAAACAGAACGGACACTGCCACAGGCCGGTCTCGTCGTTTCTAACTGGATTCGCCTGGTCCAGTTGTTCTCCTTGTGGTTTTCTATGAGTAATACCAATCACCTTCGCCAGGACTAATTTACCAACGAAAAATGTTTCAGGGGTTTCTTTGGTTAAGATATCGAACAACTTCTCTGTGTTCGGGGACTGATAGGGTACACGGAGATCTTTGTACCTAGAATTCAGTTCAGCTCTTATGTCGTAAAGAGTTATGCATTTATTCCCAAAGCCCTGTCTTTCCAATTCCTCTGCGAATGCATCTAAGTCTAGATCCTTCAATCTTTCTGGTGATTCAAGAATTTCCTCCAAGGCACCGGCAGGATTCGCGTCCTCGTCGTCATACTCTAAAGCATCTACCGCCATTTTTCTAGCCCATTCATACGTCTCTGGATGCACACGCGAACCATCCAAGACTTCTACGTATGCCTCGGTGCTGTCACCCAAGCTGTTCGTGTCTATCTTAATGAATCCGGCACAATTAACAAATACCTTGGGGCCCATGTGACAGGCTGTTATAAGCTGCGTTCTGTTCTCCAGTCTCTGATTGGTCTGTTTCAGGATCTTCATCAGAGACTGTGCCTTTCTAGGCCCTAAGCCACATACAAATTGTACTAAGTTCGCGGTGTAAGGCTCCTGAACAGCTCTGTTCAAATCTACTCCCACTTCGTTCACGCAATTTATAAACTCTAAATATAAATTCTCGATGAGATCCTCTTTAGGCAATTGATCTTGCAAAGGATGATACTTAAGGCACAGAATTTCTTCGTCTATGGTACATAATTGCGAGAACTCCAAAAGCGGATCTTGCAGTCTTCTAGCCAAGGATATAGCTTCCCTCAACAGGTCTGGATAGTCTCTGAATTCTGCAACGCCTCGGTTGCTGTTCGCATAAACTTTACTCAATTCATTGTCGCATATCTCCACTTGGATCTGAGGGAACTGTTCTTCTTCCATAATAGTAGTGATACATTCTTTTATGTCTGCCACTATCATTAATGCATCTCTGGATTCGCCGCCTACGACCACAACGTGTGGCTTTTTCGTGACAATGAAATTCCTAATTGCTAATAAATCAGCCTCCTTCAACATCTTCTCATTCTCTCTAAAACCGTTCTTCCGTTTCATCAAATGCGGCAACCTCAAGTAATCGGTGCATTCTCCGTCCGGAGCGATTATGCAGGTGAACGCGGATTGAGATTGATCAGGTACATACGCCACACCCATCACACGGATTCCTTTGCTTGTATCCCAATCGTCATCCTCCTCTTCGGGGAATTGATAAGTGTACGGAGCGATTTTAATCCAGTTGTACATTTTACGGCAACAGGCTTTCATAACGCATTCTTTTGCTTCTGTTACGAGATTGGACCGTAGCTCCTTTTTCAATTGCGGTATTATAATTCGGTTCAAAGCCATTTCGACGCTTCCGGTTCGCAGAGAATTCCAGTCCTGCACGCTTTTACTAAATTCGTCCCTGTAGTACAGCTGCTTCACTTCGTCGACGTAGTTGCTACTAGTGTTTCCATCTATTACATCACTGAACGACACAGTAATAAGTTTATCCTCTTGTCCCATCATTAATTTCAGGAACTGATCTCCGACGAGATCTGGTACAGGCTTATCTTTGACGTACTTCAGCGTGTAAAGTGGATGACTCTCGTCGATCTCCTTTATTCCCTTTTTGGTAGGTTTCACGGATACTTTTGCTCTCTCCATGTACACCTCCCTAACACATTTACGGACTAATGGTTCATGCGCTAATTGAATTGCAACCATCAATTCCACACCCTTGAGAACTTCGTCGCTCGTTTTAAAAACAGGCGAACAGAATTCATCAGCCACTGTAGCAGGCTCTGCAGGTTCCTGCTCCACTTCGTGACGCTGATAATTATCTCTGAGATTCTCAGCAAAATGCTCGGGAGAGAGACCGAATTTTTTAGCAAGTCCGTCTAAACCAGCTTTTCTGCAAATAGCGTACGGACCCTTTCGAACAGGCTGCTTCAACGTGTCCTCAACTTCTTCTTCTATTTCCTCTATTTCTGGCAATTCTTCTGGGGGATCTTCTCCGTTTTCTTCGGCTTGTGCAATTTCCTGCCTCCTCTTCTCGATTCTAGATTTCCTACGTATTTCCTTCTCTTTTTTGCGCAAGTCCTCCTGCATGGCAGGAAGATCTTGACTATAATAAAGCATGAAATGCCGATAAATATCATTGAATTCTTCAGAGGTCTGAACATTTTTGAGTCGCTCGATGTCTTCATCTCTAATTATTCGTATATTATCCGGCAGCGGAGCGTCAGGACTTTTCATAATCTCATCCAATTGGTAGTTTCTCATTTTATCGAACAATTTCAATAAGTTCTCCTTTCTTTGCCTCAATTGACACCACTTCCCGTCAAATTTATATATTTTCCATAAATCATTGATATTTAGTTCTGGCAGGACATATTCTTTTCTATAAAATGAAATGAAAGGAACCTCGAAGTTCTGATTACGCATAAAGTCGATAGCCTTTTTGATCTTGGCAATCGTCTGTGGACCCTTCTTTGCTCTTTCCTTGGCCTCTTCGTTCAGGTGAGCATCTTGCACTGAGATTGTCGGTTGACAAAACGCTTGCTTATAGATCCAATCTGCCTCGAGCTCTAATTCATCCGAACCTTCTACCGTCGGTGTAAGTGGAATTGTTCGCAATTGCATACGTTCGGGAATGTCTGTAGTCCGAATCTCGTTATCCACATCGGTAAAATGACCGCGTATAAGTTCGCTAGGTTCATAGATTTCAAAGATACTTTTCTTAGTACTTTTCTTCTTTAAATGCTTCTTCGATCGTCTCGGTCGATCTCCTTCCTCAAGGTATTCGTCCTCTTCTTCCTCCTCTTCTTCTTCAAACCCATCCTCAGCATATTTTCCAAACTCGTCGTAATCAAAATCAATACCAAAAATATCTTGAGCCTCTTGCAGAGCAGCATCAGAGAAAATAGGTCTTCTCTTCTTCTTTTTCTCGGTTATAGGCACTCCGTCACCATCCACAATAAAATCATCTTCATCTTCGCTCTCTTCCTCATCGAAGGCATCCACTTCTGCCCTCTGGCTGTGACTAATTTCACTTCTTTCTTCATCCTCCTAGAAACAAGAATATGTACATAAAAGATAAATTCTTACTTCAAAAGGCCTATTAACTCTTTTGACAAGAGGATCAATTCTTAATCTATTCATTGAGTTAGCAGTGCTCGATGTTCTTCCATATTATACTTGAGCATTTTCCACCAATGATGCTATGTCTTAAAAATTGATTACTTGTGTCAACTTTCCAAAGAAAACACTTCATATTAGTAACTGAGATACCTCGTCCATGGTAGAAAAAGGATTAAATACTTACATCTCCAGAGCCTCCTTGGAATAATTCATTGGCAATTGCATCTCTTTCATCATCTCCTTCTCCCTCTTGTTCACCTTCCGATTCTTCATCTTGTATTCTACGAAGGCGTTTAAACCGATGTTTCTACAAAAATAAGTAATGTAAGGTTACTTCTATGATCATTAAATTATTCTTCTCATTATGCTCTGTATACCCTTTCAACTTTAACTCCTAAATTTTCTTCTAATAGGTCATAGTCTTCATCTTCTAAGCGGTCATCAAACTCTTCATCATCACTTTTTTTACGTTTTCTAGAATCATCAGATGCATCGCTATCCTCGCCATCATTTTCTTCGATCGGATTATCATCGATAAGACCATCTATTTGCCCTGCAGATGCATAGCATATTGAAAATGTAATGATAAATTCTCGGTGAAAAGAAAGTAGCATATTTTAAGTTCAAAAAGGAATAAATCTTGAAAAATATTATTAAACAATCTCGAAGAAATAATATGTAAAATTTCTTCGTACCTTCGTCGTCATCCTCTTCATCGTCGCTATCTTGCATAGCCTTTAGCCTCTTTAGCTTCTTTCTCTCATTTACATCGAGCTCTTCTTCCTCCTACAACACCAGAGAATTCTAGGTTATCCGAGTTTATCCAATTTAGTATTCTCGTATCAAATGTTTTAGTGCTCACCTCACTTTCTTCAGCCTCGGCGTCCAAGTAATCAGCCATTTTCTGTATAAAATATACGCTGCCTACGGAAGAAATATACACAAAGAACAATAACAAAGCGAACAAGCAAATTCGAACGATAACTATTTCGGGAGAGGAAGTAACCGTGACATCTGCACAGCTGTTTAATATATATAAATGCTTGCTCGCAAAATAATATATCCAATCAGCTGACAAGGTTGTTAGCCGATTGGGCGGGTCACTTCACTGCACTTTGTTCACTTCACCTTTTAATAATAAAAAATACGTAACTAATGGTATTAACTAAGATACGTGTGCAATTACGAAGGTACACATTTATATGATAGATTCGTGTACGCGTTGAGTACAAAGTTCTGAATGGTTCTGAAGCCGTATTCGTAATGAGCTCACTTGCAGACGCGTGCGTACTGGAATGATAGATATAGGATATAGGAATATGGGATGACGCGGAAGCAAGCATTATGGGCAAGGGGAGGAGGTTCCAATTTGAGGAGGAGTAGAGGTACATTTACGCCTGAATTTGATTGGTGGAATTTCTGCGCATAGTCTGTGCCGCCAAGTATGAAAAATGTTTACTCTTACCACAGACGGATATTTGAAAATGTTATCGTCTTTTTAAGAATGGCAGTACAGAGTATGCGCAGAAATGCCTCCAATCAAATATAGGTGTAAATGTGCTCCTGCCTGCTCCGCAAAATGGAACACCCCCCTTGCCCGTAATGCTAGTTCGCGCTCCATCCTTATATTCCTATATCCATGGGTTGACTTTAGTCTCTGATGTGTTCTATGACCAAGTGGCCAACTAAATTCCTCGATAGCGTGGTAGCATTAAGTACATAAATATCGCGGGGTGGAAACGTGGTGAGATAACGCGTGAAATGATCAGGATACAAATTTAAAAAACTGCCAGCTATTCAAACTGCTAGGTGACTATTCCGCGAACATGTTAACTAAACAGGAGTCTGGTAGTGATAGCCTGTTGGAGAAGCTTGTCAAGAGTGATGGGGACAAGGTTAAGAATTGCCGGAGAATTAGCGCGGACAATATCGAAGGGCATAAATTGCGACATGGCACGGACAGTTTTCCAAACATTAATGAGAGGCCGGTCGAAGATATTTCGATCGAATTCTTTTACAAACCACACAGCATTACGTTGCTTCTGATTGCAATTGGCGCTGTAATATATTCAGCATTCACTAGGTAATTGAATATTTAATTTCCCTCGTTTGAATTATGCTAATAAAAATTTTAATATCGATTGTTATTTTAATGCAGGGACACTACCAATGTCGAGGATAACATTTGGGCCGGTGTACTTTGCATCATATTCTTTTTTCTCATTATATCTATACTTACATTTCCAAACGGACCATTTACAAGGCCTCATCCAGTTGTTTGGAAACTTGTATTTGGTTGTAGCGTGCTATATCTGATGGGACTGCTGTTTCTGTTGTTCCAAGACTACGATACAGTTAGAAAAATTTTTGTATGGATAGACCCTGCCTTGGCATCGTTTCACATCGACATGGATAAGGAATACGGTGTTAATTGTTCAGACATTACGTTAGAGAAGATATGGAACCACCTGGACATATTTGCAGTAGCCCATTTTCTTGGTTGGACGTTCAAAGCTATCTTAATTAGGCACCTTGGTATCTTATGGGCCATCAGTGTTATGTGGGAAGTAACGGAAATAGCATTTGCCCACTTGTTACCAAACTTTGTGGAATGTTGGTGGGATGCTTTTATACTTGACGTTCTAGTCTGTAATGGTTTGGGTATCTGGGTGGGGTTAAAGATATGCTCCCTCTTGGAAATGCGTGAGTACAAGTGGGTAAGCATCAGAGACATCGAGAGCACCACTGGAAAGTTGAAGAGAGCCATGTTACAGTTCACTCCTGGCAGCTGGACTGCTGTTAGATGGCTAGATCCAACTTGTACATATATGCGATTTGTTGCTCTCTGTCAGTTGGTTATTTTTTTGGCAGGTGTCGGAGCTCAATACGTTCTTTTTGAAGCACGTATATGAGTTCCCACCCTCTCATCCTTTCGTTGTGGTGAGATTGGTACTAGTTGGAGTAATAGTTGCACCGTCAGTTAGGTAGGCAAGAGTCATTACACAGAGTTAGTATCAAGTATGCAAATACTAGTAAAATGGGCATTAAAAAAATTTGTTTTCTCATGCTGTGCATTATTTTGAATGTTATTATGTAAATTGTAGGCAATACTACATGTATGTAACAGATCCAACGTGCAGTAGAGTAGGCACTCAATGTTGGGTGTACGGTGCAATTATGGTTACGGAAGCGTTACTGTGTATAAGGCATGGTGCCTCGTTATTCGAGCGTACGCAAGCGCTAAACATACTGTTATGGCTACTTTGCCAATCTCTAGTCTCTGTTCTCTGTGTTTATGGCTGTGTTCTGTGGCATCAATACTTTGAGGTATGTGTTTCTGCTTTCCTTGGTTCTTTTTAGAGTGGGAGCACCAGCAATTTACGTTGTAACTAACTGTATGATTTATTTGCGTTTTATTTTATGCCTTTTGCATGGCTCTCGTCTTTCCAGACTGAAAAGAAAGCTACTACAAAACAGTCAGTTACCCAGCTAGGCAACAACCATGTGGACGTAATTCATAGCACTGGTATGTGTTGATGTCTACCACGGTCTTTTGAAGTGTGCATAACATTTCATGCTAAGCCGATAGTGTACTGAGCTATTGATTTATAATTAACAACTACTAAATATAAAACAAGAGTGCCACCCAAACATTCTAAAGTCTATTACGTAATCGGCGTGAACGGTATCAAAGCAAAAGGAATTGTGTCATGGATTTATTTGTTTCGTGTACTCAACATTCAACAAATTTTACAGATTTTAATAGATACGTGTCCGCATAGCGTTCTATTCGCAACATTCGAAAAGAACATATTAGTAAGTGTAACAATAAAATATCCGTACAAATGCAAGTGCATGCACAAAGATATCTTTGAGCTCAATGTTCGTACGTGTATCGCTGACCAAAAAAAATATATATATATCTATATATACATAATACAGTCACAGCTCAGTTCATCATTGGTCTAACAAACGCTAATTACAACGTACAATCTCAGCAACCGTGATCTGTGTTTTAGGGGGTATGGTTCTTTCTGCAGAGCCTGTGGATGTACTGGAGAAGAAGCAATTGTGAACAAGTTCACAGCAAGAAACGAACGACTTAGGGTGAAGTGGTGACACTCACGAACATTCTAGTCGCATTATAAGGAAAGAACGCATGACAAAAGAATATTATAAAGTCTCCTTAGGCTACTGCTGTATGTATGATCCGGTATTCGTATATTGCGTCTTGTTTGCCTGTGTGAATGTTGACGAAAACGAAAAAAAAGAAAAAACAAATGTTGTTACCACTTAATATATCAGGCTTCCTTATATACATAAAACTGAACAAAAAGAAAGAAAAAAAGAACAAAAAAATGTACGTATACAGTCGCTATGACGCTAGCACACCTCCCGAGGTCTCTTCGGCGTAAAGATACGGGAATACGTCGCAGCTATAGCTTGGAGTTAGCCCCGAGCCTTCTGGACATTCCCAAGCCTCGCCTAGGAGTCTATTGTTTGACGCGGACACAAAGATGCGTATGCGACTCGGTAACTGCTCGTCCTCGTACAATGACACATACGATGACGTAAGTGGTAGCTTCGTACAGTGCATCTGTGAAACAGATCGGGAAGAAATCGAGAAACAATTCAGTCTAATGGTAATCGTCTTAATAATTGTAGATATAAACTGTAAATGCCATCGCTTGTAATAAGAGTACCTGAGCATATGTGAGATAGAATAACTGATTCGAGTCAAGGTGAAGCCACGGAAGATGAACTTCCTTATGAGATCTCAATCGATCCAAAGTGTCATAGGCTAATCTGAGTCCCACTGTCTCGGATAATCGTTCGTTCAGCGTCAATTGCGAAATCTGAAAGAGTATACCGAGAGGAATATGTTTCGTTAGTCTCGAAAGGATAGTCTTTTTCAATAGTGAGAATTTGATAGAGAGAATAAGAGAGGCAGGCAGACAGGCATGCGGTCCTCACCCTGTAAGACACGGTCTGCCCGGTAGACGGCAACGTCATCGTCAAAGGGTTCTCGTAAATGCTAGATTGCTGGCAACTTATGTAACTCACGAAAGTCGAGTTCGCTACGTTGCCGTCTAATATCAGAGCGTTTTTTCGCGATCCAGACCGGTAGAATATACCTGGTGTGCAGAGAAAAGTCATTTGGACAATTAGACGACGCCATCCTTTACAAGTTCCTCGACGAAATCCACCGTTATGGATTTAGGATATTTTAGCGGCGTTATACTGTTACATATTATAATTACCGTTTGCGTCAAAGTGATGAGCTATCTGGTGCGCTATCGTGCTGCCGATCGTCGCCAATGTGATGTAATCGAACGACGAATTGTCATATTTAATGGACCAGTCGATCGCGCCGAATGGTATCACGACGAGATTCAATTCGTAAACCACAAGCCCCTTAGGTTGAAACGGCGTCGTGTAGTATGTCCAACTGTACAACGATAGAACCGCAGGATAGAAAATAACTCTAGAACTGTTTTGTACGCGTCTGTGAAACAAGCACTTTACATTTGTTCAGAATCGCCCGGGTTGTAACCAAATTGCGTGTACATCCGCTTCCGGTACCTCTTCATCAAGGTGATAGAGTTGTCGAAATAATTGTCCGTTAACTGTAATCGAATCGAATTAGAAGCCAGGCATGGGCACAGTATTGCCTTGCGGGGCCACAGAGCTCTGTCGAAATCGAGAGCAACGAAACCACGCCCACTCAGGGTCCGCTACACAGCCTGCCGCCGTCATTTGCTCCGAAGAGTTGCCCCCCGGGGGCAAACCAGGGCATAAACGTCGCCCATGCCTGTACTTTTTTCCACGTACCTTGTCAGCTTTCATCGAACCGTAAACCGATTCGTTATGACCGAAGTAAGAGATATCGGGTGTGACAACTTTCAGATTCTCTATCTTAGCGACCAGCCTTTCGCCGTCTTCTTTAGTCCATTCTGACTCTTCTACTTTCAATTTCAGCGTTTTCTTTAGTTCCTTGAATAATCTGTGTATCTGATAATTTTTTTTTTACAGTATTTAATAATCTATTAAGTCTTGAATATAGGGATGTTCATCTGTAGTTTCAAGTTGAATATCCCTGATTTAAGTGATTAACTGGCGCACGTAGGCGAACTCTTACGGTTTCATTCATGTACTTGAGCTCATTCTTCGAGAAAGTGGAGATGTATAAATTCGATGCTTCAGGGGTCAGCAGATTGGTAGCCACGCGAAGACAGTAGTCTTTCGGATCCACGTGTTTCGGTTGAATCAACTGCAAGAAAGCGATCGCTCAAAAATACAAAATTGACTGCAGCAGAACGCTCCGACGTACCTGCTGATAAAGCGTTTGCGCGTACAGACCGAGCAAAGCGTTGTTTAACTCCATCGGGCTTTTGGACCCGAACTTCTCGAGGTTTTCCAAACCTTTGGTCAGATCATCGTAAAAGTAAACCTGTACGTACACTTCTTGTACAATGTCTTCATCCGCTAGCAACTTGACCAGCTGCGGCCAGTTTATCTATAAATAATGCCTGTACATAATGAATAATGTTTGCCGAGCGGCCCGATTTAATTTAATTGACCGCTCAAAACACCCCGCCATCTTTCTCGAAGCGGTGACCGTTCTGAGCGATCAGTTAACACTAGAACTACCGAGCAATAAGATTTTTATGGAAATTGAGGCTACAGTTGACTATTGTTATAATCTTTATAGTTTCAATAATTGTAAATTTTAAAAAAGAGTTATTCCAACTTCTCTGGTAGCTCTAGTGTCAATTTCGATCCGTCTAGAATTAGCACTTTGCCTGCCGGAAAAATTCTGTTAATAAGATTCTCGATGGCTATGCTATATCAAAAAGAAAAAGCTTGGAGGTCTATTTAAATAATAGTCACAGAATATTTTGTTACATTACGTTACTCGGCATTTGCTATTGCTGTTAAAGAATTTATATACATGTCCGCGTCTATAAATATAGAAATTTGATGAATTATGGAATAGCGGCCGGCAGGCAATGTGCTAATTAGAGTCGTGGAACTTTGACTTACGACTTTCCACTTCGTTTGCAAGTCGGTGATCGAAACGTTGCTATACTCTTTCATTAGATACGCCTTGCGAATTCGGTCCTTGGACGGAAAATTCTGTAATACACAAGAATCTCTCGTGTTTACCTTGTTGTTAAGCCGTTTATTGAGATTAGCTAAGAATATTATCGACTCGACTCACCGCGAAGAACTTCTGCACGATCTCGATATCGATGTTGGTGACCGTGGTGTTCACGTGCTGGGAGATGTACTCGTCTTTCAACTCGTGGAACACTTCGAATGCCAACAAGGCTTCCTTGATTGAACTTAGCAACTTTTTTGTATTGTTCTGTCGATAATAAAAGAGAGAAAACGCGTTGACGGATAATGTTAAGTGCTCCAGAAATCGCGATTATAGTACGACTTAACATTGTCCCTTCTTGATTAGAAGACTTTGTTAGCGGTAGCGATTGCGAGAACTTCGAGGAAAAACAAAAAAATCAAACCTGTACCACCGAGTACATTCAAAGCCTGATAGAGTATATTCGAACCTTGTACAAGTACTTCGCTGTTTTTTGTATATATACACGTGCATATGTATAGACACTATATTTACGTTCGTACCTGTACAGCCGCGGCAGGGCCGAGCCGAACAAATCGTGGCCTGATAAAGGACCACGCTTTTAGAAAATTTCTATATAGACTAAAAATCACGATATTTCGAGGCTTTTTTCATTTCTGGTGCCTTTCGAATCTATCACTCTGGAGCGACGTTTCTCTCGGCTTTACATATCTGCCGGCCCTGCCAGTGTATAAAATAGCGTTCGAATAAACTCGTAGAGTATCCGATATACTTTGTCGAGTTGGAGTACTTATAAGCAGAGACGGGCGAGGATCGTTGGATTAACCCTTAGAAGACGATTTCGTGGTAGCCATGTCTGACTCGTTCGAATTCTACGTTGTTATAACTTTTTAGAAAAAATATTTTTAAGCATTTTCTTCCGAGATCCACGCGAATCTTATTAGACCTAACAATGTAGATTTCAAACTGGACCCAAAGTCCCGTCATCCGAGGGTTAAGCAAAACTTGATCGATCGGTTTTGTTTCGTTCGTTGTTCGATGCTGCGCGTGTCTGGGTGATGAACATGGTCGATTCTTTGCTTATAAGTGTCGAGTTGTCGAAGCCAATAAAACGACAGATACTTAATTGCGTGATCGCATAATTGGACTTGGTCCCATGGCTACCGATCCGTATACATATCCGTACTTTGCACGATTTGTATTCTTTATACAGTTTCTCTAGATCCACCGTCTGTTGGTCCCTCTCGAACTGACTCGCGTAACAAGGATCATCCTCGGTCCCATCGACCTCGAAGGGACTCTTGTACGTCGTAGGGCCTATCTTCAGGGTGAATTGACGCGGGTTGTTCTCGTCGAGCTCCGGGGATACGTCGAACAATAACGCGCTGAAAAATCAAGAAAAGAATAGTCGAACTCTGCGATATTTTTCTACAGTCGTTGCTGTCCCGGAAACTCATACCTGTTATGTAACAATAGCTGAGCAACCAGGGCGGTGAAGTTCACGTAATCCCTACCGAGGTTGTCGGTAGTATAAAACGTTCCCACACTGTTCAACGCTTTTTTCGCTGTAAAAAGAAAAAAAAAATAACTATGTTGTATTATTCATTATTATACAAGTAAATCTATATTCAAGTTAGAGAGTGGTCGGACACCCTTCACGTACCCGCACGTATCTTCTCCTTCAGGGCCAGTGTCTCGTAATGCATGCAACTGTCGTAATACGTGGTGAACAGCGACGATTTCCCCTCGTGGATCTCCTGTCGCAATTGCCCTAACGAGAACACGAAAGCATGTGCATGAGTAGTCCACGGAAACCGGTCACTTCGCATTTTAAAGAAGCACGCGCGCGGCATTTCGCAAATATTTCAGTTTCACGTTCGCTTCGGAGTTGAAAAATCTATTTTCGCTTTTTTTTTTTATTTACCAGAAAAATACGTACTCAGTATGCGACTGTAAGCTGCGCTCTCGAAATCCACTTCTCCGATCCGAGGATTTGCTTCGAACCCGCCGCAAGCGTATTCGTAGAAGTCGTCGCACGGATCGACCGAGTGGTTCATGTAAAACAGCATTCTGCTGGCCAGGTTTTTGCATTCGCCTGTCGTACAGATTTTTGTTTCGTTCTCGTAGCCGGATGTGGTAGTTAAACTTCCACTTCGCGCTGTAGTTGACGTGGAACCGGCAGTTGTACTTTGAAGACCGTCGGTCGTACTTAAATCGGTAGTTTCTTCTTCGCTTTCGGTTGTGGACGCGGTAATGGTGTCCTCAGTGGTTGCAGAAAGAGTCGTTTCTATGGTAAAATCCGAATCCGCCGCAGTTGAAGACGTTGAAGTAGCGGTCTCCAGTTCTGTAACATCTTCGGATTTTTTCTGTGGACGTGGTCGAAGTTTCGATAGTTGACTCCTCGTCTTTATTAGTCGCTAATTCGCTAGTAATTGTTGAGGATGTTGACGCTTCTTCAGTATTAGTGACTGATTCGGTAGCAGTATATGTTGATATTTCTTCGACATCAGTGACTGATTCGGTAGCAGTATATGTTGATGTTTCTTCGACATCGGTGACTGATTCAGTAGTTATTGGGGATGTTTTTTCTTCGACATCGGTGACTGATTCAGTAGTTATTGGGGATGTTTTTTTCTTCGACAGCAGTGACTGTTTCGGTAGTAGTATATGTTGATGTTTCTTCAACATCAGTGACTGATTCGGTAGTAGTATACGTTGATGTTTCTTCGACATCGGCGACTGATTCAGTAGTTATTGGGGATGTTTTTTCTTCAAATTCGGTAGTAGTAGATGTTGAGGCATTCTCTTCAAACTCAGTAGTAGCAGAAGATGTTGACGTCTCTTCGACGTTAGTAACTGGTTCAGTAGTTATTGGGTATGTTTCTTCTGCTTCATCAGTTACGAGTTTATTAATAATTGTCGAGGACGGTGTTGTTTCCTCATTAATTACTAATTCACTAGTAGCCACTGAGAATGTCGATGTTTCCGTTTCAGCAGTGGTAGCTGCATTTTCAAGTCTTTCGAAGGTGTGCGTCGTATCGGTCCAGTTTGTAATATCTATCACAGTCGTAGTTGTTTTTAAAGTTGTCAGTATTTCGTTCGTTCCGTTCGAAACAGTAGAATCACTAGAATGTTGCGATGACTCCGTTGTGCTTGTCGTTTCCCTTGTGCGGTATTCGTAATGATTATGATAGCCCTATGCATTTATATACATTTAATTATATTAGATCGTCTTTTCCCGAGTTCGTTGCTATCAGTAGTATTTTATCGAGTATAATTGAAAGCTTTTATTTAATTTTGATTCTCGTCGGCTTGGTAAATGAATAATTCATATACGGATACGCGTTTTTTACCGATACGATGATTAAGAACGCGTTAATTAAAAGAAAGCTTACCTCCACAGCTCTCAAATCTTCATCTTCGTTGTAACTATTGCTCTTTCTTGATAATAAACCAACGACGATGAGCACGATACACAGTAACAAGAATATTATTAACGTTAGAACGCAGCTTCTGTAAGACTGATCTCGTTGAATTACTTTACCCTCCTCTATGTTAGCGACTTCATAGAATCCACGCGAGGGCATTTTTTTTAGATTATACTTTTTCACGTTTCTTTGTATTTAGTAGGTCCGAGTGGATAGGACTACCGTACAGTTTTGACTATAATAAAGAATAAAATAAGTTAGGAAGGAGGTGGTGATACTGGTTCAACTAACCACTTCCTTCTCAGTTATCTTATAATTAGGATACCACGCCTCTTAAATACGATATCGCCGTGTCTTGGTATCGTACTAGGAAGTGAGTCGAGTGATATTACGGAAGTCGCGCGGGTTCTAGGATTTGGTATGTAAATTAAAATTCAATGCTTTATATTGATACAAACACCATTTCTTTTATATACAACCATAAATTCCAAACGACCTAAGGAAGGCGACATTAAAAATACTTAAGATAGATATAAGTTACTTATATTAATATATTTTATAATACAATTATCACAGATATGTAAACTACAAAATATTATATGCTATTATAAAATGCAACTTGCAGTTTGCCAATGATCCCATTGCACGTACTATATCAACTTACCTACAATCTAGACTATTGTTATAATTTAAATACAATTAAAAAATAT
Organism: Lasioglossum leucozonium; assembly: GCA_028454225.1. NCBI lineage: Eukaryota > Metazoa > Arthropoda > Insecta > Hymenoptera > Halictidae > Lasioglossum > Lasioglossum leucozonium. Next base: position 10,592,023 of record CM052207.1, on the reverse strand, counting down.
ATTTAAAAACTCTATTCGCCTATCTGTTGTACCGAATATGTATCAATGTTGCATTTGATTTCATTGTCCGCTGCATCAGATCTCATGAATGCCTCGATCGCCGAACCGATATCTCTCGATACAGAATTGTTACTCTCTACTTTTTTGGTACATGCTTCGTCTTTGTAGTCTTCAGACTTTATCGTTTCGGAGGTAATCTAAAAACACACAGACATACAGAAAAAATTAATTAAATATTATCAAAGACTACTTGATCAATGAGAGCAAGTTTCGAGCAATTACTTTTCTTTGTATATCGTCAGCCTTAAATTTCTCGAATTTCTCTTTGTCAGCGAGTCCAATTGCAGTCTTTGATGATGTTTGTCTCTTTGGAGTAGGTTTCCTTGGTTTGAATGACCCAGAAGCTTTTTTAGGTAACTGTGAACTCGTGTGCTTCTTGGATTCACTCGATTGATCGCAATTGTGAGTCAGTAATTGCTCTTTAGTTTTAAATGCCTACAAATCAAATTATAATTTAACAAATTTTTCTATCATTATATTAGCTGCTCTACCGACAAGATACTCACGTGCGAACAAATTTCGCATTTCAAACTATGCTTGTTCATCTCGTGATGCTTGAGAGCTTGTGCCCGATGGAAATTGCGATTGCAGTGACTACAACTAAATCTTTTGATATTGCTATGCGTCAACAAGTGGCGCTTTAATTTGTCAGGTCGCGAGAATTCGCTCATACAACCTAAGTACCCTCTGAATGGGCATTTTAACCTCTTGGTGAGATCATGGATCAGCATGTGACGACCCAGACGATCCTTTCGTTTGAATCTGGCTGGACAATGCTAATTTGAAAAATAACAAGAAATTAGCCATCTACAGTGTACTCGTTAACAGTAATTTCTACAAAGACAGACGTGACTATGTGGGGACTTACTGGACACAAAAAACGGTGTCTCCTCGCTATGTATTAACTTATGATTGGCTAAGTATTGCTCAGTTTTGAAGGCCTTTCCGCAATCCTCGCAGGCGAACCGTGCGGACGAGGCGTGCGTTTTCAGGTGACGCCGCAGAAATCGTTCGATCAAGAAACTTTTACCGCAGTGTAGACAAGCATAATTGTGCGTTGTGGTTTCCGTGTGATGCTGCAGAGCCTCCAGATTTGAGAATGAGGACTTGCAGACAGAGCAGCAGTAATACTTCTCTGTCGTCTTCTGCTTTCGGACGGAGTGAACATACTGATGGAGCCCAAGATCGGAGAGAGTGTTGAACACTTCGCCGCAGACGTGACAACGGTACTCTGATCTCTTATGACTACGCGTATGCTCCAGGAAATCTTCCAATTCGGAGAACATCATGCAACAACTACTCTGCACGCATTTGTACACTTTCAGTGTTAAATGAGAGACTATAAGGTGGCCCTTTAGAGCTTTGTACGAATCGAATATTTCTTTACAAAACTGACAGTGATAGGTACGATCTATGCTTCCGTCTGGTGGTGCCTAACAATAGTTATAGACTAATAAGAAAGAAAAAAAGATACGTGTAACTTGTAGATTGTTAAATTCGGCTACCGTGTTGACAATACCTCAGGGGGTAGGGAGTGTATAGCAGTGCCAGGCCACACTTTGTGGGATGACATGTGCTTCTTCACGTTCGACTTTTGTGCGAACGCACGTCCACATACAACGCATTGATATGGTTTCTCCCCCGTGTGAGAACGCTCGTGTTGCTGCCAATAAAATTTTTTTGCAAACTGCTTGTTACAGTAACTACACTTGTACTGCAACAAAACGTTTTAATCAAATGAAAATAGAGCGGCCGTCCATTATTAATAGCATCTTACAAATTTACTAAAGCACATACTTTCAAATTTTGTGTTTGATTATTAGAGGTATCTAATTCTGATGATGGAGTATCGCTAGCTACCGATATATCGACTGTCTCTAAAGAATCGTTAGCTGGATCCTGAGAGATATCACTTGGTAAAACTTGAGGTACTTCGTTTGAATCATCTTTCATAGGCTCATTGTCTGTTGGAATAGTCGAGTTTGCAAAAGTATCCAAACTTTCCGAACTCAATATAATTGGAACACTAAATGTGGAATCTGTTGTAAAGTAACTAGCACCCTCTTGCTCCATGCTGCAAATCATAGAATGTATATTGTACAATTTGTATAATTCTGTTCTACATTAAATGATGAATCATTCGTAGCTAACCTAAAAAGCATGTCTGATTCTTCGAGTATGATTGGCTCGCTAAGTTGATCATTTTGAACAAATGTTTCTTGCGGATTGTATTGTGATGCATCTTGGTCATTGTTTTCCGGATGTACAGTCTGATTTTCATCATTTACCAAAAACTGGCTCAAATCTATAGTTTCCTCTTGCGTTTTCTGATGAGTCCTTTTGTGCAATACGAACATGTGCAGGGATGTGAACTGACTTTTGCATTTTCCACACTGAAAGATATCTTCTTCGTCCTGATCGATCGCTGCAGAAAAAGTGCAATTAGATCACGTTACGAATTCACTGTAGAAAAAAAACTACGATGAGGTAATAAATCCTCCATTAATAGGTTATCAAAACTGTTCGAAAAAATTTACCTGACTGCTCCATTTCCGTTATTAGAGTCTGCGATTCCAGTAATGATTGTACAGAAGGACTGTCCAGCGACACGCCTGCAAAACACGAAAAACAACAAAGTTTAGCGGTCCGGGGTGCCTTCTTAATTTTCACTCAGAAAGAAAGATAAATAAGTAGGATACTTGTTGGTTAACCCCACCTATTTCTACGACAGACAAGTATTACCTGTTAGAGCGTCGAAAATCGATTGCGCCATGGTATTCGATGATTTTAACGACTCATTTTAAACGAAATCAACGATCAGGCCTCTCACGAGTTGTTCAACGGGAAGAAAACGAGGAAATACCAAGTCGAAAACATACCGAGAATTTCTACGCCCTGGCAGCGTTGTTGCTGACCAGACCAGCGAATGATAATCGATATGTCGACTGCTGAGAACGATTCTAACCTAAGATTGGGACCAGTTGCACCGCAGCGCCATCACCGAGCAAATCCAAGAGCAAGTCAGTCAAATAGGTTATGTTAAAGACCTAACCCAGACCTAACCCAGACCAGTACAGACATTGCATCTTATGGGCTTTTTTGTCTAGGCCTTGGGGGACTCTAAGAGTCCCCGTACGAAATTTTCCTTGTTCCCAGAGGAAATTTTAGTTCGACCTCTTCACCCAGGTAGCGCCACATACCATTTCCACTAAAATCTCCAAACAGCGCCACTGGACGTAGTGGCAAAATACTCAAACTGTTAGCCAAATTTTAGTTCGACCTCTTCACCCAGGTAGCGCCACATACCATTTCCACTAAAATCTCCAAACAGCGCCACTGGACGTAGTGGCAAAATGCTCAAACTGTTAGCCAAATTTTAATTCAACTCATTCGCCCAGGTGGCGCCACGTGTCTATACAGCTCTGTCGATAACGATTGGCTACCAGTTTCAGCATTTTGCCACTACGTCCAGTGGCGCTATTTTGAGATTTTATCGGAAATTGTGTGTGGCGCCACCTGGGCACGAAAGTCGAATTAAAAATTGACTAACAGTTTCAGCATTTCGCCACTACGCCCAATGGCGCTATTTTGAGATTTTAGCGGAAATTGTGTGTGGCGCCACCTGGGTGAGAAAGTTGAACTAAAATTTAACTAACAGTTTGAGCGTTTTGCCGCTACGTCCTTTGGCGCTGTACGGAGGCTCTTACGAAGCAGATGAATCTTGCCGGAATTAGCATTGCATCTTATGAGGGGAGCGGCAAGAATCATCTGCGGCTGTTATAAATATTAAATATTATCATGATTATTTAACGATAAATAAACTTTCGTTTATGATGTGGACGTAGAAAATTCTTTCGAACAATTCTGTACCCTTGGAACACTGTTTTCATCCTTGAACTGTCACGTTTCGATCTGTTTTCCGGGTGTGCATTTTCCTTATAGGGGCAGAGAGTGTATTCCCTGGTCTGTGTAAGAACGCAGTAGCAGTAAGTAAATACGTTTCGTGCGTCGAACAGTGAGTATATTTTCGAGTAATTTCTTGGAGAAAAATTGAAAAAATGGCAGCTGTGTTGCGTGTGAAACGCAGAAACGATGACGAGCCGTCAAGTGCACTGTTAATTGCGTGTAAACGAATGAAAACTTCAGAAAATGAGGAAGCCGAAGATTCAACGACCAGCGATGCCCTAACCACAGTTGTGAAGTTTGCAGGAACTGTTAACAATCAGGTAAATAATTCATTAATATTCTTACGATTTATCTAAGACTATACAAATTTTGTACTTCAATTCGTTTATATAGGAAAGTACTGCTGTTGAAAATTTAATTCGAACATTGAGTAAAGACGAGTTAAAAGCAAATTTCAAGCAACATTCAGTGGATATTTTGAATAAAGCTCGAGAAAAGGTGAAACAAGCGTCGGCGGAGAGTCGTTATAAAGTGATTAATTGTTTTCGGTCTTTGGACACCGATATACTTAAAGACAGCGAAAACAAGGTAATAACTGTAATAGACGTAGAGGATTCACTTTTGTGTGCCGAGGGAAAGCAGCAAGCCATAGAGAAGGTGAGCGTTGGTTAATTTAAGTTTCATTATTGTAATTGATTCTTATCTGATATCAATAATGTACCACAGGATGATAACTATGTATACGATTTATACTATGGGCAAACGGAGGATGAAGTATACATAGACGACAAGGTGTCTATACATCCAGTTGATCAGGAACTAGTCTTTGATAATTATAGGGATAATTATCCAGAGGCTGAATGCGAATCGGACGATTCTAACTCCGAGTCAAATTGGAGGAATGATTATCCTGACTCTGATCACTCTGAAAGATCAATCGATGAAAATGATATGAGGGAGGCTGTTAGGAATTTGATTTTGGAGAACGGTTCTGATTTGTCTAGCGAAGAAGATTTTGTCTATGCTGTCGAAGAGGCTGATGTAGAAACTTACGGTTACAAATATGCAAGGTATAAAGCAAAAATAAAGCAAGAATTAGATGAGGATGATTCTGATAATTCTCTCAATAATAGTGAAATATATGGGTATGATGTGCCCGACGATGAATCTGATTCTGATACGGATTAATGATAATTTTCTCAGTAATGTTATAGAAAGTGAAATTAGGAAGATACAAAGTATAGATTAAATGTATATAAGCCTTTTTCTACTGCATCAGTATGAACTGCACAGCTAATATTTCATTGTAATTACACCTTATAGTTATTTTTGTAAATTTCACATAATTTAAGTATTGTTTTGTAATTAAAGTTGATCTTTAAATAGAATTCGTTCAATTTAAAATTATTTCCCCATTGTGTAGAAATAAGGGTCACAAAGGTCTCAGAATTTTATTTAAGTCTATATATTTCTTACATATTGTAGGTATATCTGGCGTGTAAAATTCGTCTATCAAAATAAAAGTAATAAAAGTAACTGGTCGTACTGACCTAGTCGGAGTGAGACAAAGAAGGGTGTGTGTATAGGTGTTCAGAAAAAGAATCGTGCTTTTCTTATCTTTTATCGACGATGTACCTATTTATGGCGTATAATGATACACCAAGAATTTATAAAGTGTAACAAATCGATTGGAAGTACCCGATAGAGATTTACACGAGTGTCCGGCTGAATGAAAGGATAGGTTCTTCGTGATGCGTTATCAAATCATTTGTATTTATTTTTAAATGGAATATCGTGAGTCCCGCGTTTCTGGAGACAGAGCGATCGGCGAGAATACAGGGGACCGGTGAATAACATAACAGTTATTTTTATAAAAGTATCCGCGAACGGTATACGCGTTTATCTGGCTACGCTAGTCGTCGAAATACGAGAAACAATTTTACATGTAACTGAGATTTTTGGAGATGTCGTCGTGGCTCGACAACGACGATGACGACAACGACGACAACGACGCTCGCATCAAAGTCTTCTTCTTTTTCTTGATCATTTTTGTTTTCATTTTTCGATCATCGTCGTGTGGTCTCGCGCGAGGAAGAAACATCGATGCCATCAACGAACTCGTTTATATATGATATGAATAGTACGCTGCGTATACGTGTAACACTGGCCTTAATTCTAATTTTTACATTTACGCGCTCGGCAACGAGTCGTGTCCGCTTGTTCACCACAAGTAAGTGCACGCGATGCATCGTTTTTTTTTTTTTTGATTGTGTTTGCAGAAAAGCAAATGCGTTGGCAGAAATAATCCAATTGTACAGCGAATCCCGAATCTTCCACGGGTAGAGATAGTTTTCATTCCTCGAATCGATTATGGCAGTCTATGGATACATTCGTCAACGTACTTACTCCCCTCGGGTGTGTGTATTGTGTGTGTGAGCGCGATTCACAGACATTTAAGTCGCTTTTATCCGTATTTATAGATTTATATATATAATATATATCTATATATATTAAATGTCATATTGCAACTTAGCGTTTTCACAAGCTTGAGATTGGTATCATTCGGGATAATTACTATCGTTCCGGTAATACTCTACTCATCTACTGTACAACATTTTACACTCATCTTTATTATCCGTAATTCCCTAGGTATGTCGGTTAATTAGTTACAGCTACGAGATTATTGAAGAGTCATGAGATTGCACACCTTTGTAACAGCCGGCCGTGGCAATCGAGGTCGATTTCATTCGCGCAGAATCGCGCACAGGTCGTATCTAATTCTCGGCAGTCTCACTTTTTTTTTTGGTATACTTCGAATTATCTCTCGTTCCCGATTCTTGCTCTCGTTCCTAGTCGTGTTCCAAAGCTTACTGCCAAAACAACAAAAACCACGACCACGACCACGACCACGACCGGCTGACTGAAGCTGCCAAGGATCTCGCTGATCCTTACGCAGCCTCGTGTCCACGCACGCGTATGTACACGTCGGATGAATCAACTTATAAGTACAAACAATTCCCTGGATCAACAGAAATCACACAACGGTAGTCAACTAAAACGGATAGTCGATAATTCTATTATATATATATATGAACTGGCAACAATTAACAGTCCCGACAGGCGGTCCCACGGACGCCTTGGATCACGAGAGTCCTTAAAGTACGGATGCTTCAGTCCTGCCACTCGGGGGTGGCGTGGCGTGGCTGCTCGAGTTGTTGTTGTTATTGTTGTTGTTGTTGTTGTTGCTCGCCTCGCCGGCGTGACTCGAGCAGTAGAACTTCTTGTGCGCTATAAACGTGCTCAGATAGTTGAAGCTGATGTCGCACGACCGACAGTAACGGGGCCCGCTCTTGTTCGGGTCAAGACTTTCCTCTGGAGGCGGCGTGTCCTCCCGTTCTTGCTTCACTTTGTTCGTCACCGTTGGAGGCGGTGGTGGCGGCGGCGGAGGCTGAGGACTCTTCCGGACCTCCGTCTTGCCGTTCACCTGCACCTCCGCAGGACTTTCTTCAGGGGTTGTGGCTGGAGCCGGCTCTGGATTTGGCAGGACCGTCTCGTCGTCCAGTACGTACGTTATGTAGTTTTCCTCCTGATAAGACAACGTGACATTAAACAGACGTCTATGGTTACACCTTGATGGATTTACAAGGGAGGATCCCCAATGTGGAGCTCGCTTATCAATCAGTTTGTTTCTCTAAGTAGAAGTTAGCCTCTGAAAATTTGGCTGTTTTAATTAGAACTACGATTAAGGATCTTTCCTTGTCAGTTTGGTAATCACGGCTCTCTTACTTGTAGGTCGGTTCCCCGTTTCTCAAAGTGCATTTTGATATGCGTCCTCATGCCGCGCAACGTGTTACCCTTGTAGCGACAAATCTTGCATCTAAAAGCCTTGACACCCTGATGAGCGTCCATGTGACGTTGCGCAGCCCCTGCCGTGGGACTCACAGCACCGCAAACAGGACATCTCCAACCCCCCGTCGTCCCACTGGTACACGTGTGGGTGGAGCCAGGCTCGATGATGGCCTAAACAAAGATCAATTTTAATAGAACTTAAAGTCCATTCGTTTAGGTCTCGGTACTTCCAGTGTTAAAGGGTGAATATTAACCTTGCACTTGGTGCATCTCGAGTGATGTTCCTGCGGCTCCGGCCTCTTGGGACAGTAGAACGCTTGATGGGCCACCAAATTGTCCATGGATGCGAACTTAATACCGCACGCAGCGCATATCAACTGCACCAACGGCGGCGAGGGTGTGCCCGGCGGGGGTGGACTGTTGCTAACGGTGGTTTCCCTTGCTTGGCAATAATGTTTCTTATGTGCAACGAAGTTCTCGTGACGACAGAAGACGATATTGCACTCTTTGCACCTGGAGATTCAAGTATTACCAGTTATAGTAACATTTCACCTTTCTATCGTCGCGTTTCGGGACCATTGTATGCACTCGCCTCGAGACACCCTGTTTGACAAGGACCCCAGGAACAGCGGGCGGAGGTAGCTCCGCTAGTCTAAGAGCAAGCTCTGTTGGCGGGGGTGGTGGGACAGTACCAACTGTTGTTGGAGCCGAAGCGATCGACCTGGCTCTAGGACTGCCGCTTCCTCTGGATCTCGGGCTGCCAGGTGGTGGGGGCAGTGACGAGGGTGCAGGCGATACCCTGTTCTCCTTCTCGTCTTGATGAGCCGGCGATTTTCGGACACTCAGATCCAGCGGTACGGAGCCAGGTGGCGAGGTGGACGACGCCACCACCGATGCTGGCGTTGTTGGCTTGTTTGCTGCTCGGAGGACAGGCGGAGGTTCGACCACGGTGTTTGGAGCTGTCGTGGCGAGACCTCTCGTCATTGGCTGGAGGTGACCTGTGGACAGGGCAAAAATTTAGTTATTGGTCATTGATCGATGACATCTTGATCGGATTAAAAAAATCTGGTTTCCTCTTTTAGTATACAGCGAGAATGCAACAAACCATTTGGAAGGAGGAAGCACGCGGTGTCAGGAGCAGGCAGAGTCGGCGCGGCCAGTACGCTAGCTCCCCGGAAAAGCGAGTAGGGTACAATTAGAATGGGGTTGGTGGGCAGTGCGAGACAGGGTTGCGGCGGCGGAGAGTCCCCAGGACTCGCGCTCGTCGGCGGCGACGCTTTCACCGAGGAGGACGCCGCGCTGGCCGGCGGCGTGTCCTTCACCACGTGCCTGGTGCTGCAATAGTGAGTCTTGTGCGCTCTGTAGGTCTTCAGGGAGCTGAACTTGATGTCGCAGTTTCTACAATATCTCTCCGCCTCTTCGTTCAACGAGCCGTTCGAAGGCGTCGCGGCGGCAGCGCCGGTCGCCGGCGTTGCAGGGACAGCTGGAGCCGGCGGTATCGTGGGTGGCGCCGGCGATGCCGCGTGCATTCTCATGTGTCTGTTCAGGGACACCTTCTTGTCCGCGCTGTACGAGCAATGCGGGCACGCGTACGCCTTCCTGACCTCGAACGTGTTCGACTTTTCCTCGTCCTCGTCGTTCGCGGTGTGCTCTTCTAGCCGAGGACGATGCGCGCAGTAGAACGTGCGGTGGGCTTCGAGGGTGCTCGCCGAGCTGAAACGGATGCCGCAAGGCGGACAGATCAGGAGCGTGGGCCTAGCTGGCTCCACCGTGATCGTCTCCTTGCCGTCCGTTGGCAGCACGAACAGCCGACCCGATGCGATTGCTGAAATAGACGTTAAGGCGATGTTGAAAGTCTGGAACGTTAGACCCTCTCGCGAAATGGAGCCTAGTCTAAACAGGCTGGATAGCCGAGAAAAATAATGAGAAGGCCGGTTAGAGTGACTCGCGTACCGAGGCTCTAAAAAATACGATTGGACGTTGGCTGACTCCGCAGCGAGCCCGAGATGGTTATCGCGTTAACTAAGATTGCCTATCAGGCTATCAAAGGGGGGTCGAATTGTGCAATTACCATTTTTCAAGCCAGCAGGCAAAGGCGGAACAGGGTTTGGCGGCGAGGTATTTTCCGGTTTGACGGTGAGCGCGGCCACGGTGGCGGGTCGAAGGGCGGGATCCGTCGCCAGACTAGCATTGAGTCTCAGTCTTGGTGCTGCTTCGTCATCGAGCTTCAGTTTCTTCTCTGAAGGAGGATCGTCGGCGTTCGACCGTCTCGAGGAGTCCTCGGAGTCTCTCCTGCAGACGGAATCTCGCCTTCGGATCGAGGAGGACGAGGATGACGAGGACCTCGGCTGGCAGTCCTCCTCCTTGACCACGGGCATCGCATCCTCGTCCGTGTCTTTGGGACTGGACTCTCGGGTCTGATTGGGCTTCGAGGTAGCATGTCGGTCTCTCAGGCTCCTGGTAACCTGAACACAATGGAAAATTGGACAAATTAACATTTCCGGTAACCTGGAAAAACGCGAGCAGAGAGTTGTTTGGTCGTGGTGCGCGATCGTCGCTCACCTCGATATCTTCGGTAAGACTAGCCAGCCGTTTTCGAGCGTCTTCGGAGAGCACGCTCAGCCTCAATCTGATATCGTCCACGGTCGAATTCGCGATCGAGACCGAGGAAGGGGGATTCAGTCTGGGCGGAGGAGGAAGGCTCGATTCCTCCTCGACGACCGGCGCGACCGGGCTGGAAACCGCCGATCCACCGCCGTCCACGCCACTGCTCACCGATGGTGTCTTCTCCGAGTCGCTCCATTCCTCATCCTCCCCTAAAAAGAGCAAACAGAATTAGCGTACCGGGCGACAACGAACCTCGTCATCGTCCGCAAAGATCCTGAACCCAGCGGATCAACGATTCCCGAAAGAATGAGAATTACGGTAGCCGTTTCAAAATGTTCCCCATACATTTCTTTACCGATCCCCAACGACGATCCAGGGCCTCCCGCGAAACGACCATGGCGGATCCACGTGGGGCTCTCTCGGCTCGGTGCAGCTTTACGAAGCCGGAAGTCGAGGCGGGCGCGGAAGAAAGTACAAGAAAAAAAGCTGGCACGCACGATCAACGATGCGTCCCTATGGCCGTTCGGCTCCCTAATGGTCGTTCGCCACGCCAGCCTTTGCGTACCCTCTGTTCCCTTCTCCCTGCCCTTCCTTCCTACCTATCTCTCTCTATTCATCTATCTATCCCCCTACCCGTGCTACCCCACCTCGCTGCTGCACCCTTCGCACGCCTCTCTCTCTCTCTCTCTCTCTTTCTCTCGTGATCCCCACCATTCGGTCGGAGAGAGCGTCGCGTCGCTTTTGCGTCGCTCGGTGTCCGTTCGACGCCGAAGGGGCTGTCTCTTGCGTCGAAATCTCGACTAAGCCGGCAGGGTTGTTTGGGTTATTGGCCGGTGTCCCGTGAAACGGAACCGTCTTTCCCAGAACTTGGCCCGAACCACGTCCGACAATCTCCGTTTACATCTCCAGGATAGATCCCGCCGACAGATAGCCCCGCCAGATCTTCCATCTCCATTCCCTATCTTTGCTCATCTACTCTGGGGTCCGAGGCGTTAACGATCGACGCTACGGGGATTTTAAAGCACCTATGACACAGCCGAGGATTCGAACGTACTCCTTGCATCCTATTCAATGTACAATGGTAACATTATGTTGGCAACAATTGGGGGTGTTATTCGCTCGGAGCATTTTTTTGTTATCGTGCCGGTGATCGCTAATTACCGATCCACCGATTCCCGTACCGCGCCAACAAACGGAAAACCGTGGTAGCACCAGGTTCTTCGAGGTAAAGGCAAGGTACAGTGGGCATCGAGTATGGCACGGTAGCCGCTAGACCATCGTCTCCGAGCGTGGTTCTCGAGGCGGGGCGGTATCGTCGGATCTCTCTCGGTTCGAAAATATCCTGTTGCCAGGAGGTGTAACACCATCCCGACACCTCTCCTCGAGCAGGATCATCGAATCCTCTTCGCGCGCCGATCCCGCAGGATACTCCAGCGGCGGGACACAGCGAGAGACAGCCATCCAGGTGGGTTGCCCTCGAAATCGAGACGACACGCGTATCGTCCGTCGAATTACCCGGATGCTTTAATTGCCTCCTTGGGCGAGGCTCGGACGAGGTAGACAGAGTCTATCCGATGGGGAACCAACGCAACGGGTGGACACGGCCAACGAGGAGAGGGAGGGAGAGGCAAAAGATGCCGAAGGAGATTGGGCAAAGGGTTGCAGCGCACTTCTGGGCTATCCGGAGCCCGCATCTACAGCTCAGTCGTGTTCCTTCTGCCTCTCTGTAAATAAGCGGTCATCGATGGATCGGCACCGGGTCTCCCCAGCCAGCCACCGCATGGTTTTCTCTTCCTCTTGTCTCCATCCTCCAACCCGTTCTTTCTTTCGTTCTTTTCTGTTTTTTTTTCTTGTTTTTCTACTTCCAGGACGACGTTCTCTCGCTTTTCTAATGCTATCGCGCGCTCGCCGTCTATTTCTTCGTTTGCTTGTTGCTCCATAGGTACGAACCCCTCCGAGCATTCTTAATTGCACGCGCGTACAAGCTACCTGGGATACGTCCGATGCGAGACTCGTCCTCCTAAGTGGCGATAATGGGGATCGAAGTTGCTGGACAATTGGGCCGCTGCTCCGGGGGGATCGCGGCTGGCAGGCTTCGTCGATCTCTGGAGAGATCCGTTCGATCCTCGCCTTCAAGGTAAGTCGTAACTGGACCGCGAATTTCATGCGTTTATGGCAGGACGCAATTCAAAGTAGTGAAAAGACCGAGGAAGTTTATACAATAATCGCAACGTCTAGCCCGAGGAGAGGGAATCTGGCAGACACAGAGTTTCGGATAAGACGGCCGAAGCTGGCGGTTTGAACGGGTTACGTACCTGGTGGAACGAGGCCGTTTTTCTTTTTTTTTTTTAATCTTTGTTACAAAGCGATCCGAGAATTCGGCCTCGGGAAAACAGCCGGAACAAGCCCGGCGACAAAGCGAAACAAAGCCGTAAGTGGCGAAAGAGCGACGCTTCCGAAGCCCGTTTCTCACGTGGCCGCGGCTGTTCGTTTCTCGCATAAAGCGGGGCCGAAGGTGTACACGGGCGCGGTATCGGTTCTGAGAAAGGCTTATCAGCCGGTGGATATGTTAATGGCGGCCGTGTTTCCCCCTGCCCCCTCTTCTTTTCGAGATATATTACACCCTCAGCACCCGGAGGTGGTTGGTGGCAGTTGTAGGTGGTTGTAGGCGAGTAAGGTGCAGCCCTCTCTCTCTCTCTCTCGATCGGGAACGCTTGCATGCACGCGCAATTAAGAACGCTCCGACGCTGCCGGCGACAATAAAAGGCTGCGAGCCCGAAAGACATTGTTACCGTAATCGTTGGACATTTTTTCGGGAGGATCCACCGGGAACAGAGGGGCAACGGCCACAATTTATACAGGGTGTCTCGAAACTCCTTCAATTTTCCTTCTACAAAATGTCCGTTTCTTTTAGAAATTATCAAAGAAAAACACGGAGCCGATCAGAGCGCAGTGAACGGATTCCGGCTCGGCGGCAGGTCCCGCTGATCGTCGCGTTGCCGTTGGACGAGCCAGAGTCCGTCCGCTGTAGCCGCGCTCCGATTGGTCCGTGTTTTTCGTTAATAACTCCTAAACGAAGTCCTGGCGGACATTTTGCGAAAGGAAAAGCCTGTATAGAAACAGCGATGCTTTATCCGATGAAGAAACAGGATGGAAAAAAACGTGCTCGCTATCGAATCATATTAATTGGAACATACGGTCATCTTGTCGATTACCCGGGCTAAGAAAAGGGAATTGATCTCGTGGGTCTCAGGATTGACAATCCCCTAAAGTGCGCATCTATCAAATTCCATCGAACCTGAGAGGTCAAAGTCCTCGCAAGACGAAACTTCATCTCCACCGGCCAGTCGAGGGATAATCCACCAACCGGAGAGTATATCAGGGGGATACTGTCTTTGCAAATGTATTCTGCAGTCTAGGCTCTTAGGAGACGAGCCGGCGAGACATTAACGCCGCCGCTGATGGCGGAGTGTCTATCTAGATCGATCGCGGCATTCCAGAAGTGGGGTATATCTTCTCGATTTTCACCTTGCCGGATCTATCGGGGGTCCATCAGTGTCAGGCCACTGTCCAAACAAGTCCTCGGCGCGACGCGGCGGAGTTCATCGTTCGAAGCTGGCCGGACGGAGAGGCGGGCGGGGGTGTGTACCGTGAACGTTGCTTGGAAGATTCCAGGGCGCGTTCGAGCGGCGGAACACCGGCCGCGAGCAGCCGAGAAGCCGAGATCACCGAGCAGCACGAGGAAGCCGAGAAGGCTCGCGCGCGCGGCGCGGCGCGGCGTAGGAGCCGATGAGAAGGTTGCGACTTGAGCTCTCACTTAGCAGCCGCAGTGTCACGATCGGGACGGCTGCATTAGCATATCTCCACGATGCAGCGTGTAGAGCAGAGGGAAAAAGACCGGGGGCTGCCGGTTGAAGAGCGACGAGGAGAGAGAGAGAGAGAGAGACAGAGAGAGGGGGTGGAGGCGTGGCGAGACAAAGAGAAGCGGCGAGGACAGAAAGAGAAAAGCAAAGTGTTCATGGATGCATCGGTACGAGTGGCATGCATCTCTGGCATGGGTCGTGGCCCCGTGAAAAGAGGGCGCACACTACCATAATACGACTCCGTTCCGAAGAACAAGACGACGCAGAAGAAGAAGAAGAAGAAGAAGAAGAGAGGACTCACTCAGGCCTCCTCACCAGCCCTGCTTGCTTGCCTGCCTGCCTGCTTGCTTGCCTGCTTGCCTGCCTGTTACCTGTACGTCGCGTGTTTGCCTACCCGCGTCACGATCAGGATCCTATTTGCATAGCGCCGATGAAGCTGCTACCGTTGCGCTCGTTTTCCTGCCACCGGTGTACACTCGACTTCTGATCGCTACGCGCCCGGATGATGGCCGCAGGAAGCAGCTGAGCTCTTGCCACTGGCGCAGAACCATCCCGGAGAGACCGAAGGATTTCTGCGGGCTCCGGGCTCCCGGGCCCGATCCGCTGATCTTTGTTGGAAAGACAAGCTGGCTTCCAGCATGGATACAGTTGGGTGTTCTTTGTTGGCGAGAGCTGGATCCATGGATGAGCATTTTCGTGTTTCGCTCGGTGTAAGGTGCGAACGATTAATTAAATCCTCCAGATAGTCAAGAAACGCGCATCGGGAAGCTAAGTTAGAGTCTCGCCGAAGAGAAAGAACCTGCGACGCGTCTCTGAAAGATCAGAACGATCACGCGGAGGAGAATTAACAACGGCGATGCAGCAGAACGTAGAGGACTGGAAGAATTTGAATTTCCTTAGGCTCGGGTATATTCCTGGGTATGTACTAGTTCCCTGGGGAGGGTGAGCACTCTGGGACAATGGGCTTGACGGACGTGGATCGCGCGATGTAGTACACATTGGCCACAATTTACCGAACGTCGTTCTCGTCCATGTCCCGATTCAATTAAACGTCGATGCAATCGATCAATTCAATTCGTCCCGTTACACTTAACTCCTCAAGATTCAGCGGGCATCGCGCAAGCACACCTCATTAAAACGCAAATCTACCCGATCGATACGATATCTCCGATCTGCCTTTATTCCGGACCTGCTCTCCGCGTCGTTTTCTTCGTCGTATCGGGCGGGGGTGAAGAGAGCGAGGAGACGAAGGAGAGGAGGTGGAGAAGGAGGAGGAGGAGGAGGAGGAGGAAGAGGGGGCGAAGGGAGAATCTTGTACAGACCGTCCACGTTCGTCCATCCCTTCCAAGAAGTTCAGATCACGTCGTGGAGCACATTATTCATGCAAAGCTCTTACTACGTCCACCTTCGTCTCTATCTGCGTATCAACACGCATGCCGGCTATACGTGGCCGTCATACGTGTAGCGACGCCGCCACGGACGCGATTCGTGTCGCCTCCGATCTATGGCCAGGAATCCGCTGTTCAACGTCATTCGCATGGCACAGGGGCCATTCATGCTGCTTTTCGGGAACGGTCCCGGTGGGTTTCTTCGTCGGCTACCTTTCGGCCTTTCGGGACAGATCGGACAGATTCCTGGCGATTAGGAGCCCTCCGATGGCCGGGAATGAAGCTAATCGCTTCTTCATGCTCGATCGCTTAGGTCTATTGAATGGCGATGACGATGAACAAGGTGAAACATTGCGGAGGAGGTAAGGAAGTTAATGATCATCGTGATTAGGTGGTCTTGAGAATGGAGGTAATTGTTTCTTTGAAATCAAATGTGTCGTTGAGTGTTCGGTTCGACGAGGAACGCGATGGGGAACTGTAAACTGGAAGGCGAAGAAGTTACCGATCATCGTGATTAGATAGATCTCGGAAGATTAAAAGCTGGAGTTAATTGTTTCCTCGTGATCAAATATGGAATGTCGTTGAGCATTTAGTTACGGGATGAAGACGTTGAGGAAGACGACGAAGAATAATGAAGGAGATGCCGAAGAGTCGCCAGTCTTCGTGGCGAAAGGGATGATGAAGGACTACGAAGAAGATGAAGTAGTCGCAGATCTCTCGGCGACGAAGAAGACCACGACGAAGAGGGCGACGAAGAATTAGAAAGCAGACGAAGAATTCACGGATCAGTCCGCCGCAAAGATGGAGCGCGGATTAATTTTGTAGCTCCTATCGGGATTTAGTGGACGGTGATAATCCTTTCGCGGGATTTCCGCTCTTCTGCAATTAATGCTGTTCGAACCACGTCGCCAACGCGGTAAATTATAAATAGCAGCGTGACTCATTGGTGACCCACGCCGGATTGAACGTGTCACGCGGGTTACATCACGATCGCTAGTGAACCGATCGATCTGTTAAGGTTAAATCGATCCGCAAAGCGGACCGAGCGTCGACCGTATCGCCTAACAAAGTCAAAGTACTCGCGAATTAATCTTGTCGATAGAAACCCATTTCTCCGTATTTTTCTTCCGCCCCGTGCATTTGTCCGAGGGGAAAATAATTTTTTGACAGCTGCTTCGGTGATAATTGCGCAATTGAAATTCGATGTTGCCCGGTGGGTTAATAAATTCTCTAAATGTCTAGCGTAGCGACTGGTCGGATCGTGAATAATTGGCTGGGAAATTTAATTACACCGGCGGTTCGATCGAAGATCGGCCGATGACCGTGGTTTTCGTTGAACGCGTCCAAAGGATCGGCGAGCATCGTTGTGTCGCGTGTTGGCGCGTTCATGCGAGAGCGTTTACGCTGGACGTGCGCGTGCACACACGTAACCCAATAATGATAGTAATTATGCTAAAGGGCGACGATAAATCCTAGCGGCGATATCGTGACGAGATACCGAAACATTTCGACTTTCAGCCATTACCACTTAATTACTCGATCGGCCGCGACTAGACCAGCACGAAATACACGCCAATTACTTACTAGGAATATTAAGAGCGTGCTGCCTCTACGGATACTCGTAGCTCATTAATTTCTCTATAAACCGCAGCCTCCATCTTTAACAATGGACCTGAACGGGCGAAGAATCAAACTATCGAAAATAACGTCACGTAAATAAATAAAGAGCTAAGTTTTTAATAATAATTGCGTCGAAGAACCAGTCATTACAGGGACGTGTGGAATTGTTATTAAAAGGAGAACGCGAGCGAACATACTTGTCGATCCACCGTAGAATTACGCGAGACGATTAATGCCGAGGTTTTTCGTTAGAACGCGATATATCTTGATCGGAGTTTTATCGAGGCCGTCGATGCATCGTCATTAAAACGATTTCGCTGGTAGCGAACCGGTGTCTCGGTCATTGTCTATTACGGGCCGCGAATAAATAGATAAACAAATGATCCCCATAAATTTCCATACGATTGTCCTACGTCGAAAGCATTCTGGTACGGGGAACGATCTCCGATCAGCGCCGGGACGCAGCTGTTTCTTCTTTTATCGGGCGACAGGAACAGGATCCGTGCAGGTCGTTTCGCTTGCTAGCAGGACCTTCGAGAGACGTTATCGCTACTCGCCATCTGTCACCGACTTGGTTTTCACTGCTTTTGCTGGCGATTTTGTTTCTGTCGCCGGCGAAAACCAGAAACCCGAACCCTCGTGGAAACATCGCCGCGATCACGATTTTTGGCCCGGTCAACAATCTCGAAGAACAATTATCTGATCTTTCCAAAAACAATCTCCGAACGTCCAGCTGCGACGTTCACCCGGACACTGGTTTCTACGATAGAAAATGATCTCCAATAATTTTACGAAACAACGCGATCAAGTTCGTTGTATTATTTTTCAAATTTCTCATTGTCTCTCCGGCGCGCAGGAAGATGGAAACAATTTTCTCCCAAGTTCGATTCGCAGCTACTTAAAAGGGCGAGAGAATACGGCGCGGCATGTAGGACGTTTTATTCGTCGGTGAATACGTGAATTCGGAATTTTAATCGAAGGAGGAGGCGGCCCGGAGATAATTTTGAACGCGTGTACGCAGCACGAGCCCGTGTACCACGCGCATTGAATATGCAGGGGACAGGATATGGTTTATACGTGTCGACGATTAAGCCTTAAAAGATGGGGCAGTCATTAAGAGATACCAGCCGTTGACACCGCGGAGACACTCGCGCCGATAAACCTTCTCCTTTTTCGTTCGCGCTCACGCCTCCCGGCGTGCTTTGGCCTTTGGGCTTCAACCCTTTGCGGCCCCGCCGCATTTTTTCTTCGCCTATTTGCCAACGGGTAATTTAAATCGGCGACGAGGAGCGCCCGGGAACGGTGTACCGGTAATTATGGCGAATCACGGAACGCGGTCGGAAGTCAGCGGAGCGGCTTTTACGGGGAACGTCGAATTAACTATATTTTTGGCGATTACGTTAATTGGATACTTGAGTGATCACTGAAATTTTCGTTTGTTCGTACAGGCAGATGTTCATCGCTGGACAGCGGATCTTTATGCGAGATAAAAAATGTTTAACAGTATTTTAAAATTCTTCTAATGTTTTTAACATTTTAAACTACACCGTTTTCGTCGGAAATGCATAAAATCCGCTGTCTATATGCCGCTCACTGCGAGTTTAAACGGTTCTACGTGTATTAATCTCGCAATTATTAAAATGAAGATCTCCCCTCGGGAAACGTTCGAATAAATTCTTTTATCGGCGCTTTAAAACGGCGCGAGGTCTGAACGAATTCAATCTAGCCATTTTCGCGAGGCAACGCGCGTCCTAATCACTCCGAGCGGTCGGCTCAGCGTTAAACAATTCAGAGAATCCTCTTAAACCCTGCCACGGCGTTAATTCCTCAACCGCAGAAGACAAACGAGTCTAGAACAAATAGCTCTTAGTAAATTATTCATAATTTTCTCGCGGGAGAACAGCGGGCGCGGGGCCGATACGATCAGCGTTCCGGTGATTTCAATGCCGGGCGAGTGCTGTAGAGCGGTCCGGAGAGGTTGAGCGGCGCCGAAACTGTCCGTTTCCTTTAGTTTTTAATTAGGCGACGGCTAACCGTACGATGAAACCGCATAGATGCCCGAGAAGATCGCCGCGTAAGGAAGCGACCGGCACGGTCCGGCGAACAAGTTTATTGTTAAACAAACAAACGTTGTCCGCGGTTTCGCCGTTGCGTCGCGTCGGGAGATTTTTCTTTTTTGATTTTTGCGCCTGGGCGCATCGAGGCGAGATAAACCTATTCAGCGGGGAGCAACAAAGGAGAGGGCTGCCCGGTGGATCCGGACGACGATGGGAAATAAAACAAATCCAGGCAATTATATTCACAAAATATTCCGGGGCGAGCGACGCCGCGATACCATCGAACGGCCTTTCTTCATTCTTTCGATACAATCAACGAAAATGGATCTGGATCGAGTCTCATTGTGGCAGGAGAGGATACTGCGACGTGTACCCCGAAAGATCTCCGGTGGACCGGAGAAGCAGAAGGGAACCGAGAAAAAAAAAACGACGAAGCCCGTGGAACAGAGGAAAAGAGAGGGATCGGAGGGAGACAGCCCGGTAGAGAAACAAGAGTGAGAGGAGAGACGAGAGAAGATGGCCAGAACCGCTTCTCGTCTAGCTGTAGATCTAATCTCTCGTTCCCGCGCTGCGTGCCTAATTAAAGATCGATATCTCTCGATATTATTGCACCCCCCTCCCGCCGCCACCTTCCAGCCACCCCATCGCTTTGCCAACCACCCTGCCGTACCCTCCCGTGCTTCCCCTAACCCCTCCCCCGACGCCGCCACGTAGCAGGTTATTAAATTCTCCTATCTCGAGGATCTGGACTGGCCGGTCCTACCCGACCGTATCTGATCCGGTCAATCTTTAGTCTCGTTACCTTTCGGCCCTCCGTTCGGCCAGGATCCAGTCGATTCGACTCTTTACAAATTTCCTCGGGGACCGCGCGACGAGAATCAGCCCGCGTATGGACGCCATCGTCCACTGCTGAGGAGTCGCGTTGCGTCGCGTCGCCCCGTCAAACTTTCTGGTTCGTTCACCCTCGACGCATTCTCTACCATTATCTCGTGGTTTTTGGTAATCCTTGATCCGTGGTCAAAAACTTTTTAATAGAACACAATTATTAGAAATCCTGGTAATCTTACATGATATAGATATTTTTCAGCGTTTAGGAATAGACGAGGCACGAGAAGAATTGCGTTCTCTCCTGATCGTTGTTCCACTTTGGAATCAGGCAATTAAGGTTGCAGCAGAAGCTTCGGGCTATCGGCATGTTTGCGATGGACGATAAGATGATTGGCTCCTGAATAGAACCCATCATTCATCAGCTTAGAAGAACAACTGTTCCCATACGCGTGCTAATTATCATCCCCGGATCTTCTTCAATCTTCTTTGTCTAGATAGACAAACCCTCTCCAATCCTCTTGGATCAATTTACCGCCGCAAAAAAATTCAGGAGTAAACCAACTCGAACGCGTTTGACAGGATAATTGTTTGTAATTCTCCTTTTCGGAGCAATTTATAGAAGACGAAGAACGGAAAGAGTCGGGTAAACGAACCGAACGAAACGTTTATAACATACTAATTGAGCGTATCAGTCTCCAATTAGACGATATATACGCAATCAAGCACCTCTGCGAGTCTCAAACAGAGAATCTCCATAATCGTGCTATCCGTAGCAGTTTGCACAGACCGAAACGGATCTGACAGAGTCGGTGGAACGAAGCGAATGAAATAATTTAATACGCTAATTGAGCTTATCGTCGCGCCAATTAGAAAATCGCTCGAAATTCTCGCCCGGTGACACAAAAGATCTCTTAATACGTCGGTAGTGGATCGGAACGCTGCCGAGTCGGGCGTCGATGAAGAAACATCTTCGCGTCGATCAGCGATCGGTAGCGCTGTGAACGGGGCTTAAACATTGAGACGTGACCAATGCTCGTTGCCACGAAGGCAATGCCACATCGGGCAATTATCGCTCGGCAGGACCTCGCCGTGCATATATTAAGTCCGACTCTGTTTCTATCTTTCTTCTTCGTCTTCTTCTTCTTCTTCTTCTTCTTCTTCGACGACGACGACGACGAACTTTTCTGTCGTACACGTGCGGAGGGATCGACGAGGACGACCAGGACGACGACGACGACGATGAGGAGGACAACGAAGACGACGACGACCACGGTGAACCGACACACCAAGATTTCGTATCTGACCAGGACACTTCTCGCCTACCTTCTGGACGACGTTTTAAGATCGATATCGAACCGCTCTGGAAGTCGACCGAATGAATAATTATCAATGGGAGGACCCGCTATATCTCGCCACCTTGCCCCTCCCCCTTCCCCTCCGCCCGCTCTCCCCGCCACTGGACCTATAGAGTCCTCTTTTTCGATTTTACTTTCTCGTCGACGAGGACCTCGCCTCGCGTCGCGATCGTCTAGCCCCGTGAAAACGGATTCCACGGCGAAACTCGGCGCCCGCCGGATCCTCGATGATCCTGAGATAGCGTGTTCCGATGGTCCGCTAAATATTTCGTGCAAGACAGGAATATTTCAGCGAAGAATGCGTCAGCGAATTTCATGGTTCCTTTCAGAACCGAACTACAGTTCGGCAAACTTGTCCACGAGGGCCTGTAGAATAGCTAAGTGAATTTTCGAGTAATAGTCGGTGGCCGCGACGAAACGGTTGCAAAATATCGTTCTACAAAGCTGTACTGGAAAACACAGCTGAATGCCGTCGTAAGGGGTTGTTTACGACCGCGTCCAAGAACAATCCCCCGTGTCTCGAACTCTCACGTACCGGTATACGTGCTCTGAAATAAGCGCCCCGTTATATCTCGGTATAACCAGTCTGTACATCTAGTAGTTCACGGTAAAATGTATTAACAGCGTTGTACACAGACCATAAACATCGGCCAAGCGAAAGAAAGAGATGGCGACACGTGAATGCCCACGAAAGTACAGTATATAAAGACTCCAGAGGGAGAGAGAGGGAGAGAGAACTTAAATCTCTGGGATCCCTTGAAAATATCAAAAATTCGATTCGCACAGTATAGGGGATGAAAATTTCAACGATAATTGCAAAATCAACAACCACTGAAAATAGTGGACGTTGAAAAATATTAAATTCCTTCGTTGTTACAAATTCCTCAAAGCGGTGGAAAGATAGGGGATGAAAATTTTTATTAACACCTATAATAATCTTCATTCCCCTCAGGCATCTCGTTAACGCCTCCCCCGCTCTAAACAAACTCTCCCAGCGACCTAATCACTCGGTTCCGAAAGCACCGGGCGTAAATCCAGGAACGGAGCATCGGCTCTGGAGGCGTTTACGAGGAGGGGTCGTCGGGTGCGTGGCTCGTTAAAATTATATTCCTGTTGCAGGTCGCATTATGCATGCAGATGCACCGTCCCGCGAACCGGCACGTACGTTCGTTTGCCACCGGGGGTGTAAACTAGCGAAGACGGACGGGGCTGGAAGTTGCCACTTTGCTGTTTAGGGGGTGGGCCGCCGGCGTCGGTGGTGGAATCGCTCAATTCCGATAATATTGGGGCGGGGGGCGGGGGGTGAGGTGCGCGATGCCGCCTCTCTAGCTGTTCAGAAAAGGGTGGGGATCGAGAAAGCCGTAAATCGCTACGCGCCGAGAGAGATACGTGAAAATGGATTTTTATCGGACGACTGAGGAAGTCGGCGCCGGGGGGGTTGGCGAGAGTGGAAGTTAATTTTGCGCCCGTTTATCGGTTTCCCTCAGACTCCGCCGTATTTCATTTTATTCTCGCGATTTTCCCCGTATATTTGCACGATCGACCAGCTTCCAACTTCAACGTGGAAAAAAATTCTAACCCCGGACCTTTAACAAAATTCTAAATAATTTTGCGCGATCGCACTGCGGATACAATTAACTGAAAAACTGAAGTGAATAATTCGCAGACACGACCGGTATCGAGAGAAATTGAGACGAAAGTTGCGAAGGCTCGAACGCAAAAGAAAATAGATGTTTTTCGAGCCCTCGGAATTTTTCGGGCGTTGCACCTTTCGCGACTCGCCCCGCCGGCGCACAATAAAATCCCCGTGCCCCCCCTTCGGCCCCCTCCTATCCGCAGCTCCTTTCTTTCTCGCGATCTCCGTCTATCCGGGTCGGTTCAGAGTTTCGCGATAAAATCCGCGATAGCACGTCAGGGGGCGATAGATGAGCAAAAGGGGGAGATAGCCTTTGGTGCACCGGCGCGGCGCGGCGCGGTACGGCGAGGCGGCCCCGAGAGAAAGAACAAGAGAGACGGCCAGATTCGGAGGAGGGTGAGGTACACACCGAGAGGGGTGGGACGGGGGACAGAGATAAGCTCGATTATGATCCCCGGTGGTTAAAGTCGAAGTTTTTACGGTAGATAAGGTCGCCGGAATGGGTTGCACGAAGATAACGCCGTGTCCGCTCTCTGTTCTCTCCCGGCCCCGGTGTTGCTTCTTCTCGGAGCCACGCCGTTTTTCTTAATAAGGCCCTGCGCAACCCCTTCCGCACCCTGCTACCCTCGCCGTCCCCTCTATCCGAACGTGACGTGGACGCTTAACCCGATTTTCCCGACGCGCTGATAAACCCTCGGTGATAGTTGCGCGAAAAAAAATTGGGCTCGCGTGATTCTACGATGACTGACACTGTGGATCACGAAACAGCTACATCTTCTTGCGCTTGCACATATTTTTTTTTGCGTCGAATCAAGCGATAATACGAAAAGATTTTAATTGCTTAAACACAAGAGATTGTGAGGGTATATTAATCATTAGATTGTGGATTTTATGCATTTACTATTGTTGCTTAATCTTGATTTTTTTAAGGTGATTAAACATTTTTAGATGGAGTTCGAGAGAGGATCGTTTTTGGAGAACGTTTTTCCAGAGGTGCGTATATTTTCATCCCCCGTTTGTCAGAGTTCTCAGAGCACTGTTAACGATTGAGAAACACAGCTATAAATTTGTGACGCGATAAAATTGGTGCGCGATGTGGATTTACACGCGTTCCACCGTTGCCTGCTTACTTTTCGAGGCGTTCGGACGATAAAATAGTTATGTATCTGTCGGTCGCATCGGACCCGTGATATATTGCAGGATTGTGGGCTGACCCCTTTATCTGGCGGGTTCTTTTTTAATTGTTCGACGATTTGCGAAACTCGCAATCGGCCGATGCTGCAATCGGATGCGATTTTTTCTCGTCGATCGTGTACCACATCGTGCTTTTATTTCCCCATCCCCCGACACGGTGTTTATGCGGCGTTATTAATGGCGGACGCGCGTTGTTTAGTATTACCGCTTAAAAATTTTACTATAATTACCGGCTTCGAAGGTTTCGTCTGTTTTAGGTGACTGCTACTCTTTTTTAATCCGAAAAAACCACCCTTGCTCACTCTTTTTAATATACGGAATAAATTAAATTTTATATTCTCAGCGAAAGGTAAATAAATTTTCATTCGCGAAAATTATATCGCTTCTTTATGAACGGCTGCACTGGAAATTAATTTTAATTTTAATGGGGTGGTTTAAATTCGCTCGAAGGAAACAGAAAAATTGCTTCTTTATTAATGGACTTGTTCTTGAAAATATTTTCATACCGCTACTTTTTTGTATGCATAAATTAATTCGAAATGAATTTGCAGGTGTCCACTGCAGTTCGGAGGAACGAAGCACAGGCACCGATGGAAAATTTGTCGAGCACGCGACATTGTATCCGGAAACGGCCGCACCTCGTGGGAGAATTGCAGCTACCCTGGGGTGAGTCGACAGACGGAGAGGAAAGTCGTAAACGTAATCGTGCTTTTTCAGGCGCCGCCGCTAAACCACCCCCCCGACCCGTGCACCTGTGCACCGTGCCTTCGGGAGCCGCTTAAAATATTTTTACACGGTACAACCGCCACGATGTCGCGATATTTCGCGCTTACGTACAGACGATAGCGCGCTGTCCCTCTATCCTTATCATAATCCATTCCTCTATCAGCGGGAGGGACACTGCGGTTCGCGAGCTCTAAAATCATCCCCTAAAACCTCCAACGAAACCCTCGTAACAAAACTCACCGTAATCTGTTAATTCCAAACATTTCTGTTCGACAATCTGTAACGTTTTAAAGTTTGCAAATTCTTGGCATGCTCTTCTAAACTTTTTCTGGTTTCAACGTTGCTGGGAACACTTTAAAAAGATCATCAAGAATCTACATTGCGATAATATGGAAGTACACCGGAATCTAATATTGAAGACAGAGAATCCAAGATTAATTTTCCCACTCCAAAAATCGTCCCTCGGCAATCTCCGAGGCTCGAGAGGCAGCGATACTCGCGAGTGAACCACGGTTCGAACAATTAACGATGCGGTGGAGGTGAAGTCACCCCCATCGACTCTCCATTAAACTGACGGATGGTCCCCGATTAGGCTTCCCCGGATAAACGGAGGAGGCACGGCGCAAAAGGAAACGCAAAAGACCGATCCCGACTACGAAACCGAGACAACGGGACACGGTGGACAAGAAGAAGAAAAGAACAGGAAGAACGAACTGGCGAGGGGTAGGGGGGCGGAGGGGACCTTAAAGAGGGAGGAGTGGACGAACTCCGAGGAAGGAGCGTCGAAGAGGGACGAAGAGGGATGGCGCATAAAGCATAAGCAATAACGAGGGCCGGGGTACTATCGTCGACCTATCGGAAATAATTATTTTCGTTCTATCGAGCGAGCTCGATGGCGAACCGTACAAGGAGGAAGGAAGAGTATCGAAGGGGGATGACGACGGGTTGGTAGAGGGTGAGGAGTAGGGGAGCAGAAAGTGGGGAGTATAAGTAAGTATAAGTGACTTTGCCACACGGTCCTCAGATAATGCCAAGGGCCACCTTCCAGGAATTAGTATTTATTGTGACGCGATTCAGATAGCGGTCACGGTACGCCCCTGCCTCGACCGGCTGCGGCCGCTGCGTACCTGGGGCCCCCAGTCCCACGAATTATGGTTTTCAATATGATGACGGTTTCGTATCTGCCGACCTCGCTCGCTCCGGCTCTCTCTTCGTCTTCGTCTTCGTCTTCGCCTTCGTCTTCGTCGCCTCTTCCCGACCGTAAGTCCGCCTTTCTCTTCGGCAGCCTTCGAGATATGCCCTCGTCCGCGGGCTCGTAAACCGTCTAAAAGGCTTCGACGATTTTTACCTCCGCACGCCTCGCGTGCAACAGAGATTGCCGCTTTCTTTCCACCTCCTTTTCTCCTCGAGAACCCACCTTCCATCTTTTTCCACCCTGTTTCTCCGATTCGGCCAGATTTCAGCCCGACGCGTTTAAGGGATGTTGCGTTGCTTCGACGGATTTACCGTTTCAAATCTCCTCGCACGAGTAGGGGCTGTTTTTTTATCTACTAAAATTGATCCTAACGGTAGTGAAATATTAAAAAATGAAGAGATTTTATCACGATTAATTTACGGTAAATATTCTGCTACCGGGGAACATCTCCATCTTCGTTCGGTGGCTCGGCTGGGAGCGTATCCCTCAACAAAACGGAGGTCCTAGGGATCAAGATAAAATTCTTTTCCTCGAAGCTCCGATGGCCAGGCGCTCCGACATTTCTCGGTCTTATCTGACGACGATGCAAAAGACAAAAAAGACCAGGGGAGAGACGAGCACGAGATAGAACGGGGAAAGAAAGAAGAAGAGGGAGAGGAGGAACGTCGCAAACAGAAATCGGGATTCGTCGGGCCGCGCGCGTCCCGCGATAAACTTTTATCAATCTGATGGAAAACGAGAGTGCGAGGCGAGGCGAGGCGAGAGAGGTCGCATGCGTCCAACAAAGAAAATCGGCTACGGTTTCGTGGAATTCCATGGGATACCATGAAGCATCCGCGGCGGAGCGGAGGTAGCAATTGCCGGCCGATTACGGTATCTCCGAGCGAGGGAAATAAAATTTCATTCCACCGAGAGACGGGATGCATTATCGTCCGGGGAACTGATGGAAGGAACTTCTCTCCCCGGCGAGAATGATTCATCGGCCGACTATTTCTTCGGGTATTCTAGCAAACGGTGCAGCGCGACCTGCGCGCACACGATATTTCAGATGTTCGCGCCGCGAGAAACGATTATGCGTGCGACTGCCCCCCCGCAATTTTTCTCTCTCGCCGCGCCGCGCCGCGCAGCGCCGAGAGATGAGAATATCCCCCGTTCGGCGAGCGAGACACGCGCAAGCCGGCCAAGATATCGCGCCGATTTATCGATCTATTTTTGCTAGACCGACCTTCGATCATCGGTACGTTCCGTATTGCCATCCGCTGCACTTCGATGCGAGATCTACCGCCCGGGAACTTCGATAGCCGAGACTATCGGACGATCCGAGGTCGACCCATCTCGCGAATCTGCTGGAATCTGAATTTTAATTCGATTGTTCTCTACGGGAATCCGTTTTGGAACCGGAGTCCGTCTTCTATGGAATATTTGGAAGCAGAAGTTCTATGCAGCAATTTTTCGTTTCGTTTTCGTTGCTTGCGCGAGACACTTCTAGCCACTCGTTTCGAAGTAGATTCAGTAAGAATTGGTAAGACATTTGTACCGATTGGTTTGAAAGTAGACTAACTGGCGAAGAATTTGTCGACGAATGAATTTAATCGGTGCAATTATTCGATAGATTTGTTAAAAAAATTTGAAAAAATTCGTTGAGGATATTATATTAATTACAAGTGGATTGCCAGAATTGACACGATCAATTTCTTCCGGAATTCCATTAAAGTCAGAGCTATTTAGCATAATCTACGACACGACACGACCCATAATCGTTTCGTCTTGCACGGTTGCGTAATCCAAGACGACACAACAGCGTAATCTTCATTATAAACTAATCTGACGAATGTCGTTCCGATAAACCGAAAGTTGCGCGATTCACTTAACATAAACAATCTACAAATCGGCCGATAAAATTATTTACCAATCTGCTGGTGTTTGTTCTCGTCTTATATTTTATTATTGATTAAATGTCGCCGAGTAACCAAAACAAAATTATTGTTTGTCTCCGTTTTGCGAGCGAACAAGCCTCTCGGAGGTGTACAATCGACGATCGCGTTATTGTGTGTTTTGTCGTTCACCCGATTTGGCTAAGTGAATGATAGAACGGATTCGTTGGTCGACTCGTTTCGTTAAGCGGAAACGGCGGGAAAAGATTGCGCGCGGGGCGACTTGCCGCGTAATTTCGCGGAAAGCCGCACGATCACGTGAGAAGGTTTTTGTCGCGGCGGGAAAAGGTGAAAGGAGCAAAAGCACGAGCAAATAATAAGATAAAAGCGTTAATACTTTCGAGGGGAACGGTTACAACTTCCGCGTACAGTGGTATTAACTCCGACATCCGGCGTCCCGTCGCCGAGAGGTGGGAGGCCACCGGCCGAAATAATCCGCGAGAAGCCGGCGAGTCACGCGAAATTCTTATCCGTCGATTAGAAAACTTTTTCCGCCGCGTCTAATCGCCGACTTTATCTTCCGCCGCGGCGCGGCGCGGCGCAACGCGGCGAGACTGCTTCTTCGGCCAGAATAAAAAGAGAACTCGCAGTCGACGAATCGAGGAAAGACGAGCGTCTGGACGCTCGCCGTCGACGACGATAAGAAAACGCGTTGATATCCGGGCACAATGGTTTCGTTGTGCGAAATTTTGAATAAACTCGCAAACGATCTCTAACGATCTAGAAAAAGACCAGACGTTCCGAGAAATCGACCGGCTGCAAAATCTTTCTTAGAACGCGGATAAAATATGTTTCGCTCCGGTGTATCGAACGCGTTTAATTCTTTTTACCTTTGTAACAGTCGTACCATTGCCGAGGGGTCGTTTACCCCGAAGAAATCGGCGGAGTAAGCACCCGAGGGGCAAACGCGACGTAAACCGGCAACCGATAACTGCGATTCTTCGGAACTCTGAAAATCACGTCCTGGAGCGTTCAACTTCGGGGAACAAGCCCGTCGAAGTCCCGTGACGGGGTACACGCCATTGGGCCGAGATGGAAGAATCTCTTCGCGGAGGCGAGATCCTCGCGGAAGTTTCGCAAGAGAGTAGCCGAAGAAGAAGCCGTGAGAAGGCTCGCAGGGAATTCGCGACGTCGTAGAAACACAGCGAGCTGGTACGGGGGTGGTCGGAGGGTAGCGTCTTGAGGGGGTTGGAGTGTACGTAGGACGAGAGCCTGGCCGGCTCGTTATCAGTCCGGGAGGTGTTATCAGCTGGATGCAGCTCCCTTCCAGGCCCCCAACCCCTTTGGCAACTCGGCGGAAGGAGGAGAGGGTGCAAAAGGGAGGTCGAAGGAGCGACGAAGACAGGACAGGGAGAGAGAGAGAGGGATGGGAACGCGAGGGGGTGGTTGGCGGGACGGCGTTCGAAGGTGCACGCTATCTTCCACCCCTGGAGAGATGGCTATAGAGTGCATCTAGCGATAACGAGGCAAGTTAAACAATATCGAGCTATATGAGGGCCACGACTCCCGACCGAAGATTAACCGCGTCTCTGGCAAGAAGATACTTTGGTATCTGCGAAGAATCGGCTCTCCCCCAGGTCTTGGACGTATTCCGAGGAAGCTGCCGGTTGGTTGGCCGTCGGCGAGCCAGTCGGCAAGGGAAACGCGCCACCGTGATTAAGGAGTATCGGTACTTCGGGGAGAAACTTGATGAAACTTGCTCTCCGTCCACTGCGTTCCTTTTCATTTTTTTTTTCTCTCCCTCTCCCCGGGACATTCCAACCTCTGGGTGACCTGCTCCTGATCGGTTGATGACCCAGATCCGCTCTCGAATCAATCGAGGATATTTTTCGACGCTGGAACCACCTCGCATGTTTCAGGCGATAGAAATTTGCTGGAACTTTTAATCCCTGACTCTTCCTCGAGCTGTTCCGATGCGATGAATTGGCTTTCGGCGATCTTACATTGTCTCACGAGGTTTCGGAGTTTTGTTTCGATACCTCCCCGTCGCAAGGGGAGGTTCGAGCTAGCTTCTGTTCGGTTCGGAGCGAACGACAATGGCGTGGCGGCGGAGGGATCGACGGGATCGCTCGGACGAAGACGAATTTCGTCGCTGTCCTGGGACCTGGAGCTACCAAAGCGGTACGAGCCGCCTCGGTTCTCCTCTCGCGTCGATATCTCGATCGATCTCTCGTCGGGGTGGGGTGTAGGGAGGGAAGCAAGACGTCGGAATGGTCCGTCGATCGAATCTGGGGCCGGGGAAGGGACAGGTCCCGCGATCCACGGTCCAAATATTGGGACACCGGATCTCTTTTCGTGGGGATCCAACCTCCGCGAACATAAGGAGGGAGAGCAGAGGTGGAGGACGATGTGGAGGGGTGAGGTGGGACAGGCGAGATCGAACAACCGGGGCGAAACAAGAAGAAGAGGAGGAGGAGGAGGCGGACGAGGAAAGCTGGACAAAGAGGAGCGAAGTAAAAGAGGACGTTCGAAGATCGAGAAAGAGAAAGAGGGTTTACACTTTGGTGTACGTTGGCCGGCTTACATACGAAACAGACGTCCTCCTCGCTCCCTCCTTTCTCCTCTCCTCTCATCCCGGTTCTCCTCTCTTTTTCTACCGTAGCCGGTGAGATAGCTCTCGAACCAGGGTACCCAGGTTGCGCCGATATGGGGGCCGAGACTTTACGAGACGGTGGTCGTGGACGAGTGATTGATGAGCGGCCAAGCTAATGAGGAGCTGAGCTGCAGGACGGGGATCACGATAAAGAGGTCCCACCACCGTATAGACCTTCTCGCGAGGCATACGTAGCTGCAACACCTCCTTCTTTCTCCTCCTCCTCTTCCTCCTTCGCCTTCGCCTCTTCTCCTCCTCCTCCTCCTCCTCTCCGTCTTACACCACTACCATTTCACTTCTGCCGTGTCTCTTTTCTTCCACTTTTCTCTTCGCTGTTCTTACAAATCTTCGCTCTTCCCTGCGTGTCTTCTGTCTTCTGCTCTTCCCGCGCCGCTGATAGGCTAGCTGGCTTCTTCGAGCTTCCTCCAGTTTCTTCGCTGATAATCCCGACTTTGTTCTTTCGCCGATTGTTCGTTATTTCACGAGTGTTTATTGCTAGTTAAAAAAAAAACGAACAGACAAGTCTCAACATTATCCTGGGTCTATCGAAAATCATCGATGAACTACTCTGTCAAATGCTGGAACGTCAATCGGGAGCTAATCGACGAGCAGAACTAGAAAGGGAGAATCGTTTCGGAGCGAATGCTCGTTCGCGAAAAATTCTCCGGGGTAAAATCCCCTGACATCATCATCGTTTCCGTCGTCGTGGCCGATTTAAGCGGTCGTTAAAAGCATTTGCCTACCTTATCTTGTTTTCTATTTACAGGATTATGCTCGTAATTCGAGGCGGAAGCGAGCCGGCGCGGTGCGGTGCGGCGCGGTAGGAGGCGAAGCGGGGTGAGCAGCCACCACCGCCGCCACCGCGCGGTTGAAGAAGGAGGAAAAGGGGGTTGCCGGAGCCGGTGAAGGAGGAGGTTTATAATAAAGCCTGCAGGGTCCAAGATACGTGGCTGGCAGCCGTTATCAAACGGGTCCAGCGTTCGAGTCTCTCCGCAAAAGCTCCTCTCTCTCTCTCTCCCCGGAATCTCGTGGTAACCTGGCCTCCGCTCCGGCGTGCTCGTTCAGAGGCGCGAGAGAGGATTCCTCGCGCGACGCGGGAACCACCGTACCGTTTCACGGCATTTCGTTCCCGGAGATCGGGAATACTCTCCGCTCTCGCTCTCTCTCTTTCTGATTCCCCTTAGAATCTGTTCCAACCCTTATCAGGGAGCGCAAAGCGAATCGACGCGCTTGCGCGCTTCTCCTTCGCGAAAAATTATTACCGTTCCAACAGAAACATTGTAAATTATTATGCCATCGTGTACGAAAAGAAATGTCTGTGAGACGCGAGTGTACGACCACAGATCAATTACTCGGCGACTATAATGACGTGGAACAATGCTCGGAGCAAAACGGGGCAACGGATCTCTGGCTGCGGGCTGAACAAGACCAATCGGGACACGATAAAACAGGCAAAAAGAGGGGCCCGGCCGGGTATACGAGGTTCCTAGATGACCTCGGCGCGGATCGAGCTCGATCTCCGAAAGATCTCTCTCTCTCTCTCTCTCTCTCTCTCCCCCTCTACCGAGCCGCGGTTCTCCGCGACTAACGAGACGTTTTCCCTGCGGTGGATTTATCGTCGAGTTCGCCGAGACATCGGTCGAGGAGGCGCACCACCACGCGAGGACGATTCGCACGTCGCGGACCCGTTTCTCGCGCTAATCGTTGCCTGGTCGACACCGATCCCGCGATCGGCATCCACACATTCCCTTCAAAGGGTTGCTGTACCCTTGACGTGGCCACGTCACGTCCTACCGGACGTCAGGACGCGAACGGAATCTCTCTCCCTGGTCCGGTCCGCTCCGGTCCTGTCCGTCTTCTCCGAGAGTTCTTCTCTCCGCTAACCGCCTGCTAACTGGAGCTTTTTAATCCGCCTCGGGTTAGGCTGCACAGGCTTATCGGCCACTCGGATTTTACTCCGCTAGAATCCTCTAATGATTCCTGCCGGACCGACCGACCGTGCTTGCCTCTTCGTGCGCTTGGATTCCGGATTCGAGTCATCGGACAAAATAATAATAATAATTGCGCTTCGTTCGAGATCAGCTTTCTCCGTTCAGGAGTTCTCGGTGACTCGTCGTTCGAATCGTGACGACGCCTCTGGCAAATTCAATCGAATTCACCGATGCTGCGAAAAGCCACCCTCGTAGCTTTCAGAAAATTGATAAAACGTCGTTCCTGAATATGCAACAGAGTCCAGCGACAATTTATCAAAATTCTTCTTGCCGTTCGTGTGCAAAATTCGTGCATTTAATCGCGCGACAATGCATCTCGTTATCGACCGCGACACGACATGGTGCTGCTATCAATCGCGAAACCTACGGTGGATCACTTTCCTCGATTTCTACCGTGTTCCCGAAACGGCCCATAAATCTCGGTAAATTGAAGCAGATTTCCGTGATCGGCTCGAAGAAAACAACGGCGGACGATGGAACGGCCAAAATGCTCCGTAGATTCCATCGGTATTAATATTCCGTGGCTCGGAGGAAAAACAGCCCTCGCCGAGCCTTCGAGTCACGGCATCCATCGGAGAAGAAACAAACGCGCATACTTTCTAATCACCCTGTAGAAACTCACCCCATTCATCCCTACCGCGAAAGCTATCAGCGGTAGCAGCACCACCACCACCGCACCGCTAACAACAACAGCACCAGCTGCAGCAGCAGCAGCAGCAGCAGCAGCAGTAACAGCAACAACGGAAGCCTGCGAGCCTGCTCTGGGTGCTGTGCATTATAATGTAGAGTGTGAGTTATCAGACATCGGACCGTTATCGGGGTCTGGGATCGCCTGGTCCGCTGCTAAGCTCCCGACCGCCCCCTATTCAACCCCCGATAACGAAAGGGTTATCACGCCACGCTCCCCAACTGCCATTCC
Source organism: Lasioglossum leucozonium (assembly GCA_028454225.1). Classification (NCBI taxonomy): domain Eukaryota; kingdom Metazoa; phylum Arthropoda; class Insecta; order Hymenoptera; family Halictidae; genus Lasioglossum; species Lasioglossum leucozonium. Next base: position 10,558,302 of record CM052207.1, on the reverse strand, counting down.
TCGCCTCTAGAAAACCCAGCCAGCCGGCTCGACTCCGCTCGGCTCGGCTCGGAAGGTCCGCCTTTCCAACGGGAGATTATTATTCTTTTTACTTGCAGCCGCTTTTTCGCGCCGGCCGATTACGATCCCTTTGACTCGGCCACTTTACTGCTCGCCCACCACCTTCAACCACCGACCCGTGCATTCCCCGGGCACAAAGCGAGCATTGTTTCGCCGCGATCCGCATTCGTCTTCGTTTTTCTGCGACGGCCACCGGGAATTTTCATGCGGAGCGCCCACCGCGCCGCGCCGCGGTACAGGGAATCAGCCGCCGATCATCGGGAACCACTATCGCGGCTAGTCCGCTTATCCGACGAAACAGTCGCTTTAGTATGCTGGATGTCGCAATTTTTGAAAGCGCGTTAATGCTAACCATGCACTGGGACGCAATCACACCCTGTGCATGTTTCCGGTGGAAAAAATGTGAAGCATAAACTGTATTTAGAATTTATATTGATTTTCATGACGGTGGGTATGAAAAGATTAAGAAACCTATTTCAATATACAACAATTCTGTACAAATAAAGATTTTAATCGTTTATTTTGGAAACTTTCCATTCGGAAACTATTCGTGTATGTTTCTATTATTCTAGATCGTGGTTACACCCCTGTACGCAGAGTGGAGGTTAAAAGACTGGAAGAATGGGAATAAAACCGAGCAATTATGAAACGATTCGAATATTAAAAATAAAATGCTCAAGTTAAAAATTTCAAATTGGGAATCGACATTCCACACAGGCTCAGAAACACCAGCTCCCAACACATCGCAGACTCCGAAGACTCAAAGGGCCATTTCCAGATGATTTTCCCCGCGCTTCGAGCCGTGGTCAATTTCGCGGGGCAGGCTGGGAATCGTCGAAATGATAGTCGCCGGGGTAGATTACACGGCTGCGCTGGCCGCAGAACAAACAGACAGTTGGTGTGCTCAATTTCGAAGGGGCACGGCGAAGACACGCGATGCATCGAGCGGACGAGCCGCTAATTTAATATCTCCCTCGTCCTTTATTTTCGCGCGGCTAATGGCAGCGAATTTACTCGTCGACTCGTTATCGAGGCCCGCGAACGTAGAGGGGGAGAAAGAACGGTGAAAAAAGGAACTGGTCGTTTCGTGAAACGAACTCGGAGAGACCCGAGAAGGAAAGGTCCTCCCGGGTATGACGCGGGTGAAGGGAATCCGCGAACACCACGGGGCCACCCGCCGCTCCTTCTCCTAGAAGACTCCTACGTTGCTGAAGAAGCGTGTGAAAGCCGCCGACTTGAGGCATTGTTACGCTAGAGGAACACGTTCGAATAAATTCAATTAGCGAAATCGCCGATTTAATTCCTGTATCGCGAGCCGTGTGCTCGGGATCGCAATATCTATCGACTCTTAATTGATTTTCGTTTAATGCGCGTCGCATCGCATGGTATTTAATGGCTGAAAGTTCCTACGGGGAAATTATGCAACGTTTAGTTACGTAAGATTCTAATTGACAAATCGACGAGGAATTATAGCGATTATTAATTCGGTGATTGTCCGTTATATGTAATGGAACAAGGAAGCATTTTATTCTTTCTTGAAAATTAATTTGTGAATGCGATTAAAGTGCAAATAATGTTGAGTTATATTTTGCTGGATTTCCCGGCGATAATGAATCGAGCGACGGCCATCTTCGTCGAGCCTGGCTCCCCTCCCCCCTTCGACCAGCACCCCCTCGCTCGCACGTTGCAGCTTCTCCCTCGAAGATGATGCGAGAGAGTCCCTCTCGGCCGCGCCGCGCCGGCTTCGCGTGAGCATTGTTTGGAAATACGCGGCTGATCAGCGGCGATATACGAGCGGTTTCGCCAACCCTCCCCCCGGCCCTGATTTTTGCTCGTTCGTCGTCCCTTTTACGTTTGCGTGCCTCGATCTCCGGCCGGATCGTATCCGTAACGCGTGCACACGCCTCGTCTTGTACGCAATTTGTTCCCTTCGACGGTGAAACGCCGCGTTCCACGCCGGCCGGGTGGATTTCGTTTTTCTTTCTTCTGCCGTCGTTTTTCTTTTTTTTTTTTGTTTTCGTGCTCTTGGGAATCGCGATGGAATCGCCGGCGTAACACAAATACCCAGGCCGCTCGGAAATTTCTTCGGGTGCTTTATCCCCCGGTTCGCTCGCTCGATAGCCGATCCGAGAGAGCCTCGGTCCGCCGTGTAACGATGCCCGATCAACGGGGTGCACTCTCCTCCGAACAGCAAGCCCATAATTTTTCGAACTTCTCCTCGTGAAGTACGCTCGCCACCCTATTGCTACGCCGGGCACCGAAAATGCATTCTCTCGGCTCTGACGCGATTCGCAAGCTACCATATCCGCGCGGGTCAATTTCTCCGATCCCTCGAGCGGATCTTCGCGCAGAATACGAATCGTCCAACATCAGTTTTTCACGTGATCAGGAAAAAATAAAGTGAATTTTAAATTTTTCTAAAAGATTTAAATAATTAAATATTATTAAACATTTTTACACACGCGGTTTTTCTCTTTCTTGAAAATGATCCACATAGGGATCGAAACGTCGAAAGTTTAAATCAAACTCGCAAATTTGCTTTAAATTCTGTTAAATATTGATCGAACCTTTGCGCCGAGAGCATCACCAATTTATATATTGATTTGATGATTTTCGCTTCGCGAAGACCATGTCGGACCGCGGAGTCCTGAAATCTGTGAAGATGCGCGAAGCATCGCAGGATGTTCGGTCGGACGATGTTCGCGACAGGGCATGGGGGTTAATAAAATCGGCGAGGACGTTGGCAATTTCTCACGGCGATCCCGGCCACCCCGTAACTCGTCGGCGATCGCTGGACGATAGCGATCTACGGCTGCGGCGATGCTGCGGCGACGTTTCCCTATTTCGATCGCGTGGAGAGATCCACCGGGATGCAAAGCGCGTGCTCGCGTCGGGTAATAACTCGTCGATAACTAATGGCCGGGGAATGCGAGGAAAGAAAGAGGCCCCGAGGAAAGAAACCGTCGCGTATGGCGGGGAGGGGTGCGCGGGAAGGACGAGGAAAAACGGGGGAGGTCGCCGATGGGGGGGGCTTCTCCTCCGCCAAACATGGCAAGTTGCTCCATCCTGATCTGCGGGGCCTCGCGAGCATGGCGAAACTGTCCCGGGACTCTTCCTTTCGCCGCGGGAAGCGCGACAGATGCAGGAACTCTGATATACAAGCGCGACGCACCGCACCGCGTCGTTCCGCTCGGAGCAGCTTAGCTCCGCTCGTAGCTACGAACCGGCATGAGAAAAGTATATCGGAGCCTTTTGCGTTTGTTAGCGAGCAGTGCAAGCGATTAAAATGTTCCAGCTAATACAATTGACAATTTTTACGTGGATAAGTAAGTAACTTTATAATTTCAATAATTGTAAAATGAAAAAATCAGTGGAAGGTAGCGTTGATACCAGTTTTAGGGAGCAATTTCACATTATTTCATAAAAATAAGAGGAATGTATCTATAAAAATTTTTCAAATATAATGGCATATACTCAAGGAAATTTTGACACAATCTGAATATTCGTGAGTTAAAAATATTAGGGTCCGCCATTTTAACAGGTAAACCCGGTGTCAAAGATTAAGGATCTCGTAACGTAGATACTCGAAGAACTGCTTGAAAAAGCTCGAAGGAACATCTGCCAGCGAAAATGTTTCTCTGCGCACGCATAAATTACAAACACCGTCACCTGCCGAACCATGAATTTCGCGCGCGTTCTATTAGCGCAAGTTGAAACGTCATGAACGGCGGGTGTCGCGAAAAAAGAAAGACGCGGGTCTAAGTGAAAGAGGAGCGGGATTAGGGTCTGGTCGGCCGAGGACACGTTCCTCCAGGTGGTGCATGGATAATTGGCGGATCGCTGGCCGAGAGAGTCTGGTCGTGTCCGCCATGCACGGTGCACGGAGGTGGACGAGGAAGGAGAAAGGCGAGAAGCGCAGGTCGAAGGAGAAGAGAGAACAGGATCGACAAGGATCTTCCGATCCTGGCGACCGTTCGAAGGCCTCCTCTCGGCCAGGCTGATCTATGAATGGGACCAGGCATCGGAGGAGGTCGACGGTGCCGATTGGTCGGGACCGGTACCACTCTGGTACCGCATCGACCAATCGTTCGTTGGTCTCTCTCCTCTCCCTGGGCTCCCTTCGTATCAAGATACAGCCGGGCCACCTCCTCTTCTTCTTCTTCCGTCTCCTTTTTCTTCGTTGCCATTCCCTCCCCCCGTGTTTCGCCTTTTCTTTCCTCGCCCTTTTCTTTCCTCGTTTTTATCCCGATCTGCCCTCCCCTTCTTCGTATACCACCGCCTCCCACCACCGCCGTTCCGCGGTGATGATTGTTGATCGAACGATTAGGGGTTGAAGAGGAGTACGAGTGCACTTTGCGGTTAAATAAATTGGGGAAGGCCTGCGGTCGGATCGTTTCATCCGATCCTGACGTTCCGACACGCTGATACTTCCTTGTCCTTACCGGGGACCGGTGGAATTATAATTACCGCGCGCAATGATGCTACTCGATGATCCTGGCTCCGTTACGGTTTCCCTATCTGCTCCGGGAATCTCTAATTGCTCTCGCCAGATCTCGGAAAGTTTCGATCTTCGGCCGGGCTTAGAGCCGAAGTCGAAGCTGTTGTTCCCTGCTTTTGAGGATGCTAAGGGGATATGTCAATTATCGTGGCTCGCTCGTTTTGTAATTGCTTGTCGCATGCAATGTTCTTCGTTTTAGTAGCATTATACACAGCTGCTCGAAGCCGGTAATTTTACGGGTGCAAACAAGTACTTTCTCGCTGAGTAAATTACACATAGAACCGTTCCCCGTAATAATTCACGTCGAACAAGACCTTAATCGCTGGTGTCATTCTCGCGAAGAATTAATTGATACCCGATCCGCCGCAAGACGGCAATTTCGAGGCACAAAAAATAATTTTCTACATCGCGTAATAGCGTGAACGATTCTTAACACTTCCTAGGGTATCAATTACAGCGGACTATCTCTCGCCTGCTCTGCATAACGAGCAAGCTGCGAGAACTCCAAATACTTCGGGACGCTCTGTATAATGTTCCACATGCTACAAGGCCTAAATCACCGGTGGTGTCTGTCTCGTCCTCCTCGATCGAAATTACCATGGGAAATAATACTTTGTAATGACACACCGTGAGAAGACAGAATAAAAAGGTGGTTATCTCGTGGAGAAAATTCCACGTACGCAGGTTCGTAGGCTCAATTACAAGTGTCCACCTGGTCCACCGCGATCTGCAATTATCATTCTACTCGATCCCCGAAAAATCGCTCTCTCTCGCGGAGGAAATGTCAAACGAATACTTCGCATACTCCAGAAAACACCACTATATCATTCTCCGGGGCCGCGAACCGCAATTAAAATCGTCCAGTCCTCTCGATTAGCATCGCAGTACGCTAATTTCCGCGAGCCCCAAAAAATTTCTCACGACAAAAATTCTCTTGGACCGCCTCTCGGGCGCGTCGATTACGAATCTCCGTGGGCCGCGATCTCAATTACTCGCGACGGTAATTGTGATGTCGGTGGACGGCAATTTCTCGGTGGTGAAAAAAGCGGCTCCCGTTCGGAGGAAAGCGATGAGCAGCGGTTGTGTGTCGGTCGACACGGTGAAGCAGGAAAGTGCGCGCGCGCTCGCGGCTACGGCTACGAGGTGGTTCTCGAATGCAGGCGAATGTGCAGGTGCAGTTAGAGCAGTCGGTCCACCATAAATCTCGACGGTGGCCTCACTACCGTATTACTCTCGGTCCCGGGTTCCCTGAATGCTCTTCTAATAACACACCGGTGGGTTGGCAGCTCTTCGCTCCGGGGGGGTGGCCAGCCTGTCGGTGGTAGCATGGCAGCCGAGGCTGAGGCGAGGCGGTGCGAGCCGCTTGATTACAGGATATGCCACAGATGACGTGATATTAACGTAATGAATACCGATCGGTGTGCTCGTCGCGCGCGAGCTCGGCCACGCAGCACGCGATCAGACTGGACGCGCTGCTGGCTGCCGGGACCCGGTCTTTAACCATCGGCCATCGGCTCGCCTCGGACCCGAGCACGAATTTATTAGCGGCGGATTGTCACGCCTGATCGGTGATTACGCAATCGTTCCGCTGACCGTAACGACGCGAAAGAAAAGGGCGCTGGTCCCGGCAGAGGCGGCCGTAATGGCGGCTAATTGAACGTCTCGCGAAAACTCGACGCGACGGTCCGCTTCGGAATTTCGTGGGAATTAATTGTGCGCGACCGGACGAAACCGCGCTAATATCATAGCGCGCTTTATTTATGGCGTCGAGATGCTACGTTCCTACCGGAATTCCCCGAAGCCGAGCAGAGTTTAAAAAGTGCAGCTCCAGAAGCGCGCGCGAAGAACGTTATCCCCCCCGTCATCTGCTCCTGCAGTTAGGTGAACTTCTACGAGACACGCGGATCAGGCTACCTATAAATGCACGGTGATAAACGTACGAGTTCCCAGATCCTGGATTCTCCTGCCGGGACTGTCTGCGCGGACTCGCGGGTTTCTCGCGGGAGATTCCCGAACGCTTCGGGGAACGTGTAAAGAACGAGGCCCGAGCGTGCACGGATCGTAATTTTTGCGCGTTGCATGCCGCGCGATCCCCGCCCGATAAGTTCGATAAACTAGGCGGATTTTAATGCGGCTGATTGCGGCCGCAATCAGTGCGTAGTCGTGGAGCAAGGCTCAAACGAGCCGATCACGTGCCGCCGCAGAAAAGGGCTATTTGCAGTCGCCCGAGTCACCTCGATCCGCGAGATATTTCCCTTTACCGTTTTGGTCTAGATTCCTCGCCGATTCGAATTTAGGCTGCGAGACTCTCTCGGTCCGCTTCGGTCAACCCTTTGAAGGATCGAAAACCCTCCCCGAGCAGCAGATTCCTATGGAAATGACGAGGGTGTGTGTCTCGGAATAAAACGTCCAAAATCGCCCGCCTCGAAAGGTTCGTAATAAGTGTCGAAGCGTGTTCCGGGGAACAATTTCGGGACCACCGCGAGGTGCAAAGAATTTCGGGAAAATTGCGGCGGCGACGTGCGATATCCGAGGATCTTCGCCATCCCGGCGGTCTCGGAGCCGGCGGTTCCGGGATTGTCGCAACCGCGCATTAACCGGAACCGACTGATCCGGGTAAATGAACACCTTCCCGAGAACCGGCGGTCACCTGTGTTTGAAGCGAGACGCGACGCTTCCGGGCGGCCGGGCCGGGCCGGGCCGAGGCGAGCTGGGTCGGGTCGGGCCGGGCGAAAAGTGGCGTTTAACTGGCGCGTCCCGCCCCGGCTTCGATATTCAATTACGGATTTGCATACGCGCATGCATCTCCATTAAACCGGCGGTGGGCCATCGCGCTGAACGTCGTCCGCTCGCCGAAACTCACCTCTGTAAATTTGCACGGCCAATAAACCTAACCGGCGATCGGAACGAAATATTTAAGAGGCAGCGGCCGAGCCGACCGCGAGAAGAGGCAGCCGCGCGAGACGATTAAGTAGCGAATAAATTATCCTCGTGGTCGAATGAATTAATAATCATCCGGGGAAAATCGGTTCCTGGAAGCAGCCCGTGGAACACGCGTGTCCGTCGGCGGACTTTTGCCGAAAGAACGTTTCTCTTTCTTTCTTATTTTTTTCCCTTCCACTCGCGGATGATTACAACGCGGTGAAACTCGCGGCCCTCGAGGATGAGAGAGGCCTGTCATCGACACGTTCGGCTCGTGGAAGCACGGGCATTAATTGCACGCCCGGACACAGGATCGTGCACGGAATTCGCGTGAAAACGTGATGGATCGTCGTCCTGCTGGAAGTCGTCGCGACGTCGTGACCGAGACACGAGCCGTACCTGGAATATAATGAGCCGGACGGCGTCGGCGATCCCTATCCGATCCTGCTTCCTTCTACTTTGACCGCTGCATAGATCTAACGATCGATCTTTAGATTAGACCGCCGGTTTTTTCAAACACACCCTAGCAAAACTACTTTGATTCTAACGAAAAGCTCGATTGACCATAGAACTCGGAAAAATGTGTGCACGTTCTTGCAGCGGTCACTTATCTGGGGGTAAAGTTCTGGAAGCTAGTGCTGCGAAGGGAATATTCGTGAACGTTTTATTTTACAGCGATAAGAAACAGCTTTGATACTCGAATTTATTCAGACTTCATAGAATCTTTATTCATTGACCACGTTTTTCAACACCATTTTCAAGTTCGGGAGATCAAAAAGCTTGCTGCTCTTCGCTCCGATTGAACCGGGTCTTCCTCGATTAAAGCCAGCAGATTGTTCGAATTAGATATAGGTTAATCAGTGTTAAATTTACTTAGAATGTGGGTCAAAGGTAAGCTAGAATTATACTTGGCTTAAGTCGGGCTATATCGAAGAGATAAAACGGTGGGGGCTCCTTATTCGATATTTAACGATGCAAATGTTAGAATCGTTGGATATCTCTTAGTGTAGCAATCTACATTAAGCGCGCCAATGATGTCCACCTTTAACTAAGAAAAAGAGCAGCTGAATAATTTTCTTTTGAACAATAATTTCGGAAGAAGTTCCATTATATCCATTCTAAAAATTTACGAATAAAATTGCCTTCGAATAATTTCTCTCGAAAATTGCTGGTAAGACGTCGTTTCAACAGGATCCAAAAGGTACAAATTTTCCATATGCGTCCGGCGACAATGTTGCCGACTGACATGATAAAAAACGCGGCGAACTGGTTCCGAGAGCGCAGAGCGCGACACGAGGGCACGAGAAAAAGGGCCGGCAGCAACGAGGATCGCGATGAAACAAGTCCCATTGGTGGAGCCCTTCAAAATGACTCCTCTGACGGCGTACAAAGTGGTCATTCGGCTGAAGCTAAGTAGTCGGCTGAACCCCGGGGGATTCCACCCTCGAGCCTCGACAAATTGCCGCCAATTAAAATTCTCTTCTTCCGAGGCGCATGCACGGGGATCGTTCGTCCCTTTCGCCCACCGTTGGGACCAGTTTCTGCGTCCAATTAAGTTGTACCTGGCCCGCGTTGGGACCGGACAGGCCCTCGGTCCTACAGTCCCAAATTAATTTAAGCCTCGTCTCTTCCCCTTCCCCCCCGTACGTCCCAATGAAACTCTTTGTCACGAGATTACGGCGATCCCCGATTGCGATAACAATTGCCCACACTCTTCCACGTTTCGCTCTTGCTGGTTTATCCTTTTTCTCTACCGCTGGCTCTGCGTTTCGAGAAAGTCAAAATTGAAACGGCGAGCGGTGGACTGAAATATCTAATTATCGTGACGGGATTCGTTAAGAGACGAGGAGGCGATCCGGCGATCATCGAGCACCTCACGCGACGGAAACGAGCTGTGACCCAGTTCGCAGGTAGGGTCCGCTTTAAATCGTCGTCGGATGTTGATTCTTCGCGGAAGTCGGCTCCGGGAAGGTTGTCGGGGGTTCTGGTGCAGCGCAGGGGTTGGGGGTGGGTGGTTCGGAAGGGGTGCAAGTAACCGTAGGGGCGGCTCGACAGCCGAAGCTATGCGGATCGGGCTTATCTCGAACTCGCAGACGCGTCGCAATCGATATATCTCGCGGAGTCTCTCCTCGATAGGTGACTACCACCCACCACCCTCGGCCCCACCTCCCCCGGGGGGTGTCGCGCGTAGAACGCCCACGGTTTCTCGCTCTTTGCTCTTTGCGGGTGCGAGCGAGAACGTCTTCCGGTGATGTGTGCGCGGACGCAGACACGGTCGTCCTACTCGCTGCAGAAAAGATCAATTTTAGATTCGCAGCGATTTATAACTTCCTCTAATATGGCACCGATATGATCTCTCCTCCTCCCTCTTTCTTCTCGACCCTCTCTCTCTCTCTCTCTATCCGATGCGCAGACCCAGCAGCTCGTGGATCTTCGAGGACCGCTTTCCGCGCGAGCGGATCCCCTCCGTTGGATTATTTGTTTCCATATTCCGGAGGCGTTAGGCTGAACGCCGGCGGATTCACCAGCTGAAAATGGCTTTCATTCGCCGGATGAACCCAACCCCGCCGATCCCCCGCCGTCCGATTCCTTCGACCGGAATCCTTGGACCAGCTGACTGCGGAAATAGATCCCGGAATCGAATATACTCTCTGGCACCGGGGGGAGGAGGGGACGAAGGCGCCATCCAGAACGCGGATTTAGATCTTAACCCCCCACCCCGCGCCCGACCATTCGCATCCTCTTTCGACCACGCGGAGGCCGCCTTTTTCCGAAAATTGATTGCGCGGGTGCCTGGGGCCGCGAGAATGACCGTCGGTTTATCAATCTCGAAATCAACTAGACTACAGCGTGTAAGGTGGGAACTTCATAATCAAGTGCAAGTACAAGGGTGAACACCCTCCGCGTCCCTATTCCCAAAAAAAAACACCCGAGTCAGACCCGCAAAAATCCTCGCGGCCAATTTCAGAAGCTCGAGGACAGTATCGCTCGGCCGTAACTCTCGAAGTCGCGTATCGCGGCCTAATTGGCGAATCGGCCGTGCGTATAGGCGTGTGCACTGCGGTCGTTCGCGTCCGCGAGGCTTGCGCGCTCGCGCCGAAAGGCCTCTCTCTGTCCCGAGTGCCCGGAGACAGTGGCATTAGCATAAGGGAGGCTGATTTATAATTATAGTGGCGGAACTTCGGGATGCCGGGCACGCAACTATCGTCCACTCCTTTGGATCGCTTTGCACCACCGTTGGCTGATTAACATATCTACGGCCGGACACCGAGCGCCGGATAAGTTCAACACGTTCGAGCCACGGACTTTATTCCCGTGGCTGGTGCGCGACGTTTCGCTGCTTCACGTGGGTGTGCACGGAGGCTTAATCCGCTCCGTAAAGAGAGAGAGGGAGAAAGAGAGGGAGAAAGAGACGACGTCGCAGGCACGGAGATGAAGAGAAGAGTGAGAGAGTCCTCGACAAAGGACTCTCGATCCTGCGCGTCCGGTTTGCACGTGACTCGTGACTCGGCCAGCAGGATAGTTGTTGGTAACTGGATCGCGGGTGGACGATCGCTATTGGTAATCGGAGACGCCTGCAGCCTCTCCCCGTCCGATAACACCGCGATTTCTTCGCGCCGGTACAGATAAGCGCGCGACACCAAAATGGCGGGAATGTCGAACACCCGGCCAACACCGCCGCAGCCTCGGCGATCGTTATCGCGGGAGAACGTTGCCTCGCGATCCTTGGATCGGTATCGTTCGGACCCAGCCCCGCCAGTGATTCCAGATTGCTATCCGAACGCGCCGGGAGACGGGGTTAATGAATTTTTAAGCGCGGTCGTAAACGAAGCGAGCCTCCACGCGCGTCCAGCATCGCGCGCGCTGCCGCGCGTCTCGTCTCGTCGCGATCGCGCTAAGTGCAGGATAATGGGATACGGCCGCGCGATAAACTTGCGATCTTGTTCCGAAGTTAATGATCCTTTTAATAGACCCCGTAAATTATTCTTTGATTTTTGGCTTTGCGTAATGGCCCGCGCGAATGGAATTCCGGTTCGGTGTTGAGAATCTCCCCCGGCTTTTATCCGCCGCGATGGGAAATCGACGATGTCTCGGGCGCAGGTGGCAGAGGAGAACACGATAAGCGTCGAATATAATGTTCGTCATGTTCGAACGCAGTGAGACCGGAGTTTTGTATTACGTTTTGTTAATTAAAAAAGTCTTATCGCGTTGCGTACTATGATGTTCATGCAAAATAAGAATTGTCCGCATGCTGGCGTTGCTAATTGGGTCAGAGCGAGCCGGTAATCGAGGCGGCAAAAAAAGAAACGGGAACGATCGATCGAAAATCGCTGCCAAGAGGCGTTTCGAGCACGGCTTGTTAGCTCCCCGCCCCTGAGAGTCGTCGGCGCGGCGCGTCGCGACGCGGCGGGGAGATTCGGACGCGCGGGGGTGGTATTTAGATATTCTAATGGCCGCCTGATAACAAGACGCCACGGCGCGCGAGATAAAGACGACGCTCCCGTCGAGGACGCGACGCTGCGCGTCGCTGATAACGCGCCACCCCCGCGCCCGTTGTTTACGTATACGACGGTACATGCACGTTTAGCTGGTACAGTGTGTATCCAGACGCGAGACGGTGTGCGCGTCGCGCACACGTGTATCCAGCCGAACCCGCAGTGGCATCGCACCGCGCGGCCACGATTATTGGTGCAGCGAATATTAATGAAACGATTATGGCGAGAGACCGCCGCCGAAAAACCCATCGCGAGACGCTTAATCGACTTCCGGTGGCGTCTTTATCTTGGCAATGGCTGACGCAGCCGACCGGGCTGCGCCGGAATAGAAAAGATCGCGCTTTTAATCTCCAGCGAATTACCGGCCGCTAACCAATAAGCTCGAATTGAATGTTATCTGGAAAAATATTTGTTTCCCACCTATCGATGGAACACTAATTTATTTATCGGAAAAGCCTTGGTCAGTGACTTAATGCGTTCAAACTGTTGACTTGTTCGATAGGAACGGTGCACGGCTTGGTCGTTGCATAAAGAAGACCGAATGCATTTTCATGCGCGTTACTTTATCGCGACTTTATCTGGAAAACTATTTGTTTGCTTGCTGAGGGTGGAAAACGGCCAATTCAATTATCGGAAAAATTCTTAAATAACGTCTTAATAAATTCATAATAGTGCGGTTGATAAAAGCAGTAGGCTATTCACTTGTTTGAAAGTATAATGTACAATTATTCTCAAAATTAATCTATTTGTAAAAAAATCTTGAACGCTTCTTCGTGATGATTCCACTGATTCCCGGTACAGGAATTGATTTAAAATGCCCAACAGTATCAGAAATGGAGAAAATTCACCACCATCGTATCGTCCGTTTACCCTCTTCGAAAGTTTCTTCAACCACCCCCGTCGCAACTTCCCCACGGTTTTCGTTAAAGGACGACCAGAATTGTGCTCCCGTTGAGAAAAAAAACCGGCACACTGCATTGTCGCAGATAACTGTTGCATTTCGTGGCTGACTTTCCTTCGCGCGAGGGGTGGGTAAGATCCGAGAGATCCTTCCACCCCATTTTCATATTCATATTCGCCGACGTTCGCTTATCCTGTCGCTTATCGGGCCGAGGCAGCTCCTTGTCACCGCGGCTCCTTTTCAATCATGCACGCACCACCCCCGTTCCCAGGATGCGAGAAAAATATGTTTGCCCGATCAGGGTGGCATCGCGCCGCGCACCGAACTCTATTCCCGATGCTTATCAAGCGTCCTCTCTCGCGCTCGATATCTTTCTCCGGGAAAATATATATTCATTTTTCGGTGGAGAGGCTCCGCCACCTATCCATGAATAAATCAAATTATGTTTGCGCGCGGCATTCCCCTCGCGGGAATATTTCTGTCGCGCGAGAGCGCGCGCCGTTTCTTAAATTGGGGTGCGGGACGTCGTCGGAAAAATAGGAAAGTCTCCTCGGAATAATTAAAACGTACTCGGACATTTTTAATTGGAGAGAGAAACGGATCGATGAAAAATCTTGCTTTGTTGTGATAAAATATTTTCTGCACCGCTAAATTTTCTCCAGGATCTTTCTGAAAGATAGAACGGTTGGCAAATTGGAACATTTTGCGATTCTCTCTCCCGAATCAATTTCTTCCAACCCAAATTTACTGAGAGCGCTCAACGCCAGCTTGGAGGATCTCTCAGAATCTTCGAGAAACGAGAAAAATCGAAATTTTCACCCCTTTAACGTAGAATCTAAGGAAAAAGAAGCAAAGAAATATACTAATGCTTTAGCTCGATTAATTTCTTCTGTCACAAGATCCATTTTCACGGGGAAACGACCATTAAGGACTTATAAAAATTCCGACGATTTCAAGGAACTGATAAAAATGGACAAAGCGACATCGTCAAATTATAACGTCGTCCCGGGATCTCTTCGTCCGAATCAATTTCTCCGGTAGGACCGAAATTTGCCGACGACGACGGTTACAGGAGATCCTCCGAAAATGGAGAACGGTCGAAAGAGTGTAACGTGCCCGAGAGGGTGCAGACGGGGGTGGATTCCCGGGCAGGAAAGAGCGGTAAAGCGGACGACGGGGGTTGCAAAGGTAATCTCTGCACCGTGTTGCCTTGGAAGGGTTAAGTTGTAGAACCACGGCTGGTCGCCGATGATAAGGACAGCCCGAATCGCTCTCGCAGAGCCGCAGAATCCGCAGGACTTCTCAGCCTGCCGTACCGATTACCCCCGAGGATCGTCGCGACGTCGACGCGACGCCTCGCGTCGGTCACCCCTGCTTCCCCCAGCCCTGCTCTCTGCACGCTTCGAAAAATCTCTGATAAAATCCAGCGAAATTGCCTGGCAATATAGCACCGGCGAGTATTCGCTCGAGTATATCGGATACACCCGAATCTACGATACTTTCCGATCTCTCGGACATTCAGATACGCGGGGAATTGTTGATCTGGATGGGCCACTTACGGAAACGGCGTGGACATTCTCGATCGCAGCGAACTTACCTGCAACAGAAATGTCATTCGTTTATAAAGATTATGCTCGTCTTAATTATGATTGAGTTAAGATCATTTAATTGTCACATATTATTAGTAAGAAATTACATGTGCAATATGACGGATGTCCTCAATTATTTTACAGAACACTGCCCGCTAGCTGAATCAGTTGGCTTAATAAATATACGAATCAGGTAAAGCGTTAAATCCATTACTTCATAAATCTGCGATAATAACACCGGGAGGCCCCGAAGCAATCTGGCAAACCTACTTAAGTTTCACATTGCTCGAAACTATTTTTGCTTTAATAAAACATCGCAGAAAAGCTCTCTTGCGAGTACAATCCTCCGGTATTCAGCTCGGAGGATCCCGCCCGGACGACCTCGCCGTCGCGCCGCGCCGCGTCCGCCGATAATCGACGCCGAAGTCGATATTAGATTTGCTTTGAATCGCATTCAGGCCCACCCCCGCAGTCAGCCGCCTCCTATCGGCTGGCATAAATCAGCCCCGCGATCTTAATAAATGCGCGAGGACGACGTAGCCGACGGTGAGCGTCGGTCGGGGGGGTGGTTCGCGGAAGCTCGAGGTGGGTATGAAGAGCGAGAGAGGAGTCGAAGGGGATGAAGAGAGAGAGATAGAGAGAGTGGGGGGCAGCGGCGGGGGGATGAAACGCGGCGCGAAAGGGGGAGGACGGATCGTATGAAACGTCGGGGCGGTTGGTAGGCAGCTAATATCCTCCTGGCCGCGCTATCCCTAGGCTCATCTCAATAAATTCAATATACTTGTGTAAATCGGAACCCGCGAACGTCCCCCGTCGAACAGGAGAGAACCCACCCCCTGCGTCCCCCGCGTTCGGAGATGAGCTGCTCTCGCCATCCCCTCGCAGATGGCTCCCAGCCGACTCCTACGCCGATAATGTATCGGTTATTGATTACCCGTAATGAGCCGCTCGCTTCAATTTTTCCAAAGGGGGCTGCTCCCGTCGTCTGACTTCGAGGGGGTGGGAAACACCGGGGCCCGACGAGGGGCGAGTTATGCTGCCCGAGGGTGGTTCGGGATTGTCCTGGGTGCGTTGATGGTTTGCGATCTTCGATGGGGGTCGAGGGACACGGGGTTAATGGTGCAGAGGTCGCGACAGTTTCCGCGACAGAAATAATATAAAAATCCTGAGACGAATGTCTTGGTTTGAGCTACGCTTATTCGTCTTGCGAGTTGAGCGAGAATACCATTCGCGATCGTCAATTAATTTTTCAACACCCGTTGCCCGCGAATCACATTTCCCCGTCCGACGTCTTCAGGATCATTTTCATAAAACAAGCCGGCGTGGACGTTCGATAAGATTACCCGGAGCCCCAATTCTCCCGAAATCAGTACTCCAGCCCCTAAATCACCGGATTTCCTCGATTTACCCCGCGAAGAATCGCGGCGAGAAGATTCGTTTCGGCTGGCGAACGACGCGACGCGGGGGTGGTCGTACGTTTCGGGGGGGTAATTTCTTAGCAATCAAGGGAAGAATTTAGCGGCTGCCACGCGCGCCCCGGCCAATATCTATCCGAGTCGCTATCGTTCGGTGGCTGGTCGGCAACGAGGTTTTCATCGAGTCGTTAGTTAGCGACTTCTTCCAGCGGTCGGTTATCGAGGACTTATCGGCGGGCAACGGGACCTCGGATCGTATTTAACCGGCGATATTAATCGATTATTGATACCGCGGCCACATAATTCCACGGATCTGGCCGGTTATCCGGAATCGTTCCACTTAACTCGCGGGGCTCGACGATTTTAATAAATGAGGCTTAACAAAAGGGGTATTTCGCGGTAAATCGGCGTTATCATATATTTGAACTGGCGGCGGCGGTTTCTTCCTGCGACGGGCACACGCTCCGGAAATCCTCGTGGACGACGAGCTTTTCATCGAGCCGTTAGTTAGCGGGCAACTGCAACCGCGTCTGAAGATAACCGAGCTACCTAAACCCTGCCTACCCTCTCGCCGTCGAATCGACGACCGTCGACGACGACTTATCGGCCAGTTTCGCACGCCATCGTACGTTCTACTCCGTCAGGGGCTAATGCGACGCGCGATCGCGTTAAAACCACCCCCGCAAGGCGACACACACGATCACCACCGATTACAGCTTCCGCGAATCGCGCCGTATTTCCTGCCGGCTCTGCACACCCAACCCCCGTGCACCCCGTGGTTCTTTCTGCGTTAACCGGTTCGAAACCCACCGAGTCTAATTGCTTCCTTCGAGACCATTGCGAGCGGTAACTTCGTCGGACTGCGATAAGCTTCCCCGACGATTGAAACACCTTATTCCGGCGTTTAGCGACTTGCTTTCTTCGCTGTCATTTGGAACCTTCGATCTGTCGGTAAATTATTCTCTCAATAGGTGAGTTATTTTTGTATTTACTATATTTTGAATTTTGTTTACCCCGTTCCTTGTCGTTTCGTTAGGAGTCGGGTTGAGGAGGGTGGATCAGATCGGTGGTGGAGAAAGTTTGAGTAGGTGAAAATAAACGCTGGTTTACTGGGGGGAAGCCGGGTTTCTGCGACGTCCAAGAACCTTTTTTTAATCACCACTTACTCGCGGTACAAATGTTGTGCACAATTCGTTTTGTCGTAAAGATTCGCGGTTATCGTTACAGAGGCACGATTAGCAAACTTGTTGTGAAAAACCAAATCAATCCGGAGCGTTACTAAAGTCACGACCGACTGCTCGGAGTCCTCGCGGAATATATTGGTATCCCCACCATCCTGTCCTACTTAGGAGCTCGTTAGAATTCTTTCAATTTGAACGTACGCGGTAACGGCAATAACCCCGGACGAGGCGGTAGAACATTGCTTTTTACGTATATACAACCGCGTCAAACAAATTTCCTTGACGGTCCCGTTGGAAGTACATTTCTATTGAAATCCTTCGAAAAATTTGTGATTCCGTTTTTAAACTCCGATAGACAGATACGGCGAAGCTAAAGGGAAAACAAATTCCTCGACCGCTTTCGAATTTCATTGAACGCAATGACTCTCCCCCGATCAGGACATCTTCGTGCGATCCCAACCTCACCCCCTGACACCTCCTTCGTGGTAGCCCGGGCGAGGAACCGAGGCGAGATAAAAATAATAAATCAACCTGTGTACGAGAGGCGAGACGCACATGCATTGCCGATTTCTCCGGTATCGCGACTCGATACGGAAATGGTGGTGCTGGGGGTTCGCTGGGTGGCAGGACGTCGGAAAGAAAGCGGAGAGTAGGGAAATGCGGAAGGAAAAGTTAATTTTAGTTTTTCGTAAACAGGCCCCCCGCTGATCTACATTGCGAATCTACAAAAAACATTTCCGTAGAACATTTTCCAAAAATCGAGAAATACTTTCAACAAATATTTCTTCCAGAAAAACTAAAGTAAGGATACCGTCAACTGTTTGTTTGTTAATATAAAACAGAAAGAGACGATTTGCTTTGGCATTAAAAATCCTATTAAGAATTACTCTAACCAACAACGCCCAGCAATGTCCACCCTTCGAGCTCGAATTTCTTCTCCGGCGATCCGCAGCAACCCCGAAAGAAAAACTGCTGCTCCCTCATCCCCGAAAAAAATGTCTCCTCGCCGGCAAACAAGTTCTGCCGCATGTTCGGTGCACACGGACGAGCAGGAAACACTGACTAGTGGAAATTGCGCCGAGTTCGACGGAGGCAGGGTGGACCAATGAGAGGGGCGGGGGATGGCGGGGTAGGGAACGGTATCTCGAACAGCGCGCGCCGATTAATAACGAGCAGTCGTTACGGGAGATAAGGAAGAGCGCTGCGTCTCCCCCTCTCTTATTTCTCCGGTTTCGCGAAAGAGAGAGAGAGAGAGAGAGCCGGGAAAGAACCGGGTCGCGAGAGAAGAGATACGCTGTGTGCCGATACCCGACGATTCCGCGCGGCTCCAACACAGAACCGGGGCCAGGCTCTCGTGCCCGTGCGGGCGAAAGCGTAGATCGGCGATAAGACCGCGTAAATTTTGACGATCGTTAAGGAGGGGAAGCATCCCGTTCCTCCTCCGGAGCCAATTTAATTTTTTTTTTGAGATCGCGCCGCGAAGAACGTCCCGCGGTTGCGCTCGCAGATCTATCGCGACTAATCTAGATCGTGGCCCTCCTGTACTTCCCTTGTTTAGATTTTAAAAAGCTAGGGGTCGCTTCGAAATTCCCTGAGTGATATTTTGGATAATGAATGACCGTCGATATCCATGATCGAAGGAACGTTATTACGCGACAGCCAATAATCGCAACCCCTATCGAGCCGGCAGCGATGCTCGGTTCCCACCCGGCAAAGAAATTCATCGCAATCAGAAAAGCTGGTTCTGCTAAACGACGGTGTACATATCCCACCCCTTCCCGGCCCCCGATTGGAGAGTGTCGGGGCTCGGTGGCACCCTTTCTCACCCCCTCGAATTCCTCGGAATTCCGCGGCTGGTGACTGGCGGTGGCGACCGCGTGCGCTTCGCGATAAGCTCCTCCAGCCGGCACCAACAGCCCCTCTCCCGTTGCCCCAAACCACCCCTAAAACCACCACCAGGCCAGCAGCAGGCATCGCAAGCTCTCTCTCTCTCTCTCTCTGTTTCTCTCTATCTAGTACTACCCACACACGTACACATACCAGCGCGAACCGCCTTGATCACGAACCATCCACTTGCTCACCGTCATCCTGGAAACACTCTCTCTCGCACCGCGAAAGTTTTCGGGGGTGTGCATCGGTTAGGCTCGGCACCCAGGGCCGATCGATCTCTGCGCATCGCGGATCCACCCGTTATCTTTATCCCGGGCCTCGCGTCGCGATATATCTGATCGGAGTTCTCCTTCTGCTTTTAGGCTAACTGCCGGGGTAATTTTAAAACGATCCGGAGGATTTCGGTGCGGGCTTATTTATGGTCCCTGCCCCGACGGAGGGTGGCCCCCCTCTCTCCCGGCCCTGTGGCCTGTGTCTTATCTCAAACGTTGCCCCCCCCCCCCCCCCCTCCCCGCCCCGCAGACCCCCCCCCATAATTGCCCGGTTTTTGCGGAACAGGAAACGTCAGGCCTCGGTTTCGTGCGCGAACGAGAGTTCGAACCGTACACGGCCACCGCACGGCGTAACCGTTTTCAAAACGCACGGGACTCGACGCCGCGCCGAGTTTTATCGTTCGCCGATAATTGCTCCGTTTTTGGCCAACGGAGAACTTTGCGCTCGTTCAAACACCCCTCCGCAAACGCTACGCCGATCTGCAACCCGCGCGCCGAACGCGTTCTGCTTTCGATGAACGGGGGAGAGTTAAGGTCGGGAGGTCGAGGGGATTTTGGAAGGTCTTCTGGCTGATCGAGCTGCCGCGGAATCCGTATGTGTTTCATGTACTAGTTTCGTACATTGGAGAACCACGTTTTGCTCGAAGTTTATGGCTCCAGACTGACTTTTTTTGATTGAATTTTAGTGTCGGGATAATTCTATTAGTCAATTCTGGAACGGAAGACTCAATTTCACACTGACTTCTTAATATTTTCTGTTGGATTCTTGCATGAATCTGACATTTATATTTTAAGTTAATTTATAACGCCTTCGCTTTTTTTTAGCAAATACGGGATAATCCTGTAACCGTGCGTACGATCACGTTCCGGCGTTAATGAGGGTTAGGCCGTAATAAGGGCCCTTGACCATTACCGTCATTTTACTTGGTAACGGCTGGTTTTCCGCAAAAAATTCTTCCAGGTACAATCTCTCCCACTCAGCCTCTTGTTGTACAGCTGTACCAATTTATTTTTAATTTATTTTTACAGCTGTACCAATTTATTTTTAATTTATTTTTACAGCTGTACCAATTTATTTTTAATAGATATTATCTTTGCTTTGGAAGCAACCTCCGTTGATTATTCAACATTTTCTTTTGTAAAACACTGTGCTTCAGTGTTGGATTGGATTTTGGAAGATTTCTTGTGGACGTTAAATTGAATTTAGAATAGTCTCAATGAAATTCTTGCAACAAATTAGAATGGAACGTCTGTCGCACTCACAGCGAATTTTCACGAACGGCCGACGAGGGAATTTAAAAAAAAACGGCGAAGGCTGATTAAAAGTGGAAAGTCGCGAAAAGTTTCCAATGGGAAAAACAAAATCGAGAGGAGGATATCGGCGAGCACGCGAGACCTGGCCCCGAGTTTATCTCCGCGCTCGGCTCATCGGCTGCTCTGCTTCATGCATCGATGTCCTTTATCGACTGTTCGCCATGTCCCGGGAGCATTACCGGGGCCCCGGTTGATTGATATACAAAGTTGACAAAGTGCGCGACGTCGGTTGTCTACGTCGTGTTCCTCGTCGCTCGGCGTCGGGGTAATGACGCGGCAACCGTATCTCACTATTGTACCCCCGATGTGTACCTCTCTGTTCCGTATCTTTTCTGGAAGACGATTCCCAGTGGCTCAGCCTCCGCCGAAACGAGTCTCGTGATTTATCGTGGGCTATGGCGGTTGGCTGCGAGTTCGATGGAAAAGAAACGCGCGGAACGATCTTAAACGCGATCATCGTCGGAAAAATGAGTAAACTGCACGGAGACAAGGGCGTAAAATTTTAATCCGAGAGTGCTGTGCATTTGTGTAGAATTTTATGACGTGTAAAAAATTATTTAAACATGTCCAATGATTGTTTCATCGATCTCCTCCACAGAGAATTGATTTTGGACTGCGAAATCCTGATTCGGGACCACCGTGCGACGCTCGACGGCGGCGTCTCGGCGCCGCGCCGCAGCCGGCGGCTCTCGCGAGAGTGCATCGGGCTGCATCGGGCAGCATCAGGCTTTTCATAATGCACCGGGGTTCCGTGGCGGCGCGGCGTGCACGCCGCTTATCGCCGGCGGATCAGGACCCGGAGATCGATCCTCGAACGGTTCACAGTGGATTTTCAGGGCGTTTCGAGTCCGCTCGCCACACGGGATCGACGCTTACGAGGGTAGCGGTGGTTATGGGCGATTCTGAAGATGAACGGACCGTTGGGCGGGGGGCGAAGGGGGGAGGGGAGTCGGGCCCCGGGGGGCGGAATCGAGATCGAGACGATGCGCACCAGGTGCATCGAGACTGGACCACGAACGCCGTGCAACCTCGATGCAATGCAGATACCGCCGGATGCATCCCTCACCGCCCTCCCTTCCTATCCTCCTCTCGTTCTATCGCTTTCTTCTTCTCTCCTCGACCGAGGATCGTGTTCCTCGCCCGGAACTTCATGGCCCGGAATTTTATGGGATTCGTTTTTTCTTCTCTCTCTCCAACGGTTTATCATCGCATTATGGAAATTCCGATTTTTACAGACCGATTTATTTTAATTACGATGGAATTTGCGCACAGTGTTGCCAATCGGGGCCGAGAGCACTTTCGGTGTGAGTTAGCATCGATGTATCTAGAGTTATTCGTTCTTATCTTTCTTGGTTAATTTTGCGATGGAGCAAAAAATTGATAAATGAAACGCCCAATTAGCGAAAGAGAACATGCTAATTACCGAAAGAGGAAATAAGAATTCGAGCGTCTTCTCTGCGAATGAGAACCATAGCGGTCGCAGCCATTTGGAAAATAAAAGGAGAAAAGGATGTGGAAGGCACAGATACCGTCGAGAACATTCGGAAACACTGTTCAGACGTTCGAAATCGAAGCAAGAGGGGCTAAGGGGGGACGACCGGTGGGGGCCGGTGTGTATTCCAATTTACCGTCGCGATACCAGCCCACGAAGGAGAAGAAGCGCACGCGGAACGATCGATAAATCGGTTTCCACGGCGCGTATCCGATATCCTGCTCGCGATGGGGAGGGGGGGAGGCTCGTACGCGGCGCGGCCAGGGTGCGGGCCCGATTAACACGTTGTTTGTATAGGGGAATGTATAATAACAGGTTGCGCCGTTGGCATAGGTACCCATTTGTATCTGTAGGAGGGCATCTCGGGTTCTCGTCCCGCGGAAGGATAAGAGGTGGACCGAACATGGAGAACACGCCGCAACAGAGAAAAACAGAGAGCACGGGAGAGAGAGAACGAGAGAGAGAGAGAGGATCGAGCAAGGTGGAATTCGGTGAGGAAAGACGATACCGTCGAGGAATGAAAACGGATTGACCAGAGACCAAAATGTACCAACATATACGATAAATTTGAAACGTTAAGAACTGCTAATTTTGGCAAAAAGTCTTTGAATGAGATCAAGGCAATTTTAAATAATTTAGTGTATAAATTTTCGAGCATCCGTTTTATAATTATTAACCGACTAACAAATTCAATCATAAAAATCATATAGCAGAGGTTTACTAGGATAAAATCTTTTTTGAAATTCCACAAGAAAGCCTGCAGATTTCTGCAAACGTCCATTTAATCTGCATTAAGATCCGTTCTTCGTATATCGATCGCTTTTCGAAACAGCGAAATAGATCGTTATTTTTCCAACATACCGTTCAGACCACGCGAGGCACGATCAACATGCAACAGTCGCCGCAGCCATAAATTCTTTCGTACACGTTGCTTCGCTGCGATCGCTCACGCAAAAGCGTACGGCGATCAGGTCGAGGGACGGTGGAGGGGAGGAGGAGGGAACAGGTTCGCAGGGAGAAGGAGATCGCTCGCGAGAATATGCCTTCCACGTCGGCCGTTTATGATTTGTTTACTCGGATCGCCCTCGATGCGATGCAAACCCGCCCATCGTGGCAGCCAAGCACCGAGCTACGAACTCTGACCCCCCGGCTAATTGTTGTTGGCTCTAGATCCGCGATACAGTTGGTTTACGGGACTTTGATGGGGCTAGAGCGACAATTGCTGTTTCATCGGCTATTCGAGTTTTCCCGCGAATCGGCCAGCGATCGATACAAAATCGGACATAGATCGTTCCTTCAATTCGGCGATCTTTAGACGATCCTTTAGGAGTCTTTTAAACGATTTTAGGGAGGTTCGCCAGAAAATATTCTTTCACGATTTTCACTGTATAAATTCTAGAATAAAATAGTTTCTCGCATCAAGAACGAGAACGTGATTCCTGGTTTGACTGTAAAATCGAATTGTCACCGCTGTTTTATTTTAACGATTCACCCTCTTCGAACGCTGTCCACCCTGCTAAATTCATCCCCGGAAGAGACCGTCCCCACCCCTGAAATCCCAGCGGCCGGAGAATCTGGACGATCAGCGTGCCGGCCGAAACAGGAAAAATGATCGTGACGTTGCAGGCCGTCAGCGTGATCAAGCCCGTTGATCCCCGAGATCGTGATCTCGCGAGAAAAAGCGGGGTGGACCCACCGGTGGAAGCCGGGGCGAAAGCAACCGATAGATGGTCGAGGGAAAAATGGATGGAAAAGAGATAGACACCGTCCATGGATCCGAGCCCGCTATCGCCTGGCTCTCCGACCGAGAGAGAAACTTATCTGCTAGCCTCTCTCCTCCGCCACCCCATCTGGCCGTTTCCGATATTAAAAATATCAGCCGGCAGATAGGCGGTCGACTATCGGCACTCGAGCACTCGAAGGAACTTCCATTAAAAATAGCTATCTCTATCTGAAGCCGGTACTACAGCAACACCGTGGGCCCATGCCAGACGCGGTAGTTCCCTACTCTCTTTCTATCGTTGGTAAATCGTTAACGTTGCCTCTCCCTCGCGCACCGCACACACCGTCGCGTTGCGTCGCGTCGCGTCGCGTCGCGTCGGTGGTAGGTGCTTTCGCGGAGAAACGGACACGGAGAACGTGCTCGGGCATAAAAACCCCGCTTTCTCAGGAGATACGGGATCTTATCGCGAGGCAAATGTTTGGAGCGACGATATCGGGACGGTTTATCGGAGAGACTTCTTTCGTGGCCCTAGACTCTCTTCTGGCCGTCCTCTTCCCTCGTTTCGTTATTAATTATCGATCGAAGAGTTTGCCGAGCGTTTCGGTGAATTCGTTTTACCGTTCACTCCGAGCAGAGCTTTTACTCGTGAGATATGTTCTGAAGCAGCCATAAAAAATGAAAAATAAAAAGTCCATGCGAAACTAATAGCACACAGACCCCGCGTCGAATCAATCTACGAAAAGAAAACCGGCGAACTCGTAGATCGCATCGATCCCGAAACTCTGTTCATCAGCGTCGACGGGGCTCGTTATCCATCGGGAGCGCCGCTGCCCCTCCGTCACCGGTATAATTAATTTCGTACCCCGAACGAGAGCGTAACAGGTACAATCTAAGAAAGAGAGAGAGAGAGAGAGAGAGAGAGAGTGGTGCGCACGTCGGCCGTACCACCGGGCAGGATTTCATAAATAAAGATACGAACAGCCGGATCGCAAATAAACTGACAAAGTATTGGAAGCCCGTGGCTGTCGGTGCTCACCTATAATCTCAATGGCAACGAGGTGCACGAACGACGGTGGAGCGGGTAAAGAGGGGTCTCCTGCGAATGTGCGGGGATCGATAGATCGATCCATCGATGGGTCCATCCATCGGTAACACGCCTCTCTCTCTCTCCCTCTCTCTACCCATCGTGGATGGCGAACCTCGTGCGAGGAGATGAACGAAGAGCAGCGAATCGTTCTGGAACGATCCGACGCGCAAAGGAGAGAGTGTGGACCAGTGTGTATGTGTCTGTGTACGAGAGAGAGAGAGAGAGAGAGAGAGAGAGAGAGAGAGAGAGAGAGGAGAAAGCCCCCAGGGGCCCCTCGTTGCACAATTATCTCATTTGCCGATCGGACCCTCCCACGTGTTAATTTGCTTGTTGGTTAACCCGGCGTCCCTCTTATCGTTTATTTCGTTCTTGCCTTTCGTGGAACCATCCGCGCCACCTCCTCCTTCTTCGTCTCCTTCTCGTTCTTCCCTCCTTCTGACCTCATTCTTCTTTCCTCGGCCTTCTCTTCCCTTGTCCTCGAAATCGCGGCAACCATCGGCTCCGAGCACCACGACTCGAACCGGGACCATCGGCCATGGAACTCGCGAGCCCGACCGCCATTGCTCGATTTTTAATCTTATTCGGCACTCCGATCTGTCCGACTGTGTATGTGTGTCTGTGTGTCTCGAAATTTTCTTTTGCCCTGGATGCAAGACGATTTCGAAAATTTTCTGCGATCCAGTCGCTCGCTGTCCCACCGCTTTCAACCCTTTCGTTTTGTCCAACAATTGGATTCGAACAACCGCGGATTTATCTCCTCGCAATCAATCGCTTCGAGTATCGTAGATATAAAATAGAGACGCCGTGTCCCGATAACGAGTCTTCCAGCGTTTTTTTTTCTCTTTTATTTTTACAATCGCCGACTCCGCTATCGCGATGCCATCAGAAAAAAAATGATCTCTCGGAGAACGATAAAGCTCGATAAGTCGCGCGTACACCGCGATTAGATGTACGAGTAGGTTAGATGTCATCGATCTGGTCATTGATCGATATCATCGCTGTGGCCTCATCGCGGGTTATCATCTTTCGGACTTTGCCTCGTCTTCTGTTTATTCATCCCATCGATCTTTGATTTCGAATGATCTAGTCCCGTCTCGACGGGAATCCAAATATTCTATTCCACTTGTCCGCCACGCATTTTACAGTCATCTTTTTGTTAATATTGTAAGGCGATGAATTCCACGCGTGTGGATGCCGCTTGACGTAGTTACATAAGTGACGGTTACCACGCGATGATTTGTTTTAAACATTTATTGATTACGTTATTCATGTTAATTACGTTTTGTTTCATTCATGTACGGAGTGTGAATCGGTAAAGACGTGTGTTTTTTTCAAAATCTCAGACGGAGATTCAGCCGAAAGTTTTGTTAATTGTATTGATTTTAAAGTTATAATTTGAATTAAATATTATTCTATTTTAAAAACGGTTCTAATCCTACAATATTCTATGCATCAAAGACTAGTATAATATTGTTCGTTCTTTAAAATTAGTGGAGATGCTGTTCCAGAAAATATTTAGCCGTTTTTTTAAAGATTCTACAAGTATAAAGAAAGAATTAAAGAATAATTAATAAAAGAATTAATAAATAATTGAAAGCAGAGGGACAACCTGTGACAATTTCTTTCGACGAATTCGAATCTGAAATAATTTCGATTAGCGGGCGAGGTAATTTCTTTCGGAGGATCGGCGATGATCTAGGAACAACGGCGAGGCAGATAGCAATAGGAATAGCGCAAGCACGAATTCGCGGAACAAAAGAGGCGGGCAGAAAGCTGGAAGCACGGACGGAAAGAGGCAACGCACGACGACGCCGGCGACACAGGGAGGAAGTGACGTCACGGCAAAGTAACGAGGCTCGCTTAGCCGCGATAAGCCGGTAATCGCGCGATCTTAATGAACTCCTCCCATTAACGCTCCGAGGCCGCGACCGGCTAACGTTCGACGAAACCCGCTCTTTTTCTCTCTGTTTGCCTGCTTTCGATCACCCTCGTCGAATCGGGGAACGAGCGTAGCGAAATCTCGCTAGCGGCGATCGATCACGCGAGAACGATCCGAAATGGATCCTCTCCTCGCCGATTCGCAGCCGCACAATCCCTTTACTGTGTGCCCTTTGCCCTCAATCTTCGCACAATGAATTCATACAATGAATAATTTCAAACAAGAAAAGCTTTCAGTCGTTCAAACGCGTTGGTACGCTTTTGCAATTTGTAGAAAATCTTTCTGATCTTGCAATACTCTTTGTTAGTATAGATGGAGGATGGATAATTTAATATACGCTGATAAATCATTTATATTATTTTGAAATAATTTCGAGATTTCCATCATTCTCGTACCAAAGTATTAATAATTAAGGTACCGTGCGATTCCGTGGATTTCGTCAGATGTTTTTATATTCGAAAAAGTATCACGCGTTGACAGTAATGAGGTACGATCGTGCGTAAGTGGGAAATTTCGAAGTTTACACGAGATAGTGGCATGGCGGGACGATACGGCGATAATCAATCGGCAACGCAATCGAAAAGAACTTCTTGTTTTGAACTGGCGATTTGTTTGTCGAGAGACGTAAACTAAACTCTTACGCGTTTCATAAGTGACACATAAGAGTATTCGCTATAATATAGAATATAAACGTACACTTATTTCGCAGACCGTGAAACACGTAACTCACTTAAAATTAAGAAATTCACACCCGAACCTTTTTCTCCTCAAAATTGGTGCAAGAAGAATTCAGAAATGCTTCACCAATTTAAAAAAGCAAAGAGAATGGAGAAAATGTCACCGATCGAAATGCACTTACTTGTCAGTGCGAGGGTGGTTTCCGCCCTGAGCTGGCTGGCCCTGCGCTGCCTCCATAGCAGTATGCTCATCGCTGGCGATTACTATTCGCGATTCACACTCGCTCGGCTGATCCGTTGATTTCGGCGAATCGCGCGGCTCGCATGGATTCGCAACACGCGACAAGCGACATCGTATTTTCGCCCGGACTGTCTCCACCGTGCTCTGTCCCGCGTTAATTTACCGGCGCGCGTCCGCGGATCCGCACGCGATTTCGGGTGAGTCAACGCGCTCTCGGTTCTCAAGGTGGCCCGACCCGGCGTCGATCAGATAGATCACGTTCGCGCGATCCAGCCGCAATCGGCTTGTCACGTTATCGTCACGAGCTCGTCGCGAGCCGTATCGTCGATCGCGATCTCGTCGGGCCCGATTGCGATCCTGGATCGTTGCAGCGCCGTTGCATCGATCTTCGAGCCGATCGATCTCGCTCGCGCACCACCGATTCCACTGGTTTTGCGGAGAAATCCCGTCTCCGATTCGTCTGCGAACGATCGATAACGATCTCGATTAATCGGCCGATCTTTCCCGATCGAGCCGCGGCTGTAATCAGCCGCTTCTTTTGTCGCCGTTGATCGAAGATTCCCCCGATATTTTTATCTTCCTATCTTTTCAGCTCTGTTCCCTTTACTCCGATCGCCTCCTATGTTTCCATGCTCATTAGGATACGACAAATTACGCCATACTCCCGTGGACTTCCATCACGCTTTATCCTTATCTCGATCGCATCGATCAATATTCATTAAGTATCGCTACGTGACGTGATCTATCGCGAGCCAATTCTAATTGGTGGAAGCAGCACGACCGGTCGAATGCAATTTGTCCTTACCGGTGTTACGCGAGTGTTAACGTGCGTTAAAACGATAGTGATAGTGAGCGGGCCTATCTTCGGATCGATTGCGTCAACGCTTTTTGACTTTTCGGTTTTCGACGACGGATCTTGATATCGATTTGCTTTTTAGGATTTCTTGTTTTTTCCATAGATCAGAAAATACGTCCGATCCGTTCATGAGTCATCTTCGATCCTTCGCATTCCGTTGTTCTCTTCGAACGCTTTTCAAACGGCATAATCCACATCCTGTTTTACCTTGCACAAGATTAAAAAACTAGTCGCCAGTTCCACATGTGCAAATCTCTGGATCTATAAATGCAAGAGCCCTCAAATTGAAAGCATCACGAAATTAGAGGGGTTGAGTTTCACGCACAAACTAATGGTCTTCGGTCTCTTCAGATCGACAAATTATGTCCGAACCAAAAGTCCAAGATCCTAAGGCTCGCAAGATCCTTGCACCCTTCGCCACCTCTATCGTCTAAGGGACGAATTCGGAGCACTCATGAGCCAATTGTCTTCGGCGTCTCGAGGCCATCCTCGAACCGAGGGTCCAAGGAGTTGTTGTTGAAATCGATGCTGTCCACCCGCTTCTTGCAGCTCCGACCAAAATCCCGAGTACTCCGACACTATCTGGACCAGCGAAAGCCCCGGTCCCGGTGTCCCGGTGGTGGGGATCGGAGCAACGATCCTAATTTCGACCGGGAAGCAGCTACTAGGGTCGACGAAGCGGCTCGATAGGCCGATTGTCGTCGTTGCAACGGCGAACGCGGGAATAAACGAGCCGTGCGGATAATCCGCGTATCGCGGCCGACCCGCGCTCGCTCCGACAGCTCCGGGGTCCGACTCTTATCGGCCGCTTGCCCGATAAGCCGGCACGATCGGCATCTTATCGATCGTGCACACGCGCGACACCCGGAAAACCCGCGGCTAACTGAGAGAACGCTATTAGCAGCTACGAGACCGCTAATTTTTCTAGACACACCCCCGGACCCGGGACAATCTCCAAAATTCTCAACACTACCTTCGCTTTAGAGTGGCCTTGACGGCAAGTGTGAATCTTGAGTTGTTGATTAGACAGCTGAGATCTTCTCTGAAAACCTGAACATCCTTCTCATACTGAACGATCATTTCTCGCAATGACGAGGGTACACCGAAACTACCCCCAATTGAGAATTGATTATAAGATTGAGGGTGAGAGAAGAACTTTTTCGACGAGATTCATTCAATTCTTGTATTTTAGAGAACCTGAACGTCCGGTGGAAGTTAAAATTCTGACCAAAATATCTACATAAAAAAAATGTCCGCACAAGATAAGCAAACGCAGGCTGACTTCAACGCCGAGAATAGTAGGCGAAACCTTGGTTCTCAGCGGCCCGCGAACCATAACAGAAGCCGTGTCCGTGCTCTATCGTCCGCTGCCAATGTAAATCGCGCTCCATTTCAGAAAATAACAGAGAGCGATCATGCTTTTCTTTCGTGCTATGAATATTGCAATGAATTCACTGGAATAAGTTCGTGTGTACCCCGACCGTAGGCCGTCTTACTTTACCATCGGCTGCGGCGTCGGCGGCGGCGTGATCTCCATTCCGCGAGGCGAACTTTCTTTATTTTACAAAATAAAACGATCCACCGTGGCTGTCTTCCGTGATACGACCGTACAACTTTCCGACGAGACGAATCGTCCGTTTTATCGCACACGCTGGTGCACCTTTGCTGCGCCGTTCGTCTAATACACACACACGCACTGTACACTTTCAACCACTACGATCGAAAATTCAGCCGAATAAAAATTCATTCGGAAACGTAAACATATAGTCGACTATAGTGTGGCTTGGCAGATTGAAAGTCCCACGAGTCCTACTTCACGATTATCAGTTATATTTAGATTTTCATGACATTCCACAAACACTTCTGTCCGATTTCATTAGAATTTGATATGGCCTATCAGTTCCTGGACCTTCGTAGATCCTCTATCTACCCTCTATCTATGCGGCAATCATTGTTCAAACTTAGAATCGCACCCAACGGTTCTAGAGCACTGCTAAATCCTGCGGACTATCTCACACGCAGGCTTCGTTGCAACTCAAAATCAAATTCATCATTCTCAGGTCCTCCCCTCTCTAGACTGCAGACGAGTCTCTACATCGTCGCTGAATCTGCTCGCCAGCGCGAAGTCCCCGAATCACTTTTGACCGTCGAAACCGCGTGTCCGTCCAAGTATTATCACCACGGAGTTGCTCGCGGACGAGGGCCGATCCGAGTGGCGCTCTGATCCAGCCAGATCCCCGGCAGTCCTTTTAGATCCCAGCTGGCAATTCGCGTAGGCCGGTGCACCACGGTCTGTCGAGTCGGAAAGCGCCTTCCGACAGACTGTTTAAGAGCCGAGGGTAAGACGAAACCGCAGCGAGATGCTCGCTCCTGCGGGGAAGCGCTATCACTGGTTTCCAAGCGGCACGGAGACCCATAGCAATGGCTACCTGTTATCACTCTCCTCTCTTTCTCTCTTCTCTGCCGGGCCCCCGTCCCGCAGCCCCGCTTTTCTGATCCTCTCGGTCCCTCTTTCTCCGCTCTTCATGTTCTGCCACCTCACGATAATGCCGGGCAAACATTCTGCTTTTCCCTTTCGCCTCTAAGCGCTCGGCCCGACCCGGCCCGAGCCGAGTCGACCGGGACAGACGCCGTATTTCTAGACAGAGTATTTCAACTATCGTGGTTCGGCGCGTCTATCCGCCGCTCCTCCATCATTTTTAAGTATTGTTTAAGTATCGTCGACCGTCCTTTAGTAATCGTAAAAGACATATAAATTTCCGTTACAATGCTCTCCAATGATATCGAAGGAATTCATACATGAAATATTCGTCCGCTGTAAAAATCGCGAAACCCGTCGACGTTAATTAAGACTACACCGCAAACCTTTGAATTGTATTATTTTTAATGCGCCGCAACTCTTTTGTCGGACAATTCCCCCTATCGCTTTACGACACCGGTTGACCATGTTACACCGTAATCTATTTACAGAAACCACTAACGATCGCATTAGAAATGTATCGGCGTTATTATATTCGCCAGACAACCAGCCTATGGGCGCGCTCGCGATAATTAATTCACTACAGACTGCTCGTTACGACGTGCAACAGTGAAAGCAAAAAAAGACGTAACAGTGATTCGAAAGACTGTGAATCAATTTTCAACAAAATTTATTTGCAACAGTGCTTGCAACACCGTGGAAATCAAATATTTTATTCGTTCTCTTCTCACAGAGTTGCACGGGATATTCCATTAGGAAGTGTTCTATTTTAAATGGTGAAAAACGCTGTTTTTTTCTTTATTTTTAGAATCAACAACTTTTGAAAAATTCTTTTTACAATTTTACTAACCACGTGTCGAAAAGTGACAAGTCTAATCTCCACAAATAGAAAATAGCGCGGAAATTTAAAATGACAACTCTTAATGGAAGACACTTTACAAGATTACACGGTTTTTTCCACTATTACAATGATTGAAATGATAAAAATTTTATCCAAGCACATATTGAAATAACAAAACAACGAAGCATTTGAATCGCTTTCAGTGCAAAGGTAGGTTTAGTGTTAAAACCACCTGCGCATTAATAGTAGAATATAATTAGAATTTGGTAGCAGCGGAGGAGGAGTTTTGAGAAGGGAAGGTCTGAGCTCACGTTGCGAGCCAGAGCGGATTGGCAAGCTGCAGCACGTCGCGTCGGGAATATTGTAAAATCTAATCGGCGAGAGCGGCGAAACGGGCCGTCGGCGATAGCCGAATCGCGAGACAAAGAGTACGGTTATTAGATACACGGCCGTTCCCTACGTGTCTTACGATCGTCCTTATCGTTATCGCCATTAGTCACGGAGCCCGTTGTGCCGCGTTACGAGTATCGCCCCGGCCACCCCGTTATCGTTATCCGTTATCGCGGCGCGCTATCGGCGAAGTTCAAGCTTCGTGACGGCAGTGACAGGAGGTGGCTTTGGTGCCCCGAAGTCTGCCAATGACGCCGATATACGTGTTCATAGTGCCTCGCCTCTTCTTATATATATATTTTTCTTTCTTCTTTCTTCTTCTTCTACTTGTTTCTTCCTTCCTTCGTTCTTCTTCGTCTTCTTCTTCGTCGTGTTCTTTTTCCTTCTTTCGTGGACGACGTGTAATTCGTGCAATCGAGAAGCCGGATACGCTGATAGCAGAGCAACGCGAGCACAATGGGAACGTTGTTTACCGGCGTGACTCGCCGATGGACTGTTTCAATTGCCGGCTGTCCGACCAACGCGACGCGACGCGAGGCGACGCGGCGCACTCTTCCCGACGCTGATCGCACGATTGTTCGACAATTTTATCGACGGGGACGAGACCCAGCCCGCACTTTTTTCCCGGACGGCTCTTTATCGCCGGGAAACGGAAATCGGCCCTTCGATGGCGGTTTGTTTCCTGACGGTTCGATTCCATCGTCTGCCGCCCTCTGCTCCGCGAATTTTAACGACCGAGATGAACCCAACTTCTTGTACCTATATTTCTCTTCTAGACTATTTTTCTAGATGATTTTTCTTCTGCTCTGCATTTACGTCTTGTCGAGTTGCTGCGTGGATTTTAGCCGCATTTAACTTTTCTTAATACTGCTACTCTACTCTCTAATTATTAGTTTGAGTTCCTTTTAATTTTTCTTAATTCTCTACTCTCTAATAATTCCAATCGACGCTTGTATTTTAGACATGGTGAACGTCTAAAGTTCACACCACAGCTGATAGATAAATAGGTTCTAATCAATGGGCGCACACCTTGAAGCAAACGCTCATGAGGCAATAAATAAATATAATATGAACCGGGCGCAGGGATTGATTTATTCAGCGGGAGACGAATCGGAACCGGCCGCGTCGGGAATTATAATTTCAATCGCGCGCGATGATTGACAGAGACGTTTAATTGCATTCCCATTTGTTCCTCCCGCGGGCTGGCCAATAGGCGTATCTCTCGCCACTTTCTCCCACCGACTGCGATTTTCTGTATCGGCCGTCGGGCATTTATCATTTCGATTTTCGCATGGATCGACGGCCATAGAGTTACGTAACGCCGCAGCGCCGCGCCGCGCCGGCGATTATTATTCCGGGACGATTGCGAAAGCGGACAATTATCGTTCGCGCGATCGCTAATTACCTGCCAATAAATTATCGGCGACAGCCACCTCGCGCAAGGTTCGTCGCGGAGAACCAGTCGAACTTGCGCTTGTTGAACTCCTTTTTAATTAGACCGGCCGCGAATGATTTATGATCGCGCGGACTGCCGCGGTCACTTCGGACTACCAGTTAATTAGTTTCTTACTGATTCTGATAATATACGGCGCGCCGAGGAGTTGCACGGTGTAATTGTCGAGTCGAGTCTCCGAGCCTCTGATTTAACCGTTCGACGTTAGCCCTGCATGCTTCGGGGGAAAATCATTTTTTCTTTTTAGCACGGACCTACTTTGTCAATCAAATCATTGATAACGGTTCATCCTGCAAAATGAAAACTGTCTGTACGAATTACAAGAAGAGCGAGTCACCGAAAAATTGATTACTTCTCTTAATCGTTTTAATAGCGATTGGTACTGATCTGTTCCGCAATGAAAAAAACAAAATAAGACATCAATGGATGTGCTATCATAATTACAGTGATCTAAGAGCCAGTGTCTACGAGAGTTTAGTCCGAGATGAAGTTTCGTTTAATCTAGATCCGGGATCTAGAGTTGTTAGAGTGCGAGTCTGAAGCTTAACGAGTGTAGAGCCGACAGTCTAGAGCCTAAAAAAAATTCTGGAGCCTAAAGCCTGGACCCTAGACTGGAGGGTTTAGTCTAACCTAGAGTCTGGACCCTAGACTGGAGGGTTTAGTGAAAGCTAGAGTCCGGAGCCTAGAGTTCAGAAGAGTTTAACAGTCTATAGACGCTGGTCCCAGAGTCCAGATGTACCGTAGGCCTGTTCCTCGGAGAAGTACGCAGCCAATTACCCGCGTCGAGTCCAGAAGCAGCTGTCGCCAGCCCGTTTCAGCCCGAAGGGGCAGAAATGATTTGCAAGCGGTGGCGGTCTGACAACCCTCAGCCACCCACTTAGTCGCCAGCAATTAATACATCATAAAGATCAAGCTGTTCTCGATAACGCGGTAGCCCGTCGTCGAGTCACGGTGGACGACGTCAGCATCGCTAAACACGGTTGTTCAACGTCGGCCAGTTCAGGCCTGGAAGCGTGAAGAAGAAGAGGAGGAAGAAGAAGAAGAAGCGTCGAGGGGACAAGAGATTCCGCGTAATCGCGGCAAGAGAGACGTCTGAACAGGCCCAGGATGGATCATCGACGCGGTGTCGGTGACCGTTTATTCTTCGAGTACCTCGAACACCCGAGCCCGAACCAGTGCGGAGCTGAAGAAGAAGACGCTGACAGCATGGCGAACGAGAGGAAGAAGGAGGAGAGAGGGATCGGGGATAGCTCCCTGGCGCCGTGTTATCTTATTCGTTAAGATCCACCGGGCTAGCTGGTGGGGAGAAACAGATCCAACAGTGGTCTCACTGTCTCGCAAGATTCTCTCTTGTTCCTCCGGCTCCCCTCCCCGGAAAGGGTCCCGGGGGAGCAAATCCAGGAACTGCTGCTCTCATCTGTCCGAGGAGATGGACGAGGATATCGTGGCTGACCGCTCGTGTCCGAGTCACGACCACCGATTCGTGAAAATGTAGATGACTCCAGGCCGTGCACGGACCTGGACCTCCAGAGATCCCGAAGCGCGTCTTGCATAGAACGTCGTGTTATTTTCAATCAAATTTTAACCAATTTTCCAAGGTGCAGCTGGTTAGAGGACAGGACCGAGTCGATGGTGATTCTTTCATCGACGATTCAACGATCCAACAGCTTTGAACGTCGGTGGAGCTGTACTAGACCTGCAACGATCGCTTCAGCTACCGTACAAAATGCATCGATTGGGACGGGTCGGAACGTAGATGTCCAGAGCAGAAGTTTGAACGTAAAACCGTGACGTCAGGAGTCGGGGCTTAAATCAGCCTCTAAGATAAGGCGCGGCGGAGTGCGAGCGGCATCGGCGCGGCATAATTCTTCTTCATCGTGGTCATAACGCGGTCGGACAACGCCGCGTCGCGTAACGCCGGTATCAAAATGTCCCCAGACGTTGCGTGGCGTCCAGGTGCGCGAGCCGCTTCTTTCCGCATTAAAAACGCCGCAGCCTCCGCTCGCTGCGATAGTCGTCCCGGTGCGCGCATCCCCCGCTCGCAGATGTCGCAAAACCCGGCTAGCAGCCGGCACCGAAGTTCTCCGATAGCCTGATGGTCATTTCTCATTTGTGTAATCTCCTCGCTCGCTACCCTCCTCGTCGTGCTCCAGATAGAACGGAGAAAAGGAGGGGAGGAGTATCCGCGTGAGAGAGAAAGAGAGAGAGAGAGACAGAGAGAGAGAGAGAAACAAAAGGCAGAGAACACATACACACATTCCGCGAGCTGCTCACCACTCGGGGGATGGCGTAAAGCGACCATTTGTTCCGCGGGGGCGGTTTTGACGAGGCGAACTCTGCCCTAATCGGCGTCGCGACGCGTCTCCCGCCGCGCCGCGCGCGGCAGCTAATCATAATTGCGAGCCACGATAAAAAGTGTCCGGCTCTTTTTCACCGCGCCCGGCTCCGGGCTACGGCCCGACGATGACGAAGTGCACGCTGCAACCCTGCCCCTCTGCCATGTCCTACGCCGACTGATGCGCTCCTCGACTAATCGACCTCGGAACGCTGGTTACGGTAGCCGAAGGGAGTCGAGCGGAAAGAGATCGGTCTTGGAGATTTTTAATACGCGCTCGGCTGGCGAAGCTCCGTGGAACTGCGATCTGTATTGAGAAGGTTCGGAGATCCAGCAGCGTAAATTGACAATGATAATTTTCCAGTACGCTGCGCGTGCCTTTTTCGAACAGGATCGATAATATTTCGGGAACAGTAGCACCGTAGACAGAGCATACGCATACAAAGATAGATGTAGAAAAAAGATCGATCGGATAGGAGGATCGATTTTTTTGCCGGACCCATTGAAGGCAGGAGCCGAGGCGAGCTTTTTGCGGTGCAGCGTTAAATATCGAGACCGAGGAGAGGCATTGTCGTCCAGGCTGTCTTCCCCTGTACGTCACGCGGAAAGACTTTGACAAATCGTCGATCAACCCCTAAGAATCGCTTCCTATCTCGGAGGACTCTTCGGTCCTGCTGAACTGGCCAGTGATCGGGATCTGGCAATCCATCCTCTCTTGACTTCTCCTTCTTGCTGGCTACCGAAGAATGTGACCTTCTCCGGCGGAAATACGAAACGAACAATTGTATTTCACCGTTTTAGATTTCGCAATGTCAGTGCAAAACATTCCAAGAAATATCTTGCATCCTACGTTACAAAAACTATTGTCACTTCGATTTTTACACTGTTTTTTACGTCCCGATACTGTGCGCGTTAAAAGGATCTTCCAATTTTGAGGGTCTGTTTTAAACGTCCTCGTCGTCACTTCCGGTATTTAGTAAATGTCGCCAATAATATTCTAAAGAGTCCACTCGCGGAGTCTATTCACGTATCTAAATAGAAAATGGTTTTCGTACGAATTTGCTAAGTGGCAGGGGGCTAGTTTTTACCGTTTGCTCGCGATTTCCGGTTGTAGAGCTCCTCATAGTCGGGCATTTTTGCCACGCACTCCGCAGTTAATGGCTTAATGGCGAGTCGATGTTCGAGCGACGGGAGCAACATTTCACGTCGTTACACGGAACAATTACACGGTCTTCGGAGCTCCTTCTGCAATCGGTTCCGCGGTAAGCGCGACCGGTATCGCGAAACAACCGCTGATAACAGGCCCTGTTTATCTTATCACGACGGAGACCCTCGTTCCGTTGTCGCGTCGCGTAGCGTCGCCTCGCGTTAGTTTCTTCTTCGACCGTCCTCTTTCGTCAAGTCCTTCCACGCCGCGTGTCGGACAGTGGATCCATTTATTCGCAAATGCCAAGGCCGAGGGAAAGATCGACGATCGGCCGGCCGGAGGTCGCCGGGATCTAACGACCGCCTGGATCTCGGCACCAATGCGATTTCGAACCGAATTGCCCGCGATACGAAACCATCAAACTTCCCACTCAACCAAAGAAACGCATATGAAATGGTAAAAATTATTATAAAGATGATAAAATTATTCTTCCTCCACAAATTATATTAAATTATTCATTTAAATATCATTTTATATTTTATATTCGTTTTATGCATGCCTGAAGCAGTGTCTTTACACTGAATAATTATAATTCATCGATAAAAATATGTAATTTTTTTTTTTAGAGTACAACTTTGAGTGTATTAATAAAGGTTTGATAAAAGAACTGGTTAACCGGTCGGTAAATATGTATTTAGCCGAGTGCTACGCGAAGCACAGATGTTCATCAAAATACGACAGGGTGCATTATTTCGGGAAGCTGATACTGTCACGGCGGAAGATTTTTCTGGATTTTCCACGCAGAAGAGCTACGCGTCGCTCGCAAAACAACCGGAAATCCCGTCAAGAGTGATCTAACACCCCCGATGGATCGTGTCAGGAGGTCGACGAGGCGCGGTTCATCCCTCACGCCTGTTAATACCACAGTTTTCAACCCCCGGACACATGTCCACCCTTTTGTGAGGACAGGTGGGCATCGATCCTCTCCAAAATCAATTCGCGTGCACGAATCGGTTCTATGTCGATTATAATCATCTTACCGAATGATTGACTCTCTTAAAATCGAGTTTATAATCATATTATCAGGAAGACTAAAACGCCGCTAACGAGCGTGTTAATTGAAACTTCGTTCGCGCGATCTATCGATTAAAAAATCAAGAGTTAAATTAATCAGATGCCTAGACTTAAATTAGATCCAGCGTGTCGTGAAAACGCTGGCAGCGTAAGCGGCTAGAGCTTTAATCGCTTGACTCGGATGGCCCCGCGTCACATAATTAATAAAGATAATTGCAGGAGTTTTTCCTTCGGAGAGAGGAAACGTTAATGGTTACGTGGAAGCAATTACATCGACCGAACCGCGAAATTTCCCACCCTGTCTCGGCGACCACGTGGCTAAGCTGGAGTAACCCTAACCCGACGAACAGTCAGGTGAGAATCGTAGCATCTTACGCAACGAGCCGTTAAGTGCCATACGCGAAGAATCCATTAAGTGTGCACGTGCTGCTTCCGGTTCTCGATCGTCGTTCCTGTTTCCTTAAGCGGCCCACGGAAAGGATATACGCTGGCTCCTCGAACACGTGGCAGGACGTCTTCACTTCGAACGAGCAGCCACGACGCGGTGGCCACTCTCGGGGATACCTTTTCCTTCGCGGAGATAACGCCTCCAGGCAGAGATATATGAATACGCCTATCGATACGTTCGTTCGGGACGAGACAAGATAAATCAACTCACGCCGATCGGTTTTTGCGGCCCCGATGATCCTGGAAATCGTTTTGCAACTTCGCGCGAGATTAATATTGCCGCCTGTACGTTTCACGGGTTATTCTCTGCGATCAATTCGCCGGCTTTGGGATGCCTTTTTGCGCGCCGTCCGATTTCTCCGGATTTCTTTCCTAACGTTCTTACAGCACCGTGTAACGCGGCTAATTATTCAGTTTTGTGCTTCGGTTTATTTCAGTTACGTGCTCGAGAAGATAGAGAGCGATTGGGATATTTATTTTTAATATCTCGCGTGACGCTGTGCTATTTTTCGCTGCATTCCGTCTGTGGAAACTTTGCACTGCCTAATTGTTTATTACGACACTCTATAATTTCTCGCAGCATCATAACTTTGGAAATGTGATATACTGTACATTATAATTTCGCCTAGCCCAGCATTATGGCTTCGGAAATTTTACAGTACTCAAATATTTATTGCGACACTCTACACAATTGCTTCGAGCAACACGTTCTAACAAAAGAGATTATACTATCTTAATAGTTGGTTAAAATGTTCGAGAGAGACTATACGGCTTCCTCGATCAACCTTCCACGAACTGACTCTCAGGGTGCTAGTCGTTTAAAAATTCTCTGGTCTGCTTCGGAGACCTATTCCGAGCAAAATCTCCTGAAGATCCATCGGCGAACTTGAAGACGCATCACGTCAGGGACTAATCATCGCTTCACCGTCGAAATCCCGGAATCACGGATCGAAAGGAGTTCACACGATGGCACGTCATCGAAATCCGCAGGATTTCCCTGTGACGGACGTAATAATTTCGCGTCCCTCATCCGTTCCTTCATCCCTCGGAAGAGAAGTTTCGCATTAGCGGATGGAATTGTCCTTCTCCGGATGGACAAGAGAGGATCGAGATCTCTCTCTCTCTCTCTCTCTCCTCCTTCGAACGAACTGTCGAACTCGTGGCTGGCTGCAGCTTCTAGCTTTAGGGGTGTGCGCGGGGTTGGTGGGTGTCGCGCGGGGGTTTAATCGCAAATTGACTCGTCGTCGCCAATAAAAATTCAATAACCGCCTGCCCGCCGCCGGTTATTGTCGAAAAGTTCGGACCAGGCCTTTTGGTGTCCTCCACCCACGCCCCCTCTATTCACTCCGCCCTCTTTCAGCCCCTTTTTTTCACTCTCTTCCTCTCCTCTTCCTTTTTTCCCGCCCCCGTTTGTTTTTCGTTAACATTCGCTCGAAAAATATTCGATGTTATCTGCCACCGTGAATTGGCTGCTGACGCTCGTACCGAGACTCTGTTTCGTTTCCACTCGACGTCCCCCAACCCCCGCGCCGCCCCCATAACACACCCCCCGCACCGACAAACGTCCCCTGTCTCTCGCTCGGACATCGCTCCCACACCCTCTGGCAAAACGGATGCACCGTGTAAGCCAGCACGCGTGAACGGATAACATGATCTTTTTTTATGAGCCGATATTAGCTACCGGCGGACGGGGGTGGGGCCCCCCCGATCGATCTCGATTAGCTTTGTCCGACAACACGCGGCGATAATTAGGGGCGTCGGTGATTCTACGTCTTGTATCTGACTTTCAAAATAAACACCATTGCATATACATGTCGCAGCAGTGTAAAAAAAAGAAGTTATGAAAATATTCTTTGTCCCTATTTTTT
The DNA here is from genome assembly GCA_028454225.1 of Lasioglossum leucozonium. Lineage (NCBI taxonomy): Eukaryota > Metazoa > Arthropoda > Insecta > Hymenoptera > Halictidae > Lasioglossum > Lasioglossum leucozonium. Next base: position 10,517,715 of record CM052207.1, on the reverse strand, counting down.
ATCGTCCAATTTGATTCGCAAAGTAGTCGAACGATTTTTGTTAGCGCTCGATTCAATATCGGCCTATGAAAATATGCATAAAAATCTTTTAGCAATTACTGTTTCCATAGAGTTTACAATGATGAAAGCAGCTAACGAATCAGAGTAGAACGAATCGGGGCGAACGTGATTTCGTCGCATATTGGAAAGGGCGAGCCGACGATCGGCCGTTTCAATAAAAACAAGAAAAAAGGAAGAAGTGTAATTTCGCAAGCGCATGTGTGCTCCCTCGGGTCGATCCTAATTGCAAGCACGATAGGCGTGCGATCGCGCGGGCGCTATTTATCGGCGAAAAGTGCAGGACCGTAAATCGGAGGTTAACGTTTGTCTCGACGTTAACCTTTTCCGCGTGAGGCGTCGACACCTGAGATAAGGAACGTCTGTTAAGGTACATGGATCCGAGTCTAATAAGCTTCTCCTCGGTTTCTACGAGATAAATATCGGCGAGCAAGCCGGTATGTATCCCGTGCAACCGCGCGCCGGGTGATTTACAAGTCTTCTGCATCGGCAGAGATCGTTGGGAAAATTATCCCCCGTAAAAATCGCAAGCCGGCAGAAACTGTTCGGGATCGATCGCGGATAACCTTCTCCTGAAAACGGCGGAAATTTGCGAAACAACGCCGGCTACGCCGGGAAGCTCTTTTAAACACTGTTCTCCGCAGAAACCGTATTTATCATTTTTCTTTCTTCTCTGTAGTTAATTTTTATATTCCATTTTGGTACTGTTTGGATGCACATTTGTCACATGTTAGAAAGCATTTTAAAAATATTTAACGCTAAAACTACCGAGCACCACTAAATGTTATTGCTTGTAAAAATGACAAGGCTCTGTTTATTCAGATTTCGTTATTTCAATATATTTTTATCAGTTGTAAGACGCAGAAATTAATCGATAATTTTTAATAGGAAAACGATATCACGGTGAAATTCTTTTATTTCCACAATTTCATTTTGTTTCCCGGAAAATGATTAGAGAGGGTCGTTCGTTCGAACGTTTTTCGGCCCGAGCGAGGCGGGGAATTAAAGCCGACTAGTTTCGCGTGCACGTGAAACGCGAAAAGAATTGTTTACCGGAAAATTGATCGACGCGCTCCGCCGGCGATTGATTGGGAAATACAAAGTACAAAGATATCGAACGTTCCGCGATAATGCCCGGTCCCGAAGTTTGTAATGCTATAAAACATAGTGCAGACAGCGGGAGTGGATAACGATTCGCTGAAAGCGTCGTTAATTTCTGCGCACGTTATGCAGGACGATTTACAGGCCGGCCGGCGAACGCGGACATCTTGACGCGACGTGATATTTCCAACATTTCGACTACGTAACCAGCCACCAATAATTAGACCGATGGTATTTACGCAGATCCTCGATTCACTCCGGGTACGGTAGAAAAAGAAACAAACTCGATGAAGTTGCATGCTGCACGCTTCTTGCTCGGGGACTGATTAAACACCGCAGGGTATTCAAATGTCGTTGATCTTCTCGTTACGCTGCATTTCAGCGAATTCATGCAGAATTGTGCGTTGCAATTACAAAATACATAATAATGTATTACGTATTGTGATACCACAATAAATAAGATCAAATTTTAAAGCTACGGTACAGAGACTGAAACATCATTAGCGTCGTTCCTCCATGCAAATTCGATTCAGTTATTCGATTATAAATGCAATTTATCATCGGGTTAATCGATCATGCTAATTTCCTTAACGCGATAATGCGCATGTATTCGTGGAATGGGATCGTAAGGCAGGTGGAGCAACTGGACTACAGATGTTTATGCAAATTCGAATTTTTGCAGACCGCCCCCAACGGAGTTCGGAGTAGGAATTGATTTGTTCCAATTATACTCGTGATTTAATTTAGGGTTACGAACGAATTAGTACGGTTTCACCGATTGTCTGTAGTTTCTCGAAGTTCGAAATTTTTAAGCGATCCCAGCGGGCCAGCACAGCTGATTCTCTCGCGAACCGTCGAAAAAACCGTCTCTCGACCAGGAAGACCGCGGCTGGGAGCCCGAAAGAAAAGAGACCGTCTAAAAATACACGGTCGACTCTAGGTGGGAATGATTCGGTATCTCGTAGGACGTCACGGGGGTCTGAAATATGAGAGATACGACGGACCTCGCCCCCGTACCATCCCATTCCCTCGATGGTGCATTAGCGCTAATCTCCGCTCTTTAGTCCTCTCTTTATCTTTTCTGGCCTCGTCCTCCTCCGCCTCCTCGTCCGCCTCTTTTCCGCCGGTCACCTCTCGGTGTGTGCCCCTCCTCTTCGTCCCCCGCTTCGCCCCCTCCGCTGGTACTAGGGTTCCCGGGGAACGGGTTCGTGGAGAAACGACGGCGACGCGGAGGGGTGGGGTGGGGGGGGGACGCAGGTTATACCTGTTCCCCGGGCAGGCCACCTCGGGACACCTTTATCAGCGCCATCTAATCGCCACGATCCGTTATTTGGTGGGCACATTGTACGTGTGCGCGAGCGGACCTCTGCCCCTCCGAGGGGGAGGGGGGCGGGCAGACGGGGGGCCCGCCGGAGTTTTGACACTCGGAATCTCATTAGCGATCGTGAAATCTTCAAGCTCCACTCCCCCTCCACTCTGCTCCCCGTCAGACAACCGAGGATTAAGGCCCCGGGGCACTGGGGCCAGGGCCTCGAAAGGTGGGGGGCCCCGTGAACGAATTCCTCCGGATTTCTCGGCTCCCCTCCTCGCGCCCCTTTCCGCCGGCTAATTATATAATACGACTCGATGGGACCTGACTGGGTGGGGCTCGCCAGCTCGTTCCAGGACCCCTCGCGGACCCTACGGTCTTTAATGAAGTGTTTGGGGGAGTTTATGTGCCCCCCTCGACTCCGCTTCCAATTTGTTTTCTTGTTTAACGCGGTGGGTCGGGGTCGTTCCGGAGACTTTGTTGCCGTTCCCGGGGATTGGTAGCGCTGATGGATACGTTTCTTCGCGAGCCTGGTATGGGGGACACGCTGTTATTAACTGGTGATCCGGCTAACGACCCTTTTACGGACTAGGGAAATTTCGGCATTTAAATGGTTTCGCGAGTGTGCCGAGCGTTATACGCCAACAAAGATTTTATATGTTGTCCGGTATGGCCGTTTAAAATCTAATCGCTAAATGTTAATTCTTTATGGTCTGCACCAGAGGTGGGGAACCTTTTTACCATCCGAGGCCACGTTTAAATTAGGCTCTCTTACTTACATTAGGCTTAAATTTCACTGTTGGTATTTTTATTTGTTTAAATATTCATTCAGATCTTGAAATTTTTAACAGAACAATTTTTATGAAGGCCGCACAAGAAACTCACGGAGGTCGTACGTCCCTCACCTCTGGTCTATACGTTTCTTTAAGAATGATTATTTTTCTTTCGTTATAAAGGAATTATAAAAATTTCAAGTCTATTTTTAAACCTGTTTCCGGTTAATTCTCTTCAAAGAAAATTGTCATCGTTCTGAAGTAACGTGGTAGTTATTCGAAACGTTTAACAAGTTCTACAATAAAAATAATAATTCCGGTTGAAGGTTAATATTTTTAAAAAATCAATTCGCTACTAATGGCGAGTCGCATTGACCAGCATCATTTCCATCCAGATAAATTCCGCTAGGAAATTTGCCCGGTAGCTCGTGTAAATAATTTGTGGCGCGTCATCAAAGAGGGTAACTTGGTATCAGGATCGAATCTCGGGCATCAGCCGCGGCGAATTACCCGCGTAGAAGCTATCGGTAACTAGCTGAAAGTAGAGTGTCGATATCACACGTCGTAGGACATCGGCAGTCTCATTCAAATGCTCAGATAACGGGGTCCGTAATGGCGGCAAGTTCTGTGTCTCCGGCACCCCATCCGCGCGACGCTCCCTGGAATCAATGAATCCGAACACGATAATGCGAACTTCTGCCAAGAACCGAGTCACCAAGTCGTCGCCTAATCTGCCGATATATACCCCTTTCGAACGGGGGTGGTGGCAGAAGATTCCACACCCTCCCCCTCCGCCCCACTCCCGACCCATCCGCAAAGAACGCGTCATCCTCCTTTCGACTGTAAGGGTTGCCATCACCACCACCACTGTATGTATACCGACGACAGATCGGCGAATGATAACGGTTTCCTGTTTGCGCTCTGTTCGAGCCGAGCAGAATCTTTCGAGCGGATTATGACGCCGCCAAGAGCCGGGAGAACGTCGAATGACTGATGGCGAACCCTCTGAGCGATGGTTTCGACGACACCATCTCGGGGGTCGTCTAAATGTTTCAGGGGTGGCTTGACACCGGGCTGTTACGGCTTTGTCGAGTGTTTTGGGGACTGCGAAAGACACCCTTCGAGGCTTTAGGTACGGATAAGGCTGGATTTCGGGGCGGTTTGAATATTTCGGATTAAGTGGTTTCCTTTCCCCGGCTCTTCCGGGATTAACCTTGTTATAGACTCTCCCGTCTCTGCTGGTTTTCAGGTTTTTCTTTTTTTTTATTTGTCCAGCAGAAATGGACCAAAAGTACATATCTAGGATTGAAAAAGTACTTTGGCGGCGGCTAGAATGAGTGAGAGAGAAGAGGAAAAGGAATGGGAGTCATCGGTAAGGCTAACTAGCGGGGCCTGCCTTAGACGCTGGGATACTACAGGGCGGTTGAGGACGGTATATATAGGAATCGGGGATGGACAAAAAAAAAAGTACTAGCGGGAAACGTTGACCGTTTTTGTCTCTCTGTTGGCGGGTATAGGAGGCAGCCGCCACAGTACTTTCGAATCTGCCAAAGAAACCTTGAGACGATGGATTGGAGCAGGACCGGAAACCCAAAAACTGATGATCGGGGGCGTTGAAATAAAATGTGAAAAACAGTTTCGCGGCTGATAAGTGAAAGGAGCAGAGGAGTAGAGAGAGAGAGAGAGAGAGAGGGGTCAGAGAAACGGCGCGGCGTTTGGCTTCGACGTGCGCTAGATACGCGATACGTCATTACACCTAGGTCCGCAACACGGTGGCGGGAGAGGGGACGGGGAGAGAGGGAGGAGAGAGTAGCGTTGGTGGCGCGGTGGTCGGAAGGCGTAAGAGAGACGAAGCGCGAAGGGGTGCCCGTTAGCGCGAGGGAGAGGGAGAGTTTGACAGATCTTCATAAAGGCACACACAACTGTGCCGCGGCGATAAGGGAATCGGGAGCAGGCATCTCGTCTCCCCTTCACCCCCTCGGTTCCCGTTCCCCCCCCCGCGTTTCTCCACCCACGCCAGCCCCGCAGTCCACCCTCAGCCACCCCCGTAGGGGCTTGGAAAGGGGTGTGGAGCAGGGGGTGGCAAGGGGGATAGAAGCACGGGCACTCAGTCAGTACGCTGCTATCATTTTTCCACACGAGTGGGCGGCGGCGTCGGTGGTTCCTGGGTGGTACTACGCTTCTGCTCCTCTTTCGCCCATGATTCCCTCTCTCTCCAACCGCCGGCTACGGCCTGGACGTCTCTCGACGATTCAGACGCCGCGCCGCGACGCTCCGCGGTCCTTCGTAGCATCCTGCAGGATCGACGCTGATTTTCGGGTCCGGCACCAGGACCCTTCGGGCTTTTGCGCCTGATGGGGTGGCGAGCGCGAGGGGATGCTCGATAGGAAACGTCCGATAACTCGGAATTCGTCGGTACGAGCCTCGTGGAACGAGCGAATCAACAAGAAAAATCGAACCGGAGGAAATTTCAACAACTTTTCAACGTTCCCAACCTTCGACCATCGATCATGCACAGATACGAAACACAGATCTTTATAATTTGTATTGAAATATTAATTATACCGTAATTCTAATAGCCTACTTCCCGCGCAGAAGAGGCGGATCAAAGTAAAAGATCGAAGTTAAAGAAGTCTCAGCGATTTTTCAGCAGCCTCGGCCGCGATCAGCCGAGAAGACCAGAGATAGATCATCGGTATCAATTCCAGCGGGCTTCTTCATTTTTCTATTTTCCGTCACTTATATTTCGCTATTATTTTCACGGAGCCGTGATAAATCGAGCATCGTCGCCTGTAACCAACCCCCTACGGCCAGCCACCCACGCGCGCGACCAAACCCCCCCCGTGTTACATTCTATGGCGTTACAAATCGCTCGAACTGTCTGGCCCGGTGTTCTCTCCGGGCGATGATCGAGCGCGGCTGCACCAGAAGGATTCCTGCTCTATGGTGATAAGGGACGGAACGATTTCTTAAGGCGGATTCCCCTGCAAACCCGGTGAAGAACGAGCCGATGTCCTGTCCGATGCTTTTTCGATCCGGCTCGGCTACTTTCTCATTTTCACCGAGCGATCCCTTTTGTTTTTTTTTTCTTTCCACGCCGTGGTAGATCGTGACTTATCGGCCGCGATCGCGATTTATTCACTGACCCTGTTAATTGTCAGATTTTTGGGAGAGATCGTACTCACGCGTAATCATCGCTGAAATTGTCGTTGATGGTCGCAACTTACCTGGAACAAAAGAGAAAAATTCATTAGCATGGCAGTGAGTGGTACTCGTCATTTGGAAACGTCATTTTACAGCAAGGGGTGGATTAAAGAAAAATTATGGGAGGACGAGGGTTGAAGAAGTCTGGCTCAAGTTCAAAGTTGCTGTTGGGAACCGCCCATTATTTTTCCACCGACCCAGCATACGAGATAGTAAAATGACCTAACGCAACGGACGCTATAAAAGACAAGCGAACGCCAGGAAATTTCCAAGTCGTGCATTCTCGAGGACGAAAGGGGCTAAATTCCGATGAGAATTGTTGAAATAAGAAGCAGCGTACTCGCAGCGGGAAAAGTGGAACCCGCAACAGCCCCGGTGATCGATAAAACGTTTCCCCGGAGGAAGATTTACAGGAAGCGGTCTAGAGGGATGGAGCCCTCTTCGAGGTCCCGGAGAGGGTTCATTCGGTAAGCGCAAGACGGCCCGGCCCGAGAAAACCGATCTGGATCGTATAACCGGCGCGGAAGAGGTGTTCACGTCTCTCCGACCAAGTGGTCGTTCGCAACCCCGTAACTTCGGAGTCAGTTCAGGGGTGGCGGGACGGGTGGTTGGGGGACCCGGGCTCGCTCGACTTGACGCGGCTCTAATTTCCGATAGGACACGTGACTCGAATCCACAATGCGAGACTCGGCCGCGCGCGCGCCTGGCCGTGTCTAGAGGACACTTTATTCTTATTCGAACCTCCTTATCCACGTCCGGGCTCGGGTGACGCGGTGATTTATCAAGGATGCCTGATGGGTGGTCCCTAAAAATCCTCCTTGGATAATTAGCCACGAGGATCGTTTCGCTCGCCCATTATTACCATCATTTCCTAATTAAAGCGACTCCTCTTGTGTGGCCGGCGATTCGACCTCGTCTAATATTCCATGCTGAAGAACTCTATACATTGGCGTGCAAGAATGCACATTTCTAGCTATCAACGGTGGGTTTGCGGAGCAGTAAACAATTTTTATTTTGCACACAGATCCGCAGAGGATCAGGAGTAGCGACGTCTTAGACGTCAATAATCCGAAAATAATTCGAACAACTGAACCAAGATGATAGCGCTAATTTCATCTGGTCCGATCAATAGAGAACCCGCTCTCCCCACCGAAGAAATCAAAAGCATCCCCTATTAGGAAATCGGAGCGGCCCTGAAGAGCGCGTGGCGCGCGAAGTCGTCGCGATAACACAAAAAACGTCACCGCGTCGCGGTTGTGTTGGAAAAAGCAAGGAGGGACAGCCTGGAAGGCGGGGAGGGTGTCGGTGGGGGTTGGTCGTTTGAAGGGGACGAAGATCAAGCCCGTCGGTCGGCTCCACGAGAGTGAAAAAGCTGCTGGCGTCGGCTGGATGGATTTCCAAGCGCGAATCGACAATAATTGTCTGAATCAGGCGTGCTCGTCGAGCCGGGCCCCCTTCTGTCCACCCGTCCGCCTCCTGGGGGTTGGCCGGAGTCCCCGCTTCAACCCCCCGTCCTCTCCCCGACAACTCTCTCTGCCTACCACACACCGGTGTAAACCGCGGCACCGACTTCGGCGCGGCGCGGCGCGGCTCGCCGCGATTCTAGTCGGCCAGCCTCTCAAAAGAGAGTCGGTCTCTCTCCGTGGTGGCTCTGTGCGCGCGCGAGAGAGGGTGGTTACCGGTTCTCGCTTCGAAACGAAACGAGCCGAAAGACAAAGGAGCATCCCGTTCGTCGAATCGCACGCTCCGGCGTCGTCGAGCATGGCGTATCTACATCCCCCCGGCACGCTCTCGTCTATTCACAAAGTCCCTTGGTACGCTCTCGCTCTCCTGCTGCCGTCGCCCACTCGAGCGCGAGCAAGAGAGCCAACGCGAGAGGCCCGGCCAACGATTATTGCCGATACATCCACTCGGCATGCCTACTACTCTCCTCTCTCCTTTTCATTCCGTTACTTCAGCTCTGCTAGCTCCGGCCAGAGATTAGCTCCGCGCCAGTCGTGGCACCACCTCATCCTCCTCTTCATCGTTTCTCCTCGTACCTGCTGCTGCTGCTGCTGCTCGTACTCCTACCATGCCAGCCACCCCCTAACCAACCGTCCCTCCAGTTTCGCACACGAGCCACACCAAGAACGGAACGTGTGCGCCGAGGAAAAATGTGCACGCCGCAAGATCGATCGGCTTCGAGAAACCTGACGATTGTCTTCGGTCGACGAAGACACACACCATCCCCGCCTCCTCCGCCAACCCATCCCACGATCGCTGGGAACCGCGATGGATTGAATTACACCGTTTTTTAGCCGATGCGCTCGATGATGGACCAGCTGACACGTTCCCGGCGATGAGGATTCTGCTGGATGTTAGTCGCTAGCAGGCTTTGTAATGGTTTCGAAGGTGAATTTGGAGCAATAAAACTGAGTTTGTTTGCGTTAATTGTGATTAAAATCATCAAATCTTTTACGATTATTCGCATTCTTCGCCCTCTCGGAGGCTCGATAAGAGTTGAATCCTGCGCCAAGTGTTTATCATTTGATGGTCAGACCAGGATCGAGCTGAACCCGTGTCGATGACGGTTGTTTCACCGGCCGTTAGAACAATCGCAGAGGATGATGAGTTTCTTGCGCGCGTAGCGGTCGTGGAAAACGGAAAACAGTGAATAGAACGAGGAAGAATTTCCCGGCGGCGCGAGGGGAGTCGGCCATTACCGCTGCCGCCGCGCCGCGGAAACGAGATTTACGATTTCACCAGGAAGGCTTTCCCTACGGTGCACGCCACCTATCCGTTTTTGGTGGCACGTTGGATGCCCTTAAATGGTCTCACCCCATCTCCCTATCTCTATCGTGATACGCGACGCGCACCCACGCACGCACGAGCGAGCGAACGCATAAACGTGTGTGTATACAAGAAGCGAGCAAAACGAGCGAGCGAATAAGCGGGTTTGCTGCCGGGCCGCGGATGTTGCACTCGGCCGGCCTTAATGTCTCACGATTGTATTCAGATCCCGGGCTCTTTTTTTCCACGGACTATGTTCCAGAGCGGTGCGCCTGCTGGATAGGCTCCTACCGTTTCCTTGTCCTCTTTCCTTTTTTTTTCAGCGCCTGCAATGACGCACCAGAGACGCGCGATCATAGATTTTCCGCGATACTACAGATTAGCAGGAACTGAGAGTTCCTTGGGCCGTTGCCGGGAACCTTTCCAGCCGATCTCTGCCCGAGACGCTTTTGGAAGATCGGCATTAAGGATCGAACATTCGCCGTGTCTATCATTTTTTTTATCTTAATTCATCTCGTAGTTCATGTGAAACAAACTCGTTCCATATTTTACAGAGCTGGAACGGTTGCTAAAATTAATTAATTTTACTACCTCTGTTTTTCTTCGTTGTAATTTTAGAAATTGCACGAGTTTCACCCTTTGCACCCGGACCTATTTCAACAGAAAATAAATAGTCCACGATAAATCTGAAACACGACAATTCGTCAAATCGCGCCAAACCAAAAATAGGAACTGGCCATTTTAACGCGATTCACGTGAAAAAACAGAGTAAAACAGAGGTACGAGTGGTTTGAGAGTTACGGGGCGTAGCAGGGGGTTGAAATAAATCTTGTAACGCCGGTTATTATCGCGGTGGTACACAGAGAGTAGGCAGTTTCGTAGTCGGGGTACGAGCAACAGCAGCGCAGTGAAAGAGCCTTACGCTCGACCAGGAATGGAAATCGCCGAGAGATCGTCCTGTGGCGGGTCGTGTTGCTTTTTGTTCGAAAGATACGGCCGCTCGTTTGTCGGGGAATAAAATGCTAGATCCGTCGGTGTTAATCCCCTCCGTACACCGGCGCAAACCGGCCGACGTGCGTGATTGTTTCGTTTCGTTTCGTTTCGGCGGCTCGCGCGATCCCGGGGTGCCTGCCTATTGATTCATGAGCGATTAGTTGTGAATAATGGATTGAGTTTGGTTGAAAATGTTCCAGTTACGTTGGATCGCGATACGTTGGACCCGCTGAAGGCCGGAATGGATCGTGTAATTGAATATTTCCGGCGACCAGGAATTTATTAGGCCGGCCTGGTATCGTCGCTTGTAAGGGCTGTTCTCCTCGTGAATCATTATAGCTCGCGGCCGGGATCGTTGTTCAATCGGCTCCCGGTATATTAATATTAAATAATTGTCGAGTAGCTGTCAAGGACTCAATCCTCGAGAAACAGACATTTCGCTGAACAATTCCCTTCGTGACTGTACGATTACTTAATTCTCCAATATTTTCTTTAACGATTTGCTACTTCGATTCGATACCGATGGTAAAACAGTACAATTTTATTTCAACATCTTTGCAAGAAAATATGCTTCATAATTCGCGGTGTTCTGATTTTTTTCACGATAATATAAAACTTGTCACGCGATAAAACGAATAGGTTCACTTTTCGGGATTCATAAAGAATTTCGCCGGGAAAAATTGATTTCGGCCAGCAACGACGCGGTTTAATCTCCACGGGCAATTACCGGCAATTTCGCAGCACATTATTCTCAATATAGATATTTCTCCGAAGGCAAACGAACGTGTCGAGCAAGGCGTGTCCCAGCAATATTATAAACAACCGCCGACACACATAAATATCTATCGAGCCGTGAATCAGCTTTCCGTCGAACACCTCGGCCCTCGATTATTAAACGGGCCCGACGGCCGGTCTCTAAATCATTTCCTCGCTGGCAACACGCCCGGAGACATCCTACACGGAGGATCGAGGGATCGATACCTCGGCCCGTTCATCGTCGGGACTTCTTCTCGCGATCGATTCGTCTCGATAGACACGGAATAGAGAGAAGGGGCGCGAGAGAGATCCGATCTAGCCGCGGAAGACAGAGATCGCCGGGAATGAACGTGCCCGCGATCGAAAAAAATCATAGAACAAACGGTGAACGATCGAAAACGCAGATCGTTCGCCGATTATTAAACCGTTCGCGTAGGAGTCGGCGTTATCGAAAGAGTTCGCCGCGTCGGTCCTGCTGGAAAAAATGTGTTCGTTCGAAATTATCATTTACAGTTAACCGGGGGCCTCGATCCGATATCTTCGCGATGACTCGGATCTTGGCCGGCGAAGATCGGCGCTCGGAGAAAGCCGCGATCCAGGGGGAGCGAGATGGATCGGCCCGATTTCGCGGATCACGATCCCGCGAACAATGATTTCGCGCGCCGCTGGCCCGTGAATGGCTGAATTCGAGTGGCGCGACCCTCGCCTATGGAACGGCCGATAGGTTCGCGGGTTTCTCATCCTCGATGGTTCTTGTCGGGGTCGTATAAAACGCAGCAGGACAAATATTTTTATAAAATCTGCAGCCGCGTAGAAAAAAGCAGAAAATATCCAGAGGACAGGCTATACATGTAAGAGCCTCCGCGCGTCCAGGATAAAAAGTTTCCGCACAATGTACCGGTGGCTTGTACGAAATTACAAATTGCTCTGTGACGGGCAACGATCTTCCACGGGCGGGCCACGGGCGGGCCACGAGCGACACAGGGCGAGGGCAAGAAGAAGAACTTAAACGAGCGTTAAGAAGCGTGACAGCGTCACCGGTGACGGTCCAAGAGAGAGTGAGGGAGAGAGAGAGAGTCTGGTTAGGGGAGCGGATAAAGAGGGCGGAGGGAGGTCAGAAAAGACCGGAGGACGATTAAACGGCAGGACGTGGCCCGGGGGCCTCGAGGCGAACTTTTTAAATACTTTCGAACTTCCTAAGGATGACAAATTGGCCGAAACTCCGTCGTGGCTCTGAAGGTATCGCGGAGAGTCTTCTTTCTCCGGCGGCCGATTAATTCGAGTCTCCTCTCTTGTCTACATTAACCCTCCGATCCAACCCCCGCAGCAACCACCCCTCGGCTCCTCTTCTTCGCCGCCTGCCATTTTGTCACGGGCCGCAATTTAGGTCACCGGGGACGATAAGCGGTTTAATTTCTTCGTTTGACACTTTTTCGGCCCGGGAACCGAGGGTGAGTCCTAGATGGGTGTCTGTGGAACTGAATTCTCAATATACACGTTTGCATCTTTATATTCGCTTTATATTATTCCCAATATGTCAGTCTCTTTATCTGAATGATGATGATTCTTGTAAACTTAATAAATAAAATTGATTCTCGTAATTCTATTGTTAAGCAACGAATTCAACAATAAAATTAAATGAAAGGGAATACGGTTTTCGCAAAGAAAATGAAATGGACGGTTCCACCGCAAGCAAATTCGGCGATATACTGGTTCCAATAAATTCTGAAGCTTCATCCACAGTTTAACTACGGCGGTTCGAGGGGGCTTTCCGCGCGGCCAGCGAAAACAGGTTTATTTCGTGGTTCAATTTCCGTCGGGCCCGCTGTCGCGATCCGCCTTCAATTGAAAGAAGAGGGAAAAGAATCGGCTCGACGAAAACCTTAATCGAGAATCCGTATAGTTCGAGGCGAAGCCGGCAGGCAGCCAGGCAACGAGGCAGCCAGTCAGGCAGGCTGGCAGACGTTCATTTAATTATTATCGCCCCTAATGAATCTCTCGTTCTGGCCCACCCTACCTCCATTTTCTCTTCGCCGGCTCATAATGGATTTCTGCGGCAAGTTCGGAGCCGCCTCTTCCCTCCGTCATGCAGAGGTTTGTCGTCTTCGGGAAACGTTTTCGCGATATGGGTCTATACTTTCCGTTGGCAGACGGTCGCGCGAACGGAACCGAGCGAAATGGAGCGACGGAGAACTTCGTTCGACGCCCACCAGATCTTGGATCCCTCTTAACGAAGATCCGAGTTCCACCGCGAGAGTCTCGCGCTTCGATTCGACGGCTGTCTCACCGAAAATTATCTCGAAAATCATTTCCAAAAAGCTTCGAAATCTTTCGAATTGACCATCCTTACTGTCTAACGATTCTGGTGCCTCGGATCCTCGATAGTTAGCTTGTTCGCTTGTATCTTCAGGAAAGAGTCCTCGGCGAAGAGGACACTTGCAACCAGAAGGCTCGGAATCTCCTTGGACAGGCTCCAGAGGTTGGTTTCCTCTCGAATAATCCTGGCTCTTTGACCGATTCCGACGGCTACGGCCTCTCGTTCTGACAAGCCCCGGGAGCAGAGACAAAAATCCAGCTCGGCGTTCCCTCGCTCAGCTCCTCTCCTCTCGCCGTCCTCTCGTTCTCCAGAGGTGCGCTATCTCCATGGAGATAGGGGAGGGAAAAACACTCATTTTTATACCGTCAAAATGTGTTATCTTGCCGGTGCGGCTCGTCCCCCGCCCCTCGCGGCCGTCGCTCTGCCTTTTTACCTCTTTTTTCCTCCTCCTTTCGGATCCGTGTCCTCTCCTCGACGTGCACACGCACGCACCCACACGCGCGCAAACCCTGCGGGGGCGGAATTAACTCGCTAGCAGATATCCACCCTCGAAGCCAGCCACTCACCTCCGCCTGGCCACCCCAGACCAGCCACCCCTTTTCCGCCTGTCCTCCACCCTCGCGACATTTATATTGTCTGCTGGTCGTCTGGAGGGGGCACCAGGGGGGACAACCCGCACCCGTTGGGGGGGGAAAAAGTGGCCCGTCGTCCTGTCTGGAACGGCCCGAGGTTCCTTTTTCCAGTTCGACACCTTCGCCAACCCTCGACCCATCCCTCCTTTAGCGACACACGCTCTCGGTCCGGAGGGTGTCCGAGCAAATTCTCGGGCTAATGCACTCACGGCTGCGGAACACCGTGATCCTGTCCCCTTGATACCCGCCGAACCACTCGGAATTGAATCCCGAAGACGTAACAGCCCGCTAGGTGATCCGTACTTCCACGCTTCTGGTGCTAGACGCAATTCAAATATATTTTGGTTGAACGATTGTGACGATTTGTTGCGTGTAGAATGCAATTTTACTTTTATTATAATAGAAAAGAAAAACATCGTTCTAACTAAGGTAAGAAAAATGACTACGTGATATTTCGCGCAATTATTTTCGAGGAGCGCACGAGCGATGCCAAGCGACGCGGCTAGTGTCACAGAGCGGCCTCGCGATATTGTTATCCGCGGCTCGCGCCACTGAAATTTGAAATGCTAAATTATCTGGAATTCAATCCGCGCGGTGTCGATCGACGGATCGCGGGAATACAAAGTGCAACGGGAGAGGCGGGCCCGACGTTAAAAGCGTATGGAAATTTCAGCGCGTCGAGCGTTCTTAGAGCAGCGGGGCGACGTACAGCGAGGATAGAGCTCGGCCGTTCCACAGCCAGGATGTGTATCGACAGGAGTCGAGCCGATAGAAACAAACCGCAACGGCTGGCTGTCTCTTCTTCCGACGAATCGATGCCAGCTCGATACAGATGTCTGGCTATCGATCGCCGTTAGGTGCAGCCGCGATATCTCGATCCTTCAATCCCGCTGATAATTGCGCCCGGTTACCGGAATCCTTTCTACACGATTTTACTCGCCTCGCCTCCCCCCTATCCCGAAGCATGCCACAATTTATGCAACTTCGATGCTGTTAGAAACGTTAACACCAGTTTTATTTTACTCTCACTGCAATTTTGCAGTCACTTATAACTTCGTTCCAGCGACGGAACCACAAATTTTCGGCGAAATATTAATATTGTACATAATATTCGGCAAAATATAATTTTGTGCCTTTTCTTAATGCTTTTCTGAAAGGAGAATTTAGAGAATGAACGTAAAAAGTACATTTTTTTGTTACCTTTAATTTTGTTACCAAAAATTTTGAACCCCCTCTGTCCCCCTACCACCACGTTGCGAGGTCGTGCGATATTGTAGTTCCGCCACTGCTTCGTTCGTAAAACAATTAAAAAAACAAACACATGTAGAATATGGATAATTTTTATGTCTCAGGAAGATCAGCGTTATAAATTTTTTCCAAAGCGAGTCAATCGGTTTTCCAATTTTCCGTTCGATTGAAACGTTCGCCGAGCTCTGTGCAACTGCCGGGCAGAGAGACATTAACATTCTTACATCGTTAATCTATTAAATCGTTCCTACAAGAGGAAGGTGATACGGGGAACCGTGTGCCGGGTACGCATACAAGCACCTCGTGGGTGCATGCACGCGGCAGTCAAGGATTATCGGTCAGATATGTTAATTTCCACGGCGCCCAGGCGAGGCTTGTTCTCTTTCTAACGCGCGGGAGCGCACTCTATTTAAATTAGATCGCCAGTCACCGGGGTCCAGTTTCTCGTTCTAATAGCTTCACTTCATCCGTGAGTTACGAGTCCGACATCGGCCTAACAAGGTGACCGGCGCGCGATTTTTTCCCGTGGCGATGGTGATCGATTATAGGAAATTTCTGGTGAAAGGGATCTGGTCGATTGCGATCGCGATCGACGCGATACAGGATGGAAATAATTAACGGTACGTGGATGGTTGGCCGTAATTCATTGCACGGTAATTATAAAGCCTTTGGTACAATGCAAAGAGAGTCGACGAAATGATCTTTTGTTCTGGGTCTGAAGTGTTGTTCGATCTTTCTCTGCTCGATGTTCTATCATTAATTTTAGTATATTCGTGAATTTATATTTCTAAAACATCATTTAGTGAAAGAAGACTTGTGCAAAAATTTATTCTCAGTATATTACATTGACCGCGAAGAAAGAATTATTGCCAGTAAATTGTAATTGCACAATGAAGCGATACAATATCTGCAGAAAAATTAACGACGTTCTTCAGTCCCAAGGATAAAGAAATGATAGTATCGCGACACTTTCGAAAAGGTGTAAAAACACGAAGGAAACGCGAGCGGGTTCGAACAAATGGAAAGTCGAACGATCGACGCGGCGCGGCGGGGTAATTATATCCTACACAAATTGCCGACACTCTAATTACCAATTACTCGCCTCGAGCCGCGCGTCGTTTCCATCGGAGGGCCCTCCCCTGCAAAATAAACAGGCCCCGACAGCACTTTCAGCTCGCATTAAATCCATCAATTAAACGCTTGGCGGGGGGGAGGGAGGGGAGGACCGACAAAAGATGGTTCGCTCCGAAGAAGCGACGATACGAAACGTTTTCTGGCCGCGTTCCCTCGAAATCGCCGCGCTGCTTCCTGCGTGTTCCACGAAGGCTAAAAGATGTCCGTGTATTAACCATAAAGGCTTCATTTTCCTATCGGGACATTCCCAGAATTCTCAGATCCGTGAGGGCGATACGAGTGCCCCGGGATTAATGCGCGCGGCATCGAACCGCGCGGCAACGAAACCCCGTGAAAAAGAGCTCTCTTCGGATGGTTTCCGGCCGCGATGAGTGCGACAAAGACGGGAGGTGTGGGACGGAGAGGAGTCCCCGAGGAGGATGAACAGCGAGAGAGAGAGAAGAAGAAAACGAAGAAGAGAGACGCAACAACGTCGCCGTCGCCGCCGTGACTAAATCCTACGGGGCCGTGTCGTCCTTACCGCGCGCAGAAACTGCAGAAACGCATTTCGCGGGATAGCTTATCGCCGGCACGGTGTGCTAATAAAAGAAATGACACTATAAGATCAACCGAGCCGCGCGCCACGCAACCTGTAAAACCACCATCGCCCCTCGTAACACCGGGACCGACTACTCTCTCTCGGACCGACGACTATTAGCGGATGAAGACGTTGCCGGCCGACGCCGCGCCGCCGCCGCCGCCGCCGTCGCCGCGCGCCAGGTGTTCCTCGCGCGGCTTTACAATCGTACCTGGATGCTAACTAGACGCGTCGTAAAAGGATCCCGTATCCCTCTCTTCCCGGCCAATTGATAAGTGGAGACCTCCTCCTTTTGGGAAACCGCAGGCTTCCAGGAAAATCGTTTCTTTTTTTTGTTAGGCCTCATGCTGCACCGAAAGGCGTCTCGGGTCATTGATCCCATTGGCGAGACTCTTTGTGGGTTTACCGGTTTTCTTCGCGCGATGTAGAAATATTGTAAATTTTTGTGAATTTTTTTAAGTCGTATTTTTACCGATGAATCGCTCTTTTTGGGAAAGCATAAAGATCGGTAAAAAATTGAAACAGCGCGAAGATAAGGAATACAGAAATTGATAAAAGATTGGAAACAGGCAATTATACAGCTCGATTGTAAAAAGCACCGAGGATGGTTGACTCCCACCCTGCCAACAACGCCACTGCCAGTCCCACGATGCTCCCTCAAATGACAATACGCGAACGAACCGACAAAGAAAATTTATAAGAGGGGGATACACGCTGCCGTGCTCCATATATAAAAATCTAGACTCGCGTAAATTTAATGAGCGCTGGTTTCACCGCGGTTAAGGAACGTCCCAGTACGCAGGTCCTGCAGCTAGATCTAGGGAGTAGATAGTCCTGTAATTAGCACAGCCGAAGAGAGCAAGTACTCGCACTCTCTTTTCCGCGGCGCGGCGCGGCGTTCGCACGGAATGGTGAGTTTGAAACCCGATTATATGAAATCGCGTAATAGTACGTTTTGTAATGTTCTGTCCGTTTGACGATCGCGATCGCTATCTGGAGAAGACAAGCATGCCGGGGGCCTGGTCGATTTTATAATCGAGCCAACGCAGCGTGGCGACGCTGGGGATCGTTAACCTGACAAGTCCACTTTGGTCTTGCCTCGGGAGAAACGGGCCCGTGGGGCGGCGCGGCGCGGCGCGGCCCGATCATTTCGAGTGGAACGGACATCGCATTGATAAAGCTGAATTTTTTCAGTCCCCTGAAAAAGGGGTTCTGGGAAGATCGAGGGTTTTAATTGAGTAATAATTGCTGTTCAGATAGTCCCGTGCATCGTTCTGCATAAAATAGTCTCTAGCTGATTTCTATCGACCCCTGTTCATTCCTCCAGATGCTATCGGGATCAGTTCTCTCAGAAATTCGAAACTCCGTTTTCTGGGTAATGGTATCTCGAAATTCTAGACCGAGGATTCAAAGATTTTTAGTTTTTTAAACAAATAAGAAGCAAAATGGTACATACGTGATTATCGAGTACATGCTGCGACAGCCAGCATCGTGCCCTAATTTCCTCAATCCTTACACCTTTCTAATCTTTTAACTACAATAAATTCTCTTGTCAGAGACATTCTAAAAGACGCATAAAACAAGGTTATAAAATATGATCCTTATCTAACAACTCAACCGTTCGACGCTGGACAACTAGACACACATTAGACACCGATCACCGAGTAGCAAAAACCTGAAAAAAGTTCCTCTTTCAGCTCAGGTTTCTATAGAACTCCATAAATGGCAAATATAAGAAGGTTATTTCTTACAACTCAGCCGTTCGACACTGGACACAGTAATTAGACTCTAATCTGTCAAAAATCTCAAAAAATTGCTGTTTCAGCTTCTAAAAGTTTTCTAAGAAGCGGATGAAAGAAAATTGCCGAAACCCGATCGAAGGTCACCGCCGGTGCACCAAGATCCTCGGGATCGAGGAGTCCCTGGATCCTCGAGGATCCAAGTGGTGGGAAACGGATGGCCGTCTCGCCGATAAAGACGTCGCGGATCGGGCGCCAGATTTTCGTGCGACGTCCCTGGTCTCGGTTGGCGGCCCTGCTGGGTGGGTACGCGAGATAGAATCAGTAGCTGGAGCTAGTTAGATGATAGCATCGCTGAGCCGCGAACCGAGGCTATACGAGGGGAGCGGGGGTGCGAGCGAGATAGACAGAGAAACGGAGCGAGAGGTGGGGAACGACTATATGGGGGAAGGAGAGGGGGTTGGTGGGAGAGGCAAACGGAGAGCGCGATCGCTGATAAGAGCCACCGCGCAGCCGATAACGCTCCCTTATCTCTATCCAGTGGCGCCGCAACTCTCAAGGCTTTCCAGCCTCGACACCACTCGTATATATTCTCCTCTCTTTCCGTTCCGCGATCTTTTCACCCCCTTCCCACCCCCACCAAGCATTCTATTTCCTTTCGAGGCCTGTGTTTTCGAGCGAACCTCGCTCACGGACCCGGCCCGCTCGATTCGAATCGCGAGCCACTCGCATCCTGCATTGTAAGCGGATTCGATTTTCAAGGGTGAAGCTTTTTTCGGCTTTTTCGCGAACCCCGTGGGCGACTGATTCCGATTCTCCGAAGCGGTTCGAAAACCCATGATCTGTCTGCTTAGGATCGTTTTGAAAGATGATTCGCAACCCTTCGCTATTTTCGCTTTCGATCTACAAAGTGGTCTTCACCCTCCGCTGCTGTTTCCAAACGAGCAAACATTTTTTAAACTGAAATGAAAAATGTGATTCTATAACCGACGCAACCCCTCTCAGTCTCAGGGTGGATTGCACCCCTGTTGTTTCTAAACGCACATTTACCGCGCATTTTTGTTTTACGTTTAAATGAAAAATCTGACTGCATAACCGATGCGATCCCCTGAAAAGGGACGCAAAGGGGTAGAAGCTGCCCCATTTTCTTGATCGATCGAATCGAACGGAAGCATTTCCGGAGTGTGCCCGCGCGCGGATCGTGGCTTTTACGAGCGGCCCGATTACAATAAAGATAAACAGGCTTTAATCAGACGCGGCGAGACGCGCCGCGTGCCGGCCTGGAAAATATGTTTCGTATCGACGTACGTACGTATGTATGTATGTACATCCAGCGGAGAGATCATCGATAGTTCCGTCCCGTTATCTGTGTCGAAAGATCACGAACGTTTCCTTATCTGCCTCGCGTTGCTGCTCGGTGAATATTCAACTCGATGCCGATGCGGAGCGGCGCGGCGAGCGCGTTATTTCAAGCTAGCTTGTTTGTTCAACGTGTGCCCCGGCCGCCCACCCACCCTTATTTGCCAGCGCGTTTTCCTTTAGCGTTCACGGGGGTGGAGGGCCTCGCTCAATAAATTACCGTTCATTCTCGCGTTCTAAATTTACAGTGACAGACTGTTGACTTCGCTTGGCCGCTCGATATTGTCTTGTGCGAGGATGACAGAAAAATTGGGACGCCGTTCGTTGAATTCCTTCATCGCTTTCTTCGTGTGTTCTAGTTGAACGCGTGTGTGCTTCGATTCTTTATAATTTTTTATAATAGGAAAAAATAACAATAATAATGATTCTGAGTGGTTTTTCAACGTTCAGCAACCTCGAAATATTAACGATCGACGAACGCGCGTACCCAGCAACCCCTATCGGAATCAGTCCTCCCCCGATCGAAGTCTGCAGCGCGTAATCGTTTGGATCTCCGATTCTATCGGTGGCCGGTGATCGCGGGATCTTCGTCGAGGATCGATAGCCGTGCACGAAACATTTTTATCTGTCAACAGTATCGGCTGGCGAGGGTGGTCGGCGGGGTGGAGAGAGAGGACCATTCGAGAAATTGCGAGCGTCTGTGAGCCCGACGTTAGCACCGTAGACGACGAGGGAAAATGGGGGGAGTGGGCAGCGGAGAAGGGCGAGGGGGGAAGGGGCGTTATCACAAGGATATCGAAGTGTGTATAAACTAGGACATAGTCAGCGCTGAGATACGTGGGGGTGGGACGGGGGAGGAAGGAGTGGGAGTCGGTGGAGGAGAGATTCCCTGAACGATACCGGTATAGGATGCCAGATTCCCGAGGGAGATTAGATCGCAGCAGTGGATAGAGGCTACCTCGGCTGCGTACAACTCGTCTATCTCCTTCTCTCTCTCTCTCTCACTCTCTCTCATTCTGTTTCGCATCGAGCTCGGCTTCTCTCTCCGCAACAAATTGCCGAACGTCTCGCGAGCTGCGTCATTGTTCTCTTCTTTTGAAGGCTGAAGAAGATAAATAGATAGATAGAATTATTGTGCGCTCGGGCTTAGCTGCTCCCGACAGCAGCGACGTAAATGAGAGGCGAGGCAGACAAGCGATAGACCGGCCCGCCGCGCCCCGCCGCGCCGCACCGCGCCGCTTCTATTCGTTTAACGCGTTTAGGCGGCGGTTTATTGAGAACTCGAAGAACACTGCCGCGAGAACGGGGGTGCGGGCCTTCCACGGCAAACTTATCTTTGCGGGGATGAAACGATGCTCCGACTCCGTTCTAGCGCACGACGCACACCTCCGCTAATGTTCTACAACTCGCGACGATCGGTATCTCTTGAGAACGCGATTCCGTCGATTCCGGTGCCAAGGAGTTAAATAAATTATATTCGAAATAGGGCCTTAAGTGAATATTGCGATATGGTTGGAGAATATTTTATGATAAAATGATTCCGATACGCGAGACACGCCTCTGATAATATTCTGGAGTTTGCCACGAGAAGTAGGGGAACCTTCGTTCAAGGTAATTTTCTGTTAAAATAATATTCTATTGGGTTGGCAGCTAAGTAATCGTGGATTTTAAATATCTATCGACGAGATCAACAGAGAGCAGAATATTTCCACTGACATCGGCTACCGAACAGAGACGAGTAAACAAGATGGAGCCGAAATTTCAGAGAAACTGTAAGAACAGATGTCCAATGAGAGGAGAGCGAAGCGGTGGTAGTCCATGTCTATGGCCACCGTTGAAAATTAAGAACAACAGGACGCCCGACGCCGCCGCCGCTCCGGTAATCTTGTTAGCGATCTATCAGATGGTTGAATGACCAGGAGTATCGTAGCCCGCTGACGTGTATCGGGTATCAGGCTGTTTGATCGACCGGAGGGGGACACTTTCTTCTCATTACAATGTTGTCTTGCGAAAGAAGTCGGCATTTGCACCGGGGGCCACCGACTATAAAGAGATCCAAGATCGGTGGGGAACGAGTTTAGACAATGACCGGGCCCGGTATCTTGTCCGATCGACCACTTCTTCTTCGGTAAATAGTGGCAGATAACGGGCGGACAATACCGTCTAGGCAAACGCGAAGATAAAGCCCGAGGAGACCCGGGTGAGTCAGTCGTCCGCGAGATAAATGTCTGTGTGCCGGGGACGACTGGTTTCGCGAATTAACGTACTTTTTGGCAAAGAATCGGAGCCTTGGTCTCTCTCCCTCTCTCTTTCTCTCTCTCTCTCTCTCTCTTTCTCTCTCGTTCGCCTGGTTATCCCGTTATCCGGACCTCGATACCGAGATCCGATGTATCGCTTTCGCTTCTTTGGTTCTGATATCCTCGAGGAGAGGCCTGCGCCGTGGCGTCTAGCAAAAAGCTGGCCGGAAGAACGGGACACCGGTACCCGGAGCGTTGGTTAACGAGACGAAATGAAATAGATTAGGGTCTAACCAGCGATCGTGGTGGAGGATAGCGGCCGTAAAAAGCGGCCGGCCACGGAGGACGAACGAAAAAGGAACGACCACGGAGATGTTCTACGTTCATGCACCGCGTAACGACGACGACAAAACCGTCCTGCCTCTGTTACTCTACCGAGCGGCTCGCAAAAATCCGTCTCACACCGGCTGGGACCCTCTTCTTTCCTCCGTCGGGAAGGAAAAGGGCAACGAACCCCTAATCTCTGCCCTAGCACGCGCCTCTTTTCGCTCGACCGCAGAGTCATCTCAAAAGAATTCTTCTTAGCTATTTTTTTTTTCATTTATATTGAAATGCTTCTAATTTATTTCACGAAATGCATATAAACGCAAAAGAAGGCTGCAGTATAAAAAAGAAAAACAATAAAAAGAACACGTATGCACGAAAGCATGAGAAGTACGTTCAAGAGGAGGTTCATTTAATTTGTTAAAAAATTCCAACGCCTCCGCTCGCTATAGTTATGTATCTAGTGTTAAGCGTCACGAATGAGACTATCACGGAGCTATGAATTTTTGAAATTCGTGTAGCATAATCCGCCGCGGATTATAGGTGGGATTAAGATAGAACTGAACGAGGATAAAAATGGAAAGAGCCGAGTCGATTTCCAGCGAGCCACACGGTATATTGTACAGAAAGTGCGCGCAGAAACGCGCGAGCGTAATACACGCGAGAGCAGGAAGAGGAAAAAAGGGGGCACCCAAAGGGGAACAGAGGGAGGGGGGAGGAACGGTACACACGCGTGTCCCCCGTGAACCCACGCACACGCAAAACGCGCACGGTGTGTACACGATCGAAACGGCGAGATAATCGTGTCGCGTACTTTGCCTATCGCGCACGTATGATTTTCGTACGGATAAACGACGGCGCACGTTCCTTCGAAGAAGCAAAAACATTCGGCGAGCGTGGTTTCCGGTGGAACGGGAAAGAATTTCGACCCTCATGGTCCTACCAATTAATTACACCCGAGGAGAGAATTAAATTGTACAGCGAAGAAATGCTGGTGACAACGTTGTCGCTTTGTTGAAATTCCTGCTTTAATGAAGCGAAAATCGAGCGAGCTGAAACTTGTTCTATGCAGTACGTTGGTGGATATTGATTTCTAAATCCGTCATTCTATTGTTCTCCGATCGAGTAGAAACGTCAAGTTGATGTTCGACAGCGACGATGATTTAATAATTTTTTCATTTATCGTAACATTTCAAAAGGGTGCCGTACTTACGACTACCGGTCAGGAATCGATTCCAGATATTTCGATCTCGACTTACCTAAAACAGAAAAGAAACGTTCGGTTAGTATGTATATCGACAGGAATAATAAATACTTTCTTATTAGTAAATTTCGTCATCGTTCGGAATAATCTGGACTCAGAATCAGAACTAAATTCCGAATAAATGGAATCAGAACCTACCGCCTGAAGAACCTGTCGGTTTCTAGACTTGACCACACACATTCCATTTGCCCCATTAATTTACAATTCAAAAGATAAAGAACCTGTTGCCAATCTATCATTATCAATCTAATTGCGCATTTATAAAGATTCAAAACATGCAAATACAGGCTATTAACCTGAATAAACCACGTGATTGTCCGACCATTTGCGACAAAAAATTGTTAACGGAAAAAAAATTTATCTGTATTGTCCAGATCGGTGATCACTCGGACGAAATTGTTGTTGACGATGATGTTGATGATATTTTCAAATTCGTCCGGTATTTTGCACGCTAGCTGCAGAGACGTTTGTGCATTCAATGCTATAAATTAATGCAATGAATTAATTATTAACACATTGCAATAATTGTGTTCAGACGTCCGTCTTGCTGACGGTGCCGACAAGGTCTTGAATAAAAATCGCGTCGCGTCGGGACGCGGGCGTCAAGCCCGGAAGCACGGTAGCCGGAAGCGTGCTCTGGTCTGGTATCTGTCGGAGGATCGGTAGATCGGTGGGATCGGTCGATTTTCGGGATCCGGTGGCGCTGAGGCTGGTCTAAGGGGGGAAAGAATGAGCGTCGATGTAGGACACGGCTCGCGGAGGAGCGTGACAGCCGAGAGCGCGACGCGACGCGGCGCGAGGCCTGACACAACGGGAATGACGCGCGGAGGATACGGATTCATGGACGTGGAGAGAGGGAGCGCTCCGGTGACTTTATCTGACGCACTGACGCATCGTGACGAGCCATCCGCCGTGCTCGATAGCGCGAGTCGACTCGCAACTCGGCTCGACTCGACTCGGATCCGACGGAGATGAGCCCGGGGCCCGCGAGCGACGAGGAGGAGGGAACCGGCGGGGCCACGGGGGACGGAGCGATCGTTATCGTCGCTTTCCTGTGTCCTGCCACGTTCTCAGAAGAGCATTCGAGCTGTATGAGGAAACGCCGTCCATGAATTATTCATAGCCGTCGTCAAACGACTGCCAGCGCATCGCTTTATACCTGCGCTACCTGGAGTTTCTCAGGCCGGCTGCCCCCCGCGCGGACTCCAGAAAATCGCGGATAACCGAGACCCCGTGGAAACCGAGCGACCCGATATCATCCCGCCGCCGCCGCGCCACCGTCACGACGGGAACGTCAACCTCCGGATGGCAAATTGCGCACTACCACGGCGACGTAATCGATGACGATAACCGGGATCATTGTTCCGGACGGTGGCCGTCGTTCGCCGAGGTGAACGCTTGATGGTCCCTAAAGGCGGCCTTGCTGCTGCTCTCTCGTGGCGACGCTTCGTAGCGTCTGGGGGGAGGCTTCTTCGAGCCAGAGATATAGAGCAAGATCGCTTTTTTTCGTAAAAGCCTAAGGTCACCCCTTACTATCCCCTAAATCTGATCTCACATGGAACTTATGAATGTTCTTCTGGTACAAAGAGGTAAGATCGCATTTCTTATAAAAAATTAAGCGTGAAATATTTAGAACAAATATTCGAACGATCAGATCGATCGGAGATCACTGCTAAAGATCGAAGGTGCAGAGGTTGCTCTTAAGTCTCGGTAGCGGCGGCGAATGGGAAACCGTGTCACCAGGTGCCAAGAATGTTAATTGATTGCGGTGACTCGATTTTGATTCCAAGGCCACATAATCTCGTCGGATAGATCGGGGATCGGCGATCGATGGTACAGGTAGCAGCCGGGTCTTCCCTCGCAAGGTAGACAAAGAAACTTGTTTGCGAGATCGAGCTGCCCTGTCGACAGACGCTCCGAGAGTCATTGTGGCCGGTCTGAAAGACCCGAGTCCAACTGTTTTGACACTCGTCTGTCTTTGGCCCGGACCCCTTCTTCTCTCCTCCACAGTCTTTCTTCTTCTTCTTCTCTGGCCTCCGAATTCCATGCCGGGTTATATCAGAATATCTATGGACTCGTCTGGACCACTTTTCGCCTAATCGTCTCCTACTCCTCTTCCCTCTGCCACTGCTGTCTAGCATATTCAACGTATTCCAATGGATTCAATTCTCTCCGCTCTTTTTCTGCCGTAATTTTTCGCCGTATATATTATTAGACTGATCTGTAATTTTATATTACCATTCCTTTCTGAATGTACTATTTATTTAGTGACTTTTAACACTAATAATCATGTTTCTTTCAAGCTTACTCAAGGTGGTGGATATAGAATATTGCAAAAGCATCCGCAGCTGGCACGCGAAGCACCTAAAGAATTTGTAAATGTCATCGCCCTCATCAACGTTACCGTGTAATTCACGGTCAGTACCGTTGACGCCACCCTGACGTCAAACGTCGTTCCCAACGTAGCGACACTTGACAAAATTCGATTCACCGCTGTCCACTGGTTTTTTATAGTGTGCAAACTGGGTTCGGCTCGCAGGAAAGTATAAAATCGCGCAACCTACATTCGGTCAAGTATCGCCGGCTATAAATAGCGGAACTTCCGCGCGGCGCAATTATCAGCTGGCGATAAAAACGTTCCTATTCGAGAGGTACGAAATTCTCGCGGTTAAGTTCGAAAATCGGAGCACGTCGGAACGGAGGCAGCGAGAAAATCGAGGCGCGGGTGTCCCGGGGCCGATAGAACGCGATCGAGGTTACCAAGATGACCCTAGGAGACGTCCACACGGAGGTCCGCGGAGGTGCAACGACGTGTACAGAGTCAAAGGCGCACAGTAGTCATTCCCGGTGACGGGTGCTCGCGGAGAGTCCTCAGACTGCTATCTTCTGACATTGAGGCGGCGGTATCTGTGCCACCAAGTCTCTCAGCGTACAACCTGCTGCGACCGAGATACGCCTCTCTCGGCCGGAACAACTTTGCGCCGTTTTGACGTGCGCCAGATAACCAACGTCCTCGTGCCTCTCCTTCTCGTGCCCGCCATCTTTGCCCCCCCCCCCCCCCCCCTTCCCTTTCTGACACCGTCGAAAGTGCAGACCGCGGAACTGGCTGCGTCACTGTGTACGTCTGCATGTATGTATCTTGAAACGGGAATCGCTCTGTTTCAAACTATCCCAGGGTGTCCTTGCCGGCCGAAGGAATTTTTCGCTCGACGTCGCGCCGCGCCGTCCACCCGGCAAGACACGCGCCATTCTAGGCCTAATTGTCTCTCGCAAATCGTCCCGCAGGTTCACTGTGCAGCCTGCAAACTTCCAGCAGCCTTTCCAGGCCGTTCAGTTCATCATTAGACGCAACGATGGTTTTACACATTCACGTGTCGGAAGACTAAAAATGTTTAGCAGGTTCCGATCTTGGAAAACGTTGGATATTGGTCACGGAAATGTTGTTCTGAATAAGATGATCTGTCGTTTAATAGATTCACGTGTGTAACGCCATGACCTTGAAACGACCTTTACGCTTTCAGCCTGATTTAAAGCAAACCACAACTTTTTCCGAAGACGTATCATTAGGGGTATGAGACTTAACGCTTTCAATAAAGTGAAAATAATGTATTCTCAAATTCTTTCAGCGCTCCTTTGTCCTGAATGGATATCATTCCGAATTCTCTGTGAACGTAAAAATTGTAGAGCATAAAGGGGGTAGCTGTTAGAAAATTCGAGCTCGTACCTTCAAGGACAACGATTAAAAATGATATACTCAACGCGGAACGCATGAACGCCGACCCTTCGCAGCTATCGCTGGAATCGATCGTGTGTCGCCGGTTTTTCCCTAGATCCCGTTTCCCCAGGGCTTTATCTAGTCCCGCAGGCGTCGATCTCGTTAATTAAATCGTCGCGAATCGTCCGGCTAGCCGTGAAATTTCGCGTGTTCATAGACGATGCGTCAACCTGGCGGGGAGCCCGAGCGGCGCGGCATGAAGGGGCGACGGCGAATTCCGTCGCGGCCGTTGCGATCCCGCCTTAATGTAATATTAAAAACGTTCCAGCGCCGGCTCGCCGGCGGCTTTATCAGTCATTTCCATTCCTTGATAACTGTTTCTGCTTATCGGGTCTCCGTGCGAGCACCGAGAACTCTTCCAACCCCCCGTCCACCCCATCTATCCGTCTCTATCAGTCCCGTAACTCGAACGCATCGTTTTTCTTTCTCTGTCACCGAGAGTTCTCCCCTCGTGTCTCCGTCCAACAAACGGTTTCTCTCCCTCCCTCTTTCCTCAGGGTTTCGTGCTGGCTCGCTCCTCGTCCGTTCCACGTCCAACTGGTCGGTCTGTTTCTCTTTTTCGTCCGTTTCCGTCTTCGTCCCGGCCCGCTTCCTCTATCCGGTAATAACTTCAACTATCGCCTTCATTGATCTCCCTATCGCTGTTTTATCTCGCTGCAATGGCGTCGCCGCTCGTGGACTATCTCCCGCTTCGTTTCCTGTCGGCTTAGTAGCTCTCGTCGACACAGCGGAGAAAAAAAAATCGAGTCCACCCTCCCGCTCTCTCCTACCTCCCTTGTTTCACTCCTCGTCTCCCCCCCCCCGCGCTTTCGCCCTACGCCTACGGAAAATTATTCGCGATCGAGAGGGCCGCGTGTACGTTCGTATACGTGCAGCGCGTTATACTCGTCGCTACTCGAATCAGTTGGTCGTGCGCGTACGTACGCATGTACGTGTGCCTCTTCCGCACACCTTTTTTATCGTGCCGAGCTATCTCCGGCCGCGGAGGAATTTATGATAGCTCTCGATCCTGCGATATCGCTTATTACGCCGATGCTAATTCCGCGCTCGCAATAACAGACTCTCGGAGTTTTTGCTCCTCGAAATCGGGGATGGAACGAACGCGTCCCTTCGCGGTAAAAGTCGCGCGTCGAGCTGCCATTATATTTCGCTAATGTCGCGACGATAATTGACAAACGACATTCCTTGGTTCGTCGATGTCGAGGCAGCGAAAGCCGAAGATCGGTCTCCAGGACAAAGGAAATCCACGGGATCGGGAAACCGATGGAGAGCGTCGCTGTCCACCGGATAAATCGTCGACGAGCTCTAGAACGATGGACGAATCGAACATAGAAGAAGAAGAAGAAGAGAGAGAGAGAGAATCTGCGGCAAACCAAGCGGCGATCCGATAAGTCGAACGGGGACGAGGATATATACCTAATCTTTCGGCGATCTTCCGCGAATGAGCCAAGTATCTGCGAGCTCCTCCGGCCCGGCCGCCACTCGTTCGAGGTTATGCTGATAAAGGTTGGCTACATTATTCAGGAGAAACGCACGCATATACGCAACGAAGCTACCCCGGCAGCCGGAGTCACGCGAAAGGCAATCTCGGAGACCGATTTACCCGTTCTTTCATCGCGATACGCTTTTTCCGTCCTTTCCTGCGAGCACCTGGTGCTGGGATGCGTCTTGTAAATAGAGGATGCCTTTGTCGAAGTTTTTTCGAATGGCGGGGAATCGAGCGGCAATTTTTAGGGGCAGAGACGCGTTATTCAGCATTTAAATTGTGATACAGTGCCATTTATCGTGCAAAATGGGGTAATTGTACGTACGCGATAAAATATCATTTTCCTTAGCATCTACTTCGTCAACTTCATCACATTCATCAACTCTTCCAACTTCGTATCAAGCTAAGAATAATTGTGGAAATAATTGTGTTTTTAGTTTCGCATATTTAAAAATTACTCGATCGCCAGCACAGGGGGGAAGAAGACCAAGGAGTGAAAAATCGATCGGAGAGCCGAGAAGATCGGTAACCCGGTCGACCAGCGAATAAAAGACGAACTGTGCGGAGGCAATGGCGGCCGGTTGCACGTCCATTCGAGACGAAACGATACGTTAATTGAATAGTTACTCGACAAACAGCCCGCGGGTAAAGAAAAAAGCACCGGGTTCTCATCGATAACCGGAGTCATCGAGAGGCAACCACTCGCAACCAATTACCAGTTAAATCACCTTACCCCTCGGTATCAATTTATTAACTCACCGGATCTTAACGTCCGAGCGACGACCTCGCCGCGCGTGAGATACGCTCCTCTGCGGAAACCTCGATGGAACGAATTGAATCGAATCGAACGAAACCTGACCGTGTTTATTATTATATAGCAGTGGATTCTTGTTCGTTTCAATGAAATCAATTGCATATTGCAATTGTGGTATGCGTGAGTGGACAGTGGCCGTATGTGTGGTATGGGTGGACTGTGTGAATGACGAGTGTTTGGAACCGAGCGAGCGAGGATGTTTAGGTTAAGATTTCCCGATTACCGATGTGTCGTGCGAGGATCAGCGTCGTGTGAGATCTTGAGAAGTGAAGAAGGCACTAGAGAAACCATACTGTGAAGTCTGCGAGACATGTGTGTTGCGAAGTCTATTTCTGTGTGTTCTTATTTTATTTTATTTAATAAATACATTTTATTTTAATAACCATTAATATTCCTACACAATCAGTATGCAAATTTATTTTCACTCTCTTGGAGTAACGCGAATCTACAGTGAATCTACAGCGTTCGAAGATTTTGTACCGGAATTTTATCAAGCGAGATCCATAAAATGTATCCTCGTTTGATCGGCCAAAAAGTGATCTCACACCGAACGAAATCGAGGCACGCGAAGACCGGTAATAACCGGAACGCGCTGTAATCTGACTGGATCGGAAGGCCCTATTTCAAAGCACGAGAAATAAAGAAAAAATCGCGGGCCCTTCCCCGCTCTCGATTCAATTAACCGTCTCTCGCGTGGCTACTTGAAACCATCGGAACCTCTAATTTTCCGACATTTATCTCACCACGAGCCGTAGAGGATTGAATTATGTTGATCCGGCGATCGAAATCGGCCGGAATCGTTCGATCCGCTGCGAATTTGCATAACGATATTATTAGCCTGGTTAAATAAGCAGGGCGCAGTGCGGCAGCTGCTCGTGTTCGATCCCTGGATCGTCCTGGATCATCCTGGATCGCGAGAACGGCCGTCCGCGCCGTTCGAAGATGCGATTCGGTCGCGCGAACGGCCGCCATATTCCGGACCCGTTTCCTCGTTATTATTAATATTTCACAATTATCGCGAGGCACCGCGATCGGTCGGCGAGATAAACGTGCCCCGGACTCTCGAAACGCTCCCGGGGATCGAGGGATCGAGAGCAGAGCTCGCCGGAATGGATGATCGGGGAGCGAGCGAAGCCTCGGAGAACGACAGATACGAACGAGAGAAAAAAAATGATCCAGAAGGAGGTGGAGGGTAATAAAACATTGGAGAGCAGGAAGAGGCATTAAGAGAGATGCTCGTTAACGATAGACCCCTGTATCGGCTGAAAAATCGCGAGATCCTTGCGCCTGGATCCGCGATCTTAGACCCGGCGCTGGTCGGCGATCTTCGAAGTTCATTATCATTAAACTGCCGATTTTTATGGGAATTAAAATCGTCTATGTTGGTTGCGAGGATTACGTTTTTCGAAAAAACGTCGATTATTCTTTCCTTCAGAATTTTAGAACAGTTAAATGCAGCGCCGTAGATGATAAATAAAGCGTTAAATTTCATAGAATTTAATTGGACAATTAAAACATCATCAACACAATTAAAATCTCGTAGAATTTACGCGCGATTACGAACGAGTTAAAATATTTTTAGAACCATCGCAGATTAACTTTGAGCAACGGCGTGTAGACACATACATCGTAGGATTATACGATTCGAGGAAAACCAATTTACGCGGCGCATCAGATCGCGCGATTGAATAATCGAGCTCGATCGCGCAGGATCATGTTCGATCGCCGACCCTATCATTTGCTCGAATATTGTCTACCGTGGAAGGACGAAGAAGCTGGTCGAGCCCGAGATCACGATGAACGCGCCGCCGCGCGCCGTCTCCTCGGAATAATTAACGACAAATTAAGATCGGTTTCGCGGTGGAGGGAGAAGGCGAAAGAGGATCTCGGATCGAGCGTTCTCTTTTTGTTCGAAGAAAAACCGTCGCGGGAACAGGCTGCGTCGTAATTACGTTGATCCGCGGCCCCGATAGCGATCGTTCGATTTAAAATCGCGTATTACGAAGCGGTTTTCCAGCGCCGATCGGGAGTAACTCGGCCGACGGCGGGCGAGTTGCGCAACGCATCGTCGGGATTTTTCAACGATGACCCGCGGAGGAAGTCGGGTCACAACGCATTTCGTTATTCGATAGATTAGATCCGCGGAAAGTGCCGGGCCGATTCCCAGGATCGATATCGATTTCTCGCGACTCCGAGGCTCGCGAAACGTCCGGACGGACGGTCGCGCAATTATTTTCGATTTTTCACCGCGATTCTTTGGCCCGTGATTTACGAGATCGGCGCGGCGAGCAGCGTATCAGATCGGTAGGAACGCGCGGACGTAACGCCGCGGTGGTTACAAGCGCGATACGCCTCGATATCTCGCGCGATACACGCGCCGGCGCAGTTTGTAACGCGATATTACGAGCGGCGATTTCATTTGCTTTTTCGAAACGGTCGTTTCAAGAAAGCGCTTCGAGGCTGCTGATCGCCGCAGCTGACAGCCACAGCCGGAGAGAGAGAGCTGCCCCGATACCGATCCTAAACGTGTGCCACAAGTATTTGCGAAGATCGCGATCGAAAGCACATCCTGAAGGCACGTTACAGCTGACACCTACTTTTAGGAGCGTTCCTCTATTTTTCAGAAAACGACCGACGGCGAAACTTTTTTAGATCTGTCGCGCCGATCTTGAACAGTATGAAAATATTTTTTTTATCCTTTACCTTTACAAAATGGCGTCGCTGCTGTCAATTTGCCAGAGAGATTAACCGTAGTTCTATAGATCGTGAAGTGTATGAAAATATTTTTGAAAAATATTTTTCAAGAAAAAAGAGTAATCTGAAGACAATTTGTAAAATAGTTTTTTCAAGGTTATCTTGAAGTTTTCGTAATGGTTTCGCGAAAATACAACCACAGTACAGAATGAGACAATATATTTGTGATACTACGGTGATCGGCTCGCGAAATGCGAATTGAATTTGCATAAACATGCTTACGCGATGAGACTTAATGAAACGATAATCGACTAAGATACGGCGAACGAAGTAACCCGGTAACGCGCCTGTATATATGTATATATAATATGTTGTAAAAAGTAGAATGCAGTCAGCGCGGCGCGGCGGGTTAATCGAATGCATGCGAGACAACCGGGAAGATCGATTAATTATCGGTCGGACAAGTGCTTTGATCGCGCGAACGAAAAGTGTTTCTCGATCGTATTTTGTTTCCGGTCGTCGGACGATAGAGCCGCGCTGGGTAGATACCATCGATAGGAAGATATATCGGGGACGCCTCTGCAACGTCAATCGAGATCTGGTAGATAACGGGCCGTTCGATATCTACGGGCCGCCGGCATTAACCGGCATAAAATTAACTGGTACAATTAAAAACATGATGCAGCCAGAGATGGAGGTCGTCGCAGCGCGCTCTGGCCTGCATAGATATTCCATCGTTCCGAACGAGTCTGAATACATTAAATCCAAACGTATACCTTAAGTACCCTGAATTTGATCTCTGCCAAGTATTTCATTAAATTGGCAACGTGCTGTTCCAAGGAAACAAGACCAACGGCCTTTCTGTTACGAAGGCATTAAGGTTAACAGGAATCGTCCATTCTTCTCCTTTCGCACACTGCGATACTTTTATGTTCGCGAGACCGTTTCGCTGCTTTTACGGATTTTTCAAATTACGCATCGATTGCGAGTGGTCTCTTCACGTTGAAAACAATATTCTTGGGTTTCTAAACATTTTTCTCTAAAAAATCCGCAGTCTGTTATCGAGTTTTAGAAAAATTGTTCTTCCGGTCGCAGACGAATAAAAATAATAAAAGCTAAGTGGACGAGAAGAAGAAGAAGAAGAAGAAGAAGGAGAAGAAGTGGATGGGGGATCGATGGGCGGGCAGCAGGAAAAGGATGATCGTGTAGGCCCGAAAAATCGGCGGAACTCTCAGTAACAATGGTGGCCGGTTATCGAGAACAAACTGGTCTCGATCATTGGTCCGGCGAGTCTCACGCTTCCCGCATCATCGTCGTGGATCGAAGGCTTGGACGGGGCCTACGATTGGGTAGCCGGGCAGCAGCCGGGCCAGGGCTCCGCTTCGAACGGTAACGCTTCAGGCTGTGTGCGTTGCGATCCCGTATCTCTCGTTACACTTATGCAACCCGAGATTTATTGCCGATGATTATGCGCGGATGGAAGTACGCGGCGGAGGAGGTGGGGTCTCGCCCTCGGGTGCTCGCCCGGTTCGAGATATCGAACGGCCGCTATCGATTGACGTGGCCACGCCGTCCTCGATATATCCTCTATCGATGCCAAACGCCAGGGCTTTCTCTCTCCGCCTCGTACAGTCCCCTTCTCGCTCTGTCGCGTCAGAGAGACAGAATATGATTTCATATCCATTTCTCCTAGCCCACCGACACGTTAATCAGATCTATTGGTCACGAGGACGATCGCTCGCTCGCCCCTCGATCCCGAGTTTTATTTAATTTTCACCCGGATGATCGTGATCGCCCTGCTGAACCGGGTGTTGGAGTCATTCGGCGCTGGTAGTTTACAATTTCTACAGGGAGATTCATAATGTGCGATTTAGGGGACAATGATTGAGGAATACAAAAATTATTTTATACAAAATTCATGATAAGTAATGCGCAGATATAAGACTTTTAGTGTTAACAAAAAAAAAAACAAAATTAGTTTATCCAGGATAAAGCATTATCTAACGCGAAATTGTTGAAAGGTGGCGAGGAAAGTGATCCTGGGAACGAGAGAGAATCGTTTCGCAGCGTCCAGCGTGCAGGGATCGAATCGCGAGGGATCCCCGAGCGAGCGAGCGCATCGATAGCGGTGCAGCAAGCGGTGCAATTAGGAAAACGTTGCACCGAGGAAGAGTCAGGATACGCACCGTTAACGGGAACCTGAATAGAAACAATCGACCCGTCGTACAATGGGAGCGACAACGGACCCGCCACTTAGACGAGCGAACCGCGCTTGCATTTCAAGCCGCGGTTATCTACGAGATCGGACATATTGTGAAGCGCGAGCACACGAACACAGACGCGTACGCGCATACACACAGGCACCCAACATCTAGAAAGTGAGAGACAGAAAGAGAGAGATGCACACACGGAAACTGCCGATATCTCAAAGTATATTATTATTACGTAATGTTGAATAAGAATGTAAACGCAACGAGTATCTCGGTAAACGCGGCACGATAACGATTCCGACCGGTTTTGTGTGAGAGAATAAATATTTTCCCGGAACCGTTTCGCAGTTCACGAATCGATTGTTAACTCATTTTTCTAGCGATTCTCAGATCGCGTTGCTCTTGTTCCGGATCTCTATCTGGGACGAGATAATGAGCGCTTGGCGCGTCCGGTGCCGATGGGATTGACTCGGTAAGTTGGAATAAAATAATTGGACACGTTAATAAACCAAGCTTCTACGCGGCCGGAGTTTATTTCCATTCTTATCGGATAATCGGACGGGAACGCTTCTATGTATGTACAGTCCCGCTTTTATGAATTAAAATTTGCATAAAGGTCTCTTGATACAAGAAACGTGCGCATACGTTCCTCTCTTCGGCGAAGTTTATCGTTACCGAGAAGCGAAAGCATCCGATGATTCATTAAACATTCGTTGATGGTCGTCCGCAGTTGGCGGTCAAAGGTGTTCGCGATCGTTCGTTTCTCGGAAATTGTTCGCACAAGCGCCGCCTCGAGAACGTGAACTATAAAGTTTACTGGTCCTTATCGAACCTATTTTTTATTTATCGCTCAAATTTATCGCATTTTACAGAGAGGGTTCTTTTAGAAACCTTCGGTGTTCAAATAGTTTCGAGCGCAAAGAGTTGTCATCATTTCAGATGCATAACTGAATTATTAATGTAGAAGGGACAGTTATTATTTTGCAAGATGTTATTATGCTCTAAGGGGGGTAGTTTGCACCTCTGGAAGATCGATAATTATTAAATCTAACTTTCTCGAACCAGAAATGACTGGCGGGAAATAACTCTTGACACAGTTTCGAGCTCGAGGAGCGGACCAGTTTAGATCGTGAAAATCCAGGATGCAGGGTCTAGGAACAATCGCGGCGGCCCTTCGATCGCACAGGCTGGACACTCGGTTCCGCGTGGCGGCGAATGTTTTATGCGCTTCGAATCGGGCCGATATCGCCGGGCAACATAAAGTTTATCGCGAGGCTAACGACAAATCGTAATCTGCGCCGCATACCGAGGACTCCGCGGCGATAGAAGCGGTTCGCGCGAGGCGTGGAAAGCCGGCTGTCTATACGTCCTCCGAACGTAAACGCATGTAGGTAGACGATAAACTTAGGCGTAGCGCATACGATACGGTGCGTGCACACCTTGGCGACGAGATATCGGGGCCTGGAAACGCGGCCGAAGGATACCGACGACGACGAGACCCGTTGAAAAATCGACTGGGAGCCGGGCGCGCGATACGGCTCGATAATAAAGCGGATAAAATATGACGAAACGCTTTCCGAGAAACAGAAGACGCGACCGCGGCCGGCCTGCAAGATATCGATAACGGTCCGTCGATTTCTCATATTAATGAGACATTAATTACGAGCCGCGAGATAATCGATAACAGTCAAGACGAGACTTCTCGTCTCTCCCTCCCTCCTCGGCCCCTCCACCATTCGCTCTTTCTTGCGCCGCGCAAGAACGTTCCCCGATCAACGTGTTTTACATCGACCTGGCACTTTCGATGTCCGATCTCTTCTCGATCAATGTCGATGACGGTGGATCGAGGAAACGATCGACTTCCGCAGGAAATCGTGGAACCATCGACGAAGGTAAACGAGTTCATTGTCTCGACGACCCGAGCGTGCATGAATTATGCAACGGAATTCTAATTACGAAATACAATTTTAAATTCTGATTCTCCATTGTCAAAATTAGATTGCTAGGTTCTTAAAAATGTTACGATATTTTCTATTGCGTATAGAAGGTACAAACCAAAATGGAGGATCTGCGATCGACACGAAACGTAGATCAGGTCGGATCGATCGCTGGCTGTTTACGTTTCAGCGGCGTTCGTCCGATCGAATCGGATTAGCTTCGGCCGAGGGTAATTTTACCGTAGAAACCCGAAACTGGGACTCTTATCGCGGGGATTTCGTCGGCGCGGCGCGGCGACCCGGTTCTCGACGGAACGGGGTCGAATTTCGTTAACGAGCGATCCGCGAACATATTTATAACGGGGGCCGCGTGCGATTCATTACGCGCGACCGAGACCCACGCCGAGATTCATCGCGCGTTTCATAAAACCATCAAGGCGATGGCTGGCGCAATAAATTCCGTGGCGTGATGTGTTCATCATAACTTTATTGTATCATAGTATATTGCACTATCATATAATCATATTGCTTTGTATTGTCGTGCAATTATTTTATCGGATACAAATTATCTCGCTGTAGACTAGTTTGTTACGATGCTATCGCATTATCATATCATTGTACTATGATGTTATCGAATTGTGGTGATTTAACAAGATAATATGATGGTATAATTGTATGGACGGTAGCATATGGTGACGTGACAGTAAAATAATATGATAGCGTGATAAAGTTTCCTGTATGATACTATGATAGTATGCTAGTCGTGAGCTATGATGATGGTATAATCGAATGAAACTGTAATGGTGCGATGATGTTTCATAGCAACGTGATATGATTGTGCGAGAATATGATGGATGAAAATAGTACGATCATACGATGAGATAATGCCACGCTGGGCCATAGTAGCTACGATAACGTGGCGTTATGGTGATAGTAAAGCAGTATGATAATGAGATAGTGCGACTGTGCGATTAATTACGCGCGACCGAGACCCGCGGGCCGAGATTCATTGCGCGTTTCATAAAACCATCAAGGCGGTGGCCGGCGCTATAAATTCCGGCGCCGCGGCGTCCTGAAGACTATCAGATACAACTGCGCCGCTCCGCTCCGCGCCGCGCAGCGCAGCGCCGGTAACATATTTCCTCGAGCGGATCCCGGGCGACGCTCTTTTTCGTTGTTCGGCTCCGGTTCGGATCGATCTGCCGATCTAAAGCCGGATTTTTTCGCGGGCCCGGTCGTTAAATTCGATTTCGAGCGAAATGATCGAGGGATCACCGGTATATGTAGAAACAAAAAAAAAAGAACACAGCCCGCTCGAGAGAAATAGAGAGGAGAGGGGAGCCGGGTTCGGAGTCAGTCGTTGCCGCGATTAATAAATCCCGCGAGCGGCCCGTAACTCTCTCGCCGAGCTATAACTCGAAATAGTTGCCGCGGCTTATCCGGCGTCGATCGGGCCCCCGTCACACGATGCGTCGGGACGCCGCGCCGGCTCGACGCCGATTACACTGCTCGTCGGATATACTCTCTCTCTTTCTCTCTCTCTCCCTCTCTCCCGCGCTGCGATTTTTTCGGAGTTTTTTTTAACCCGCCGCGTATTTGCACCCGTTCCGCACTCGGAGATAAAGGCCGTTCGAATTGAATCGACGCGCGCGACTGATGGATCCGAAAACGCTTCTCGTTTCGGAGGCTTTTCCGGATTTATGGCTGCGCACACGAGATCCACAGAGGTACACGGTTCGCTTCGCGACTCGTTTCAAGAACGTTTTCCTTGAACGATCCGCTGCAGCACTGGATCGCACGAGCGCGCGCGCGTGGGCTTTCGCCTCGGCTCTAGATCGCGACGCGCGATCGTGTGGGACACTCCGCGAGCATAAAACGGGAGGATGATAAGAGGTCTATCGTTGTTAGAAGCATTATACAGTTGATCGTGATGCTATTCGCTGTTTGGGATACGCTTTGATGCTATCGTAAAGTACGTTCTCTGCGGTAATAACGTCGCCCGGTATTCGGAGATTTAGAACCGGCGCGCGGTGATAAATTATCGGTCATTGATTTTTATAACGCCGATTTGGTCGGGCGCGATGTGTTTATCATACGTTCATTGTATGATAGCTGTTGTACTATCCCATAATCATTTTCCATGTAATTATACTGCTATCATACTGGCATTATTATCGTAAACTCATATTATCGTGCTATTATACTATCAATTTATCAAACCATCATACTATCATAGGTATGATGCTGTGATGAAACGATTGCATGATACTATGATGATATGCTAATGGAAAAAATCGTATAGTAACGTGACGATACGATTCCAGTAATATGATACGATAACCTATCTGTATGATAGTTGAAAAACATAGTGATGAATACGATGATAGCATATTAGTCTTGCATATCAGCCGATTGAAGCGTACCTCGCAGCTTCAGACGTATCATAAGTTGGTGAAATGTTGCGAATTTCTATGATGAATGGAAAGTTACGAATCTCTGGTGTTCGGATACGTAGTAAGGGCCCGCGTCGTGTAACATCGCCGGTGCGACTCACACCTGTTGCCGCACGCCAACGCCACAGCAAAGCGGCACGGAGTTCGGTACGCGGCAATCGATTATTTAGCAACAAGCCGCAGAAATTGGAAGGTTAATTTCGCCCGCTTGTTTACGCTCGTCCGCAATTTGATTGCCCCCTTCTGCGCCCCCTCCCCACGATGGTGCCAGGCTTTCTCCCTCTTTCCCTTTCTATCCGCGCACGGCTCTTCCCATCGGGCCAGCAGGCTAACAGAGATCAGACAACACGTAACACCGTTCGCGATCTTTCGAACGCGAGGACTCTATCAGGCGCCGAGCGGTGTGGCTGGCTTCTTTCTCTTTTTCGTTCGTTCGTTCAACTTCGAACTCGGCCGCTGAATTCCGAACAGTAATTCTCGTACTTATTCGACTTTTATTCTGGAAATTATTTTCTTCGTGAAACCGGCTTTTCGTACGAGTGCTTTTTATCGATTCTTTACCTTAACAATGAAAATTGCTCGCGATGCTTTATTGGAACACGAACACGGTGACTCGTTTATATGAATATTTCAGCAGCCGATCGCTACGCGATCGATTCGCGATTGAAACCTCCACAATTGCATAAAGAATGAATGATTTATTTCATAGACGGAAGAGACGAATCCCCCATTGGAAATGTAAATTATTTGAATGATCTACTTCTCCTAAGAGAACACGGATCACTATTTTCCATCCGCAAAATATCGAGCAAACTTTGTTTCGCTCGCAGGCACGCGATTTACAGCGGCGACGAGAGACCCAGTTACCCGGCCGACAATTCGCAAAAAACCATTCCCCGAGCCGTGTAAAATTCGAGTGGACTGTTGTCGCATTAATTACGAGGGGGAAATGTGGGTTTGCAGGTTGTAGTCGTCGTCCTTCTCGCAGATTAGCTCGCGTCCGGTCGACCGGTTGATCGATCATAAGCCGGTTAATCGATCTCGGACAGGTGCGGGTCCGCTAAACGGCCCAAATATTTGCGCGCTAACGGCCGAATCGAATAATTTTCTCCTGGATTCGTCCTCTCTTCCTTTCTCTCCACGCCTCTTCCTCTTTTTCCTCTCGTTTCGAGAAGATGATCGTGGCGACAGACGCGCCGGCACAATGTGATCTTACCGGCAACATAATTGAATAACGAGGAACAACGGGCCACGGTGAGCGTTAATGAAGTTCGACACTCCGATTTAAATTGTCGACGGACAGCCGATTGATCGATTATGCGGTCGATGGAAACGAGCGGGTCAACGAACGCAAGTCGCGCACAGTTTCCGGCCGCTTTTCACCGTGGAATGCGCCTGGGAAATCGAATGGTAATGCGACATCGAGTCGAGGAATCGAACGTATATTCCGGAGTCGTTTTTGGAATTTTTTTCAAGAAATTGGATGACTTTCAGCACTAGTCGAAGAGTAATCAATTTATAAAGTTGATTATAATTCAAGTTGAAAAGATTTTTATAATTTAAGAAGCGATGATAGCGGTTCCAGCAGATTCCGGGATAACATTCTTCACGATGGGAACACCCTGTACAAGCAACGGAAAAAGAGAGATCGAAACGATGCCGGGGCAGGCAACACTTCTGGTGACGCAAGTGACGATGTCGCCGGAGATTAGCGTGCCGTGCGCTATCGGTACAAACTGTGCACTCGCAGTTAGAAGGTGGTACAACTCAATGCCTCGCTCTTCATTTGCACACAATAAATTCCACTGTTTGACATTTTGGCTCGAGAAGACGGTGCCGAGCGTCGGCGGCCTCGGATGTGCCCTCGTGAAACTTTCATGGGGTCAAAATCCTTCGAGTTGGGTGAATACGATCGATCATTCTTTCGCATGGGCCGATAAAAATATCGGACGATTTTAAAAACGATTTACGATGGGCGCGATCAAATTATTGTAAAATATCGCTCTCGCTTCTTATTTCGGATGGGCGAAGGAAATGAAAATGATTATTCGGCAAGTTCGCGGCTCGCAGGTGTGAAAAAGTGTTCGCGCCGTGCCTCGAAAACGGTGCGATTAGTATCGCGCGCGTCGATCGGGAGGCCCGCGGGCGGGATTAGCGGCGATCACGCCGCGCCGCGGCCCGTTCGGTCCCGGGTGTGTTTTTCGCTGTTCCTTTTCG
This sequence comes from Lasioglossum leucozonium, assembly GCA_028454225.1. Classification (NCBI taxonomy): domain Eukaryota; kingdom Metazoa; phylum Arthropoda; class Insecta; order Hymenoptera; family Halictidae; genus Lasioglossum; species Lasioglossum leucozonium. The sequence goes on along the minus strand of CM052207.1, from coordinate 10,476,336 downwards.
GCTTGCTCTTTTTTCAATTAAGCACGTTCGACTTTCGAGAGGCGAGGAACGCGCACGATTCGCTTTCTCCTCTCTCGATCGATCGGCCCGGGTCTCCCGCCGATCCCCGGCAGTATATATTTCTCTTTTCTCAGGCCCCGGAGGAGCAGCGGCCGGCCAGTCGCGGGGGCCCGAGCAGGCCCGACCAGGCCCGGGAGGATTCGAGGCGGATAAAAGGCGGATAAAGGCGGGCTCGGAGGTGGTGGGAGCCGGCGGAGATGGTGTTCGTCCAGGCCGGAGATCCTCGCGGATCCTCGCCCGTACCGAAAACTGGTTCGTGCGGCATCAGATTGCGAAGATAGCCGAGTTTTATGCGAGGCCCGCGATATCGGACGGTCCCATCGGGCCGGATGACTTTCCTGCGGATTCTTTCTTTCCCATGGCTTTCCGATACGAACGGGGGCCCCCGCCACGGGGGAATGCCAGGGCCGTAGTAATCCTTTTTCTACCGTTTCTGCCTGACGGGCGCTTTCGCCGCGGAAAAACAGCCGGACACGAGCCTCCTGTCCTCGAACGGCTACCGGGACCCGCAACATTTATCTCGCCGACCATTCATGCGATCTAACCACACCGCCGCTTATGATAATCGGCGCCGGGATTCTTAATTTGGACACGACGAGCTGTAATTGCTGCTTCGTTTTTTACGTACACGTTTGGTCCTCTCCTCGGGCTGGTTTATTATTTCTCCTATTCGTTCCACGCGATTATTTGTGATTTCGACCCCCTGTGCATTTCTTTACTGTAATTCTCTTGAGAATTTAATTATACTTTAAAAACGATTAGGATACAATTTTAGGATATAATTCTCTGCCATACAAAAAATTGACTTCAAAATAAATAATCGATTTGTCACAACTATGAAAATATGAAGATTATTTCTGTCGTTTGTATAAATGATTCGAATGCAGGATACGCGGAAGGACGTCACAGTGGAAAAACATATACGCGTTCCCCCACCCCGAAGGAAACGGGAAAACGGCTCGGTGGCTCCGTGTTCGGCAACTTTCCCCGGCGAAACAGTTTCGTTAATTTACAGCCGGCATTAATTGCAACCGGCGTTTATCTGGCCGGGCAGAAAGCTCTGGTAATCGTCAGCAGTTGCGGCGGCTACTTTAAAAAGATAAATCCCGCGGCGGGTGAATGTGTTCCTCGTCGCTTCGGTGTTCCCGGGCTCCACGGGTAAACATCCGCACGCTCGTGCACGGTGCCCGTTGCTCGTGCTCGCCTGTACGCTCTCTCGCGTGCGAGAGCGCCAGCGCGAGCGCGCTTTCTCGATTTATTACTGGAAATATCGTAATGGAACTATTTATACCGAGGCGAGCCGCCGATAAAGCCGGTCCCGTATCGCGATCCTGTGATGTGGCTCGCGCAACGATTTCGAAGAATCGAGCCGGGAGATCGCGATGATGCAAATTTCGCCGAGATCGATGATGAAACCGATATTTATACCGCTATCGTATGCGAATTTGGAATAACACGGGCTCCGACTATTTTTCAAGAAAAATTCACGCGCTCCAAGGTCCTCTGCTTCAATCGATCGCGTATATCGATCTTTGGCTAGGTGATTTCTGGAACTGCCTCTTCGAGCTCGACGTGGACTCGAGTCTTTTATTTTTAATTATTTTATATTTTTTTGGACAGGGGTCCGAAAAACCTGTGTCCACTAAAAGGAAAAGCTGTGGGACCGGATGCCCTACGGTGCATCTACAGTGGGCGCGAAGTTTGTCTGATCAATGATATCTCATTCCCCTTTCGCTCATTGGACAGTGACTAGACTGATTTTTCCACAGACAATTCAACATGAAATAAATATGCTTCTATCGATTCTCATGGCTACTATAATAAATGATCATGATCGAAACAGTCTCCCTGATACTCCAACACTGCAGCGAACGGAGTACCGATAATTCTCGTCCAATAATTCGTCGAACAAGCAATTAGAATTTGAAAACTACGAACATAAAGATTATTCCAGCAATTACTCGAAAGATAATCGCAATATCAATCTGTATCACGAACGCGGTGCGTGATGGAACACAGAAATTCTCGTAAACGTATACTCCTTTACAATAACATCGGTATTGAGTTTATTCAGATTTTACGGTTCCGTCAAAGTATTTGCAACAGGAGATTTCTCCGACAGTTTCGGACTAGCGTTAAAATAAATATTCCGTTATATCAATCGCAAAATTTTTTTTTTTTAAATAAATTATGCGTAATGTCAGCGTTACAGGTTCGATCCAATTTTAGCGTTAAAATATTGTTTTCGCATTGGTGGTCCACACGCGAACACGGTTGGCCCCGCTTGAGTCACAGGTTAGCAAGTTTCCAGTCACGTTCGCGAATGTTGAGTTTGGCCAGTATGCGTTTCTTTTTTGGCCGGGGCGGCGCGGCAGTTCGGCGACGAACAGGAGCAATAAATGGGAGTACGGTTGCACGCCCCCAAGGTGCAGGGTTCGTCAACGATAATCGTCGCCAGAGGAACGTAGAAAAGAGGACCTGGTCTTTTTCCATCAGGCTCGCAGTCAGTGATGACCGATGGACGAGGCCGATGTCGATAACGTGGTTATCGAGTGATCTGGGGGCGTCCAAGTGTTATCACGCGGCGCGATAAGCTTCGGAAACGAACGATACACACGCGGGCGCAATCTCATCTGACCCAGGCCCTCGACCACATCTCCATCGTTTATCTGGCGACCGGGCCGGGGATGTGTCTTCGCCGATGCATTTTCTCGACTTATTTATATCGTCGCGAGAAGCTTGTTTGCTCGCCGGCACGGACAATGCGTGCGATAAGATCGATTGTAATTAAGAGCGACCGGCTCTCGCTCGGTGCTCGGGAAACCTCGATGGATCGAACCGAGTCAGCTCCGGTCTTTCGAGATTACTGCGCCGCGAGAGATCGCTCGATCGGAAATATTCCGATCGCCAGAAAATTTCCTCACGATCTCTGAAACTTCCGGACAACCTTCCGAAGAACTATTCACCTCGGAATCTTTACGGGATTACTTTCTCTGTTGAACAATCAAATCTCCATGGTTAACGATCACCGAACAATTCGATGGAACTTTAAACCGGCGCAACGGTTCAACTCCATTTTGTTAATCAATATGAAATTATTATTTCAGAAACACGACTGGTTACTACAGATCGAGAAATATAAAAATTACTATGCAGAAAATTGAATCCATCTTGCGCCTACACACCTTGAGCTGATTTAACAGAACACTCCTTAATCCTTCGCTATCTCGCATTACCTAATCAAGATGCATCTACGAGTATTACCACTGAATATTCATAGAGTTCCCCTCTGTGATGTCACGATAAAAATGCTTTTTGAACAGCGTTTACGCCGTGCGACGCAAGAAGGAAGGGCTCCTGGTAATTTTACAATATAAAAATATTTATGCGCCGGCAACGATCGGAACCAGAAAACGGTGCTCGCGGAAACGTCGTTAGTGTATCGCGGCCAAACGATTCCTTCCTGGGTGACACGGTGTAGGAAGCCGTCGCGGAAAAAATCGCTGGTGACGAAACAGCTCGTTTCCAAGCGCCGTTCGCGACGGTGCCGATAAGCTTTACGAGAGCGAGGCGCGCGTTCTCCCCTTCCTCTCCCCGGCTCCGTTCTCCGTCTCGATTTCCACGCCGATACGTCTCTTCGGAAGAAAAAAAAAACGAAAAGACATTCTCCGTCGGGGTTTCTTCTCGAAGCAGAATTTTTAACGCATATTTGTGGTACCGGTGAAAATCGGTTTTTGCGTTAACGAGGAATGCGGTTGGTCGAGGCGAGTGGGAGTAGAAATTCGCAAGGACCGATGCACGCGTTATATAAGCATTTCGAGGGACAAGAAAAATCCAGCAGGGGTGGGGGGGAGAGGTAGATCGAGATTAAATCGGGATTTAAGCGGCGGCGGGGCGAGGCCGGGTCCCCGCGACGCGAAACTCGATAGGAATTGCAAAAAGGCCCCGATGCACGATCGGGATCGAATTTCTCATCGGACCCCGGTGGAAAAAAAGTGTTTTTTATCGCGAGACCGTTGCCCGGAATCCGGGCCCGCTCCGTTTCAATGAGCCCGGGACGGATCTTCCTCTCGATCTTTTCCCTTTTCGTTCTCGATCTCGCCGGATCTACGAGGGAGAGGCTTGCGCGCATTCATGCGTGCTTGTTGCACACGTCCGACTGACTTTTCGTCCGACCAACGATCTCTCTCTCTTGCTCTCTCCTCTTGAATACAACGGAGTTTGACAATGTGTCGTGTCGGAATGCAATTTCGTAAGCGCGAACACGCCCAAAGAATCGACTGTTTATTTTCGACGCCGATAAGCCGACGGTATCGAGCTCACGAAAAGTGTCTGCTACAACGATCGCAGATAAGATCCCGGAGAATTTAAATGAGCGAATTATCGCGGACGATGGGCACTGTCCGTTAGCGAAATTGCTATACTCGGAGGCCCGCTATGCTCGGGACTCGCAGGTGAATCCTTCACGGTTCGTAAAAGCGAGACCTGCGAACCACGGAAATCGTGCGGACATCACATTTTTCTTCCGTCATTTTTCAGGTAAAATCTGTCCCCGTACACGATAAATGATCATGCGAGTTCCATTTTTACAAAATAAAGTTCCTGCATAAAAAATTCGGAAATATCAATGTTTCAGCTGACTCGAGTGATTAAACCTCATGCACATAACCGAGTTCCCACTTTCATTTTCTCTTTAAAAATTCTGCAATATTTTTTAACACACGGCAAAACTCTTGCGAATCGAATCATCATTGAACATCGTAGAGACGAAATTCGACTGCTGTTTTACACAATTTTTCCATCGCGTAAAGACAGTCTGTTTATTTGTTGAAAAAGCTGAACGAGAGGGAACGGGGCAAGACTATCGAAGTGAAAATCAGCCGGTCCCGGGGAAAAGCGTCGCTCCTGAAAGCGAGCCGCGTGTTTTCGGTGGGTTTTATCGAGCTGTTATCGCTCCGTTCTCGGCGTAGCGAAAATATGTTTCGAAAATAGGAAAGAACGCGTCCGGGTCGGTGCGAGCGATTGATTCGGGCGGGTCCATCGGGCAGAGCCGATCCCGATGTCTACGGTTCGGATCGGTCGCTCGCGCTCGCGCCGCGCCGCGCCGGTTCTCTTCTTTTTCGTTTTGGGACACGGCGTGGCGGCCGTATATTCGCGTTATTGCGGTAAACACGGTCGAGCTGGTTTTTAGACGTCAGAGCGTGGCGATCGGAGCGCGTTCGTTCCCAATTAATCGATTTGCTTCGATGGCCAGCGCTGTCGAGATCGTATCTCCGGCAACACAACCTACTGCCTACAGCCTACACCGCCAGCTGAAACTCCACGACCTGGAGATCCACGGGACAGAGAGAGGAGAGAGAGAGAGGGAGAAGAGAGATAAAGTTTAGAGATCCTCGGGATTCGTTTCCTCCTCGAGATGATGTTCATTAGCTTCCTCCGATTGTAGACGTGAAGAGTGTTATTCGAATGTAGATAGTTTGTGGGCTCGTAATTCGCAGCGTTAATGGGAATATCAATGCTTGTAGCTACATGTACATTTACTTAATTATCGCATCGTTAACGCGTTGACTGCTACCGTTTCAAAAACTCGCGCAGGGTCGAAGTCATTTAATTAACACGTTCGCTACCACCCAGCAGAAATATACGACGTTCATCTCGGATCCGTCTTTATCTCGATTAATCGCTGCATCGTGAATTGGGTATCGTTACTTTCCCCGTCTGAAAAATTCGGAATGACACAGGTTTGCCGTGTTACTTCGCAAACCACCGTATGCAAACGCACATCGACCTGCGTCGACACGGTAACACATACACACCGTGAACGCTAGCGTCCAACTATTTCGTAACAGCGAGAGAAAGTAACAGGATCTGTCAAACGAACGCCTCCGCACGCGAACTTTCCTCTCGGCGCGATCGCTCGAAAAATCCCCGCCGCGCCGAGGATAAACCCTAGGAACGCTAAGCCTCGGCGTTAAGCAACGTAATCGTTTATCCCCGACGCTTTGCACAGAATTAAATCCCTCGTATCAAAGCGATCCTTGAAATTGAATCTCGAAGACACGCACCCGAAATAATCTACGACAAAAAATTCTAAGCGGCTATGAAACATTTGATTTCTCTCTCGCTGACCAATAAACGTATACACAGAATAAATGAAAAAATGTCTAGAATTAAAGTACAAACGAGAAATGTCCGCGGGAGCATAAAGACGTCAGCCAGAGGAATAAATTACAGGTCGTAAACTATCGAGCACTTAGAGGGGTAAACTCCGGCTCTTTCGACCACCAGCTGCGAAAAGCCGTTTTCATTCGACTCGGCTCCGATCACGCATGATTAACGCGTGTACGTATGGCTGCGAAATAGGTCGGACAGAAATGAATATTATCGCGTTGCATTTTTACACGGGTCGTTATTGCCCGACTTATATTAATATGTTAATGGGAGGCCCTCGTGCCGCGATTATCATGCAATAATATAATTCATCGAGAGGAGGCCGGGGTGAGCGACTTTCCTTATCGCCGTGATGCGTTCCTGCGAGATTATCGAGCGTGTTTCGCCGGTTATCTCGGCTAGGTGTTAATCGATCGGGGATCGATATCTCTCGATCCTATCCGGTGGAATCTACCGATGATTATAGACGCGAGATAGGATCAGGAGTAAACGACGCTGCGGGGAACGGTACACGATCATCGTACAGCTCCCTTTCTACTCTTATTCCTTCTTCGGGGTTAATTACAGACTCGAGCGCAAATGTGCTGTAAGTGTATCCTGCGAGCTACGTGACCGGACTGCCGATGAATTTCTTCGCGATGAATGAATGGAACTGCACGGCCGCGAGCCGCTCCTGCTAAATTGGTGTTCCGTGTTCGGGGAATTGTTAATTGATACCGGCGGACACTCGTTGATTGAGCACCGGGGACGTCTGCCTTGTTGCTGGAGAAATTCGGTGGCTGCGAACGCGATGCCGTGGAATTCTTAAGGCTATAAACTAAATAGCAAACGAGCCAATTTAATGTCTTTCCGTATAATGATTTTTGGAAGTATTTTAAACCTGTACTGTATATCTTTGCGGAAATTCTTCTTGTAGACTGCTTTACAAAAATGTGAAAAACCTGGAAAAAATATTCAAAGGTGGCATAAACGCGTACGATCCGCGCCGCACTAATTGCTGATTAGGGGTGGTTTGAAAACCCACCCCCCCAGAGAAGATACCTTTTATCGACCACGCGCAACCTCCTGCAGACCGAGCAGTTAATCCTCGATTTTGGAAATCGAGCGGCCATAAATAACAGAGTAAAAAGAGGAGGAAAAGGGTGGATTGGCACGGTGCAAGGGTTGTTCGGTTTCGTGGCGGCATTCGCGCCGGTGATTTGGCGGGATCGCAGATCGCGATAGCTCGGGCTAAGTAAGATCGAGGTGTCGGCGAAGGAGGGTAGACCGCCACAAGCATAAACTCACCCCCTACCCTCGTCCCACCCCCCCCACCCCCGTGGAAGTCACGTCGATCCACGGTTTAGGGGATGCGAGGCACGCGACTGCCGCCCCATTGCGCCGCGTTAGTTTTGCAACCCTCTGGTTTTTCGGGCCGAGCCCTTGGCTGCTCGCCATCCTGAACAAAGACGGATCCCTTTTCCGCCTACCCCCCTCGGCTACCTTGGCGCATGACCTACCCCTTGCAAATCCGCCTTGAGCCCGCGGTCTCTCGCCCCGCTGATCGAATCGGACCGCGTTTCCGTTTCAGAAGTTTCCATCGGCACCGGTCGCCATAACTGCACCCGGCGCACGCGTCGCTCCGTGTCGAAACTGCTACGAAGACGGATCGCGAATCTCGCGGGGATCGGCGCGCCGCCGTGAAAATTCCGCCTGCGACGAAATTTTACGATTTCTGTATTCTGGAAGGGTGCACAAGACTGCGCGACAATCGCCATTTTCATCGCAACATTTTCTTCGATAATGTTGAAGTCTCAACTTGAAAAATTGCACGACGTTCGAGCACGATTGAGGGTAGCTGATCGGTTTCGAGAAATTTTTCAAGAAGCGACACATGAAATCCATTATGCCAAGTGTGTCAACGTTACATCGTTCCGAGGAGACCGCGAGATTCGACTCGACAGAAACGAGAAGATCGCGGGACGGAAGCGGCGCGGCGCGCCGACACTTCGTATCTCCGTCGATCGTTTCGCAAAACAATCTAGCAAAGTGGGAATCCACAGTGGCTGGCATCTGCAGTCTAATTACGCTCCCGTCGAAAGAGCACTAATAGCCGGTGCCCGGTAAGTGCGGTCATAAAAAGCATTTAAAGAGCACGGTAGAAGCGAGCCGCTGGTTTCCGAAGGGGCGGTTTTCATTTTCATTCCGCACGCGGGACGATGACAAATGTCGTTCGGCCCCGATTAGAATCTCGCCGTTCGTTATCAATTCTGCGCGAAGTTTGCGCAATTTCTCCGTCGCGTCGAGTCGCGAGAACGCCGCGCCGCGCAGCACGGCCGCTTTTTCCAGGGCAATTCCATTCTAATTACGAGACGAGAGAGTCTCGGGAGCCGCGCGAGTCGCGTTTCATCGAACCAGATACGGTCGGTAGATAGGTATCGATCGTATTACAGATAGTTCTCTCTTACACACATACAAATCTGCATATATGTGTATATATATATATATATACTATTTTTTTTCTGTCGGTCGACTGGAATAAGGATAAGCGATAACGAGTGGGCGACTTTCTTATCGTCGCGTCCATTCCAGCTCGCTCCACTTCGCCTGACCGACTCGTATTTTCGCGCCACTTCACGAGACGGTCAAACGATGCCTGTACGGAGAAAAACGAATAAAGAGTGGGGGTAGAACGAAGAAGAAGAAGTCGACGAGAACGAAGGGAGGTACGGAGAGGCGAACGAGAGAAAGAGAGAAAGATGTTGAAGCACGGCGCGGCGCGGCGCGGCGTGGATCACGCTTCCCGATCGTAGGGATCGATGGAGTAAATTATGCGAGCATTTTTCCACGTACGGGCCTCCTGTTTTGCATAGCGATTAAGACGGTTCTTTATCGGTCCTCCTACTCGAAACGAACCCACGGCAAAAGGTACAACGGCAGGGCGGGCCGCTTGTAAAACGTATCGAGACAAATAATCAGCGTCCGATTAGAAATTTGTGAGATAATTATAATGGCACCGCGCGGAGCTCCGGGACTCCCGGGTATTCGCGCGATTATTTCGCCGAGTTCGAGGCACGGACGGTTCCGATTTAAATAATCGCTCGCCACCGTTGATAAACCCGAGCCCTTGCCTTTGTCGCAGTCGACGGAACTTTCAGATTGATAGCGCGGTACCCGATTACGAAATCATTGTAATTCCCGTGGTAATTGGATTATCGAGTTCTAATGTAACGCGGGGGGGGAATTATGGTCGCGGGTGTTCTTGGAATTTATATGTATAGACGGCGAGATTAGGGTTACGAGGATTTGAACTTCCCGCGGTACTTGTAAATGTGAGAATGTTGCGGGGCGAATTTGCATCTTTATCGGGGGGGTGTTTGCATGAATGAAAGACGGCCGGGTTTGGGCGGTCGCGGAGGGTGAATTTTCAATCTTTCGCGGGTCGAGTCTATGAATTTTCAATCTCTGCGGGGCTCATAATCCCCCGGATTTTCGAGCATCGAGATCGGAATCTCGAATATTCGCTCTCCGCGATTTCGAATCGGCAAATTTTAATCTTCTCGTAGGATCCTACAGCACTGGCGCTAGAAAATTATGGACACTTCATTTTCACTATACGGAGTTTCTCACTCGACAAACCAGAGTCCACCTAATCACATTTTCCTCGAAACACCATCGCGAACGTGTAACTACTGCCAACGTACACTCATTTCGTCGAGGGAAACCGCTCCAGCGATCGACTCCTCGATCGGATCCTCCTCTAGATCGAGGAAATAAATCGGTCGGTGCCGAAAATTCCGTTGTTCACGGCGAAGTCCGTGAAGTGGCGCGAAAATACGAGTCGTCCGGGGCGAAGTGGAGCGAGCTGGAATGGATGCGACGGAATATACGTACGGGGCGAAGCAAACCGGCGCGGCGATAAGAGCGGTGGCGAGCCGTTATCACGATCGCCGCGCGGCCACGTCGCGCGATAACGATAACAAACTCTCTCCCTCCCGTTCTCGCCGGCGGCCCCCCTCTATCGCGGACCGGTTACACGTACGTAGAGCAGCGTACGTGTATATTATGCGCTCGTCGAGGGCGAGAGGTGACTCGTCGTTACCCGCGTTCACTGCCTTCTACCGGAGAACCCTCCACCCCCCTCCCACGTACGCGTCGCGCCGCGCCGGTGAAATTCGCGCGAAGACGAACGAACCGAACCGAATCGCGATTTGAATAACTTTCCGCGAGGGTGAACCGAGGGGGATGAAAGCGAGAGAGGGAGAGCATTGCCGCGGAAGCCTGTCTCCGTGCTACAGTGGGACTGGAATTATTTCGTTCGTGCTCTGACACCTGGGAATTTCCGAGGGTTGTTTTACCTGGATGCGATGATGCCGGTTCTGTCAGAGTTTTACGGAATTTTCGGTAGAAATATTATTAAGCCTACACGCACGGGCGACCGGGATCGTTACGTCCGGAGCGAAATTTCGCTCTTGTATTTCTCCCTGTCCGATATTTATTCAGGATAGTTCGAACATTTCACGTTCCATTACCAGGATTCGACACGTATGCCAGAAATTTTTATTGATCTTCTGACAGTCCAGGACAGTAAAAAAATTAGAATATGCAATGTAGATTAATTATTTATTTGCAATTGTAAGAACTAGCCCTCAAAGGGTTAATACGAACGGTGAACTTGTTCCGAAGGCGCGGAGGCGTCCCGCCGCTTCGGCGGAAGTGACGGCAGCGAAAATTTTATTTACGAAAAAAAAGGTGAAAGAGGAACAATTGAAACGCTTTCGACGAGCATCCCCGGCGTCCAAGGAGTCAGAGAGAGAGAGAGAGAGGAAGAGAGAGAGAGCCGGTCCGATAAGGGAGAGCGCGGCGGCGTTATCGTCGCTTGGGCAGCGCCGCGACGCGAGATGAATATTCAGCCGATGGCGTCGGATCAGGGTGGTTGGTGTTCTGGTGGTCGTCTTCTCGCCTATTTCCACGGTGTACAATGTAAAATACATCTAGTGGACGGGGGCGATCTTCTTCTTTTTCTCTCCCGCGGGAAAAGGTCTTTGGCGCGGTCGGAGGGGGCGAAGGAGAGCGAGAGGAGTTGCAAGGTAGTAGAAAGAGAGGGGCGGGAAGGGGGGAGTGGGCAGAGGGGTGGTTGGCTATCGGAAACCCTCGGCCCGACCAATGCCACGCCGCCTTTATCGTTTTACAACAGAAAGGCGCACATCAGTCAACCGGTATCTCCTCACGGTTGATTTCCCGTGGCCGCGGCGGAACCAACCTAACTCTCTCTTTCCATCTCGCTCGCTCCCGCACACCTCGTTCTTCACCCCCCACCTCCCCCCTAGCAACCCTCTCCCGGTGGCTCCCTCTCAACCCTCTCTTTCTCTCTCTTCTATCTTCACGCCTTTTCCAACGGCGCTCTTTCATTCTCCCTCTTTTCTCCGCTTTTCACCCCCGGCGCGGCCACCCGCCCACCCCCATCGGCGAACGCGTCTCTCACCCCATCCTCACCCCATCTCACCCCGTCGCGGAGGCGACTCCAGCGGCAGAGGAGGTGTAGGTTGGCTGTAGGTGGAAGCAGATAGCGGGACGGTAGCGGCCCGGCTGCGGTAGTTATGAAAACATATGAAATATATTCAATCTGGGCCGACGCGATAACACCGCCGCCGACCACCGACCAACCAACCCCCTCCTGCAACCCTCGTTGGACCCTTGCCGCCTCCGATCTCTCTCTCTCCCTCTCTCTTTACCTATGTACCGCGCAGACAGGTGTGCGAGTATGCAACTCCCAATGTCTGCGCGTGTGTACGTTCCCGTACGTGTGCACAACCAGACGCATATAGGTCGGCTCTCTCGCTGCCCGGTCTCCGGAGACCCTGCGCAACCACCCCCTTTACACCCCCGTTTTCGCTCTTCGGACCCGCTGGAAATTTCAATAGCGGAGATTGCCACCACCGACACGGCGAAATCGTTCGGGGGCTGGTTTCTTGCTATCGGATGGATTAGAACGACTCCGTGGACCCGAAACGGCCGGATGATAGCCATCCCTGGTTCCTCTGTACCTTCCTCCGTCCACCGTCCGTGGGCCGAGTTCTTCCACCCCTGCGAATATGCCTGACGTCTTCCGGACGATCGCTGTTAATTAACCCTCCGCGGAGCACTCAGGATTGGACAATTTCACCCTTACCACTGGAATGTGGATCTTCATTTAAAATATAAATTGTCATTCTTTAAATATTTTAATCAACTCGAACGAATGCATTGATATTTTTTTTTTGTTAACCTGTCCAAACATTCTGGATGGATTTAATTGCCCCGCGGATAAACGAAATCCGTGGAATCCTTAAAAGGCGTCATTTCGAATCGCGATTGCCGGGAATGTCTATCGAGCAGCGAACGATAAGAGGTCGTGGAGGTCGAGATTCGATAAGGTTGCCCGCATTGTTCCTCCACCTCCTCCCCTACCTCCCCATCCCCCATCTTCTCAGCAGTCTTCCATAAAGAGCAATCAATCCGATGACTTAACTCGCATTATCGTTCGCCGGGCATAAAAATAACGCGGATGATCGAACGTGTCTCTACCGCTTTTCGTTATCCGCTCCGGCTATCTCGCGTGTAGGAAATAATACCAGGCTCGGTTACCGCAGCGCGCGTACAACGGCAGTTCCCCCCGCGAACATCATCCGCCGAATTTATGGTCGAAGTTGGTCGCTGCCGGGGGAACCGCGAAAATTTTCATCATTCGTTGATTCCGATTCGTTTCGTTCGAACGATGATATTATTCTTTCAGGAAGAATTGTTGTTAAGGTGTCTTCGTCGTTTAGCAGAGTTATTATTATTAGCACATTATTTCCAATCTGTTCGAATCATTAAGAGCAGAAATTTTTAATGCGATCAGTCTGTAATTCGTAGGGACAATTTTGAATTTTAGAATTCTCGTTTCAGGAAATTGATGTAAAGTTTCAAGCGTCGATAGACAGGTGTATTTTAATTCAGACACATTGTTCGCGCCACCATCAGGCTGGCCACGAGTCGATCACCGATAGAAGCCCGATAACGAGCGTTTGCTTCTTCTTGCTCGGTTCCCCGAGTCGGGATGTTGAAAAAAAGAAAAGGCCGATGGAGAGCGTGTTCTCGCGCCAATTTCCCCCTTTATCCAATCGATGTTATCTGCTCGGTAAATATGTACGCTGACCGTCCGCAGCATCCCTTATAGAAAATCGCCGCTCCGTCTCCCGTAACCGGGTTGTTGACGGACAAAAGCCGTGGCAAGAATGGCCGGCCTATGCTCACCTATTCTTGTTATCATCCCACGGAGCTATTGCCCCGATATCGAATGAATGGCCGGGTTTATGGCCCGATCTCGCAGCCGATACATCGACCGCGTGCAACGCGACCGGATTGCCATGCGATCGCTACCAATCGGTGTCCATCTAGGGAATTTTCTACCCCGTGTATTCGGCAAAACCAAAATTCTCTGCGGCGTCTCTGAACTCCACATTCTAGCGTATCACCAAGCAAGCGCCAAAGTTCGAAAATTACAATGGAAAATTGTATTTTTTGAAATATGAAATTAATTTTTTTCGTTGACGCAGATTGTATGAAGTGTAAATTTCAGTTCCATCTTGGTGCCGGTGCAACATTGAGTTCCATAATAAATCGTTTGAATTTTCCAGTCCGAAGCTGATCAATTTTCCGAACAGTGACTAAATTCCATTCGATTCAAACGTTTCGTTATTGCACCGTGAGCTCGCTGTTCGTTTATTCGTCTTCAGCGAACCGAGGATTATGCTCGATCACTCAACTCGTTCCACGCGGCTCGAAACTCCGGCTTGCCGGGTGCAATTTAAGAAGCAATTAAAAGTTGACTTGCAACGTTTGATTGTAGATATACAGTATACATTGAAAAATGCCGGTCGTGGCGTGCTCGGTGGATTGGAATGAGAGTTTCCAAGAATTTCGAAGCTGAAAATTGAAACCGAGCTGAAAGCACCACCGGAGGGAGACTAGCACCGCCTCCGATAAGCAAAGTATCTCTTATTACCATCAAATCTTGAACCTCTCCTCCTCCGAAACGATCCTACTCTTCGAACACTGAATCACCGTCTCGCATTTCTGCGCGGAGATCTCCTTTTTAATTCCACCCGCGGCATAAAAATGTTTATCTTCGTTTATCCAGAAGCGAAGAATGTTCCAAGGCCAGCCAGGCAAAAACAGTACACTGTAGTTTTCCCCTAAATAAGATTAGGCGACTCGGAATGGGGGTACGTAACGACACTAATAGCCGCATTTCTTCAGCGAACGTAACGACCAGGCGAGAGAGCAAGTTAACAAAACTTCGAGGAAGTTTCGCGTGTTCCCGTGAGAAGTACATAATGGTTGGTCGCCGTCTTTGGTGCAATTAATTAGCGTCATTAGTGCCATTGGCTGAGCGCCTGCCTCGTTAAACCCTCTCCCGCTCTTCACCTGCTTCTGCCGTCCTTGTCTTACCTGTCGGTTGGGTGAACGACCGTTTTTTGCGCGGCGCGGCGCGCCGGTTTCGCAACTTTCGAGCCCCCTTTTAGGTCGAAACCGTCGAAAGTGAAATGGCGAAAAACCTCGTTGTTACCGTCGTCGCACTGAGAAACAAGCGTCTCCGGGAATGCGCCGAGTTACCAGCCACCGAATTGCTCGCGCGATGCGGCATCAAGCGGCACGATGGCACAGGCGACGCTTCGTGGAAATCGGAAAAGCGAAGCGGGAATTTTCCTCGAACCTCGGAAACTGTGATGCGACGTTTCTCTGTGAACACTCTCTCTTTTTTAGAAAATTAAAGACATTCTTTACCGGCCAATTCATTCGCCAGAAAGTCGAACACGTTTTTCACCGAACAATCGCCTCTTTAGAAAACTCCAGTCGAATGGTAGAGTGCGCGCGACAGTGAACGCTGGAATGTCTGGTATTTGCTAACCGTTTCTACTGGAAGCAGGAAGTTCCTAGTTTCTCGCACTGGGAATGTTTTCATCCACTTTTTATTTTGTTTACCGGCAGATCACTGACTTTGTGAGTTGTGCGATGTTGGATCGAGTTTGGCGAGGTGTTTCATTTATTTACAGCATGAGAAACCTACGAATAGGCAATACACTAGAATTTTCTAACTACTTTGTTGTCTCCCTAACGTTTTCTATAATCGGATCATCTTGATAGTTTGACGAGGTTTGAAGAGGTGTAGAGACCACGTAAAGCTAGAAGACCAGTTCCCTTAAACTCCAAGTCCACCACCGAATCTGCATGGGCGAACAACCGTTTGCGCAAACATCTATCATATTTGATCGCGGACACGAAGCAATCGGTCGCGGCGCCGTAAAAGAATTCGAGCGAGCGTTGGCCGACGGGAAAAGAGGTTCCCCGTTCGAAAACAAACTCGTTTTCTCCGTCAAGAATTCATTTGCTCGCGTTATCGCGGGATTCGTTCCCGTCCGTTCGAAAGTTCGACGAAACGGGACCGAAGAGGAATGTCTCGTCCCAGACACAAAGGTTTCGAAGCGGTCAGTCGTTCCAGATACCGTGGAAGAAGAGGGTGGGGGAGGGTGGGTAGGAGAGAGAGACCCTTTCAACGGTGGACAGAGAGATTAAGAAATCTAAGATTTACAGGTCAGATAATTATTTAAGCCCGAAGTGGACCGGGGACCGCATCTTCGCAGCCCGTGAAATATAAAATCCCCGGGGCCCGGTTCTCCGCCCCGGTCGTATCACCGTTAAATACGGTTTGAAACGCATCTCGACAGAAGTTTATTTGGAGTAATCCCCCACGGGATCATCGTTCTTTTCCTTTTTCTCGCCAGCTCTTCTCTCTCTCTCTCTCTCACTCTCCTCTCGTCTGTTTTTGTTTCGTACGTGGCCGCGGAGATAAAGCACCTGCATTCTCCCGGACCAGAAGACGGCACTCCGAAACCCACGCTTCGTCGATAAACCAACGGTTGCATTCCTACCCTATCGTCCTCGAACCACCTCCACGGCACAAAGATAACTAATGTAACTCTTACACGCCGGCCACGCAGATGCCCCCCCGACACGGTGTGCACGCATTCTCACGCGAGCGCACCGATCCGCCGCGGTTTCTGTATCGACGTTTTCACGGCCCCCCCCCCCCCTTGTGGGTTCAAAGAATCGCCATTATCACACCCCCACCACCCGTTCGTAATGCTCGCTTTGGATAAGTGCACGACGCCGTCAGGAAATTGCCGAGCATTTCCTTTCAGACGGAAAATTTTGCAGTCTTTTGATTGGATGTGTTTACGCAGTCGTGCCGTTTTTAATAGCTTCCATCGATCTCGATGAATTTTCCTCGGGTTCCTCTTCCACTCTGTATTATCGTAAAATTCTTCCACTGTTCAAAAAGTGTTCTGTATAATTATGTTCCAGTAATAATTTCGTTCTAAGAAAGAGTTCTGCGAGAATACAGCAGGCTTCGTGCATCCGGAACGTTACCGTAATATAATTTTTCCTTCAGCTAATTGACGAATCGCTGCGGAGATTACAAAGTGGAGATTCGTAATTCGGCCTTTTAGATGCAACGTCTCCCGACCCAGAACTTTTTCCCCGGCGGCGGGGAACGAGCCGTGTCAATTAACGGCGGCTGGATTTACATAATCGTACACATAAAAAATGGCTAATTAGAATGGGGACGGTTAATTACAGGCGGGCATAGCGCCTAAATACGCGCGACAGTCACGAGAGATCGTGAAGGAGAGCGTTACAGATTCGTCGGATCGGCCGAGGATAGATCCCGTCCGCGGATCGAGAGAGGGGTCAGGGTTCGATCAAACTTTCTCGAAGGTCACGACGAAGGGGGAGGTCGATTCCAGCCGGCCTTACCTTCCAGTCGGGCACCCAACAGGTAGGTTTCCGTATACAGGGTGTCCCAAAACGATCCTGGTTGCTCAAAAAATTCGGCAATGCTTTCGCGTTCGCTCTGGCGAACATTGATTGCAATTTGGAATTTTATGCAAAATTCGCAGTAATTTCGAAGGTTATTAGCATCTCAGATGCAACGCGTATCAATCATTGTTACACAGTGAGATTTATCGGACGCTCGGGGAAACTGGACACGTCTCGCTGGCTCGCGTCCCCTGCAATTATTCTAAGCTGGCACGGATTATTAATCTGCGCGGGAATAAATAAAAATCTCTGAGAAAATAATGGTCTACACACCGGCGGGGCTGATATATCACAGCACACGCCAATTCGGCCGCAACATTCGTCACGCGAGTCAAGTGCAGGCGTGACTCACCCCCTCCCCTTTCGAACTCGATTTTCTCCCCAAACAAAAACTAAAAAAGTTCCGCGTTTTCACTGTGCTTCCGCGATAAACATCGACCCGTGGAAACGTGCCGCATTTCCGAAGGTCCTCGGTTAACAGTCGAAGGACCTGGTACAAAACAGGGCACGCGGCATTGTACTACAGGAATAACGAGACTGCGTTCACTCCGATTTTATACGATTTTTATTGTGTGTATCTGAGTATACGAATTTGTCCAATCATTTTCAAACGGCGGTTTCAATGAATTTTACGTCGATAAACAACATTTTTTTACGTATTTGTTAGACATTCGACGATTGATTATTTGAAGCATTGATGGATCGCGGGCAACTGTAACTGTATTCACGTCGATGTAATTGCAGTTCTGGGATACCGCGTGCGACGTGACGCCACGATATCAGAACTGTTGGAGGGGGCGAGGGTAGTTAGGGGTTGGCCAAGAGAATTCGAAGAGTGGGGGATCTTCGAGAGCATCCCCTTCGCTACCACACCTCTCTTTAAATCGTTATCTTTACGAGAAACGTCGCGGTTTACGTCGAGGCTTTAACCTTCGCTCCGGTGCGTTCTGAATCTCCGAGTCTCGCGCGTCTCGGAAAAGTATTTCTCTCAGTTCATCTTCCACCTCGACATTCAAAATATTTACGATCGATTTTCGCAACATCTTCGCAAATTGGAAAAATCTGTCTTTCGAAATTCTCGCACGGGAATGTAGAGAAGCATTAGCAAATTACGCTTAACTCGATAATTCGAATGGATCAACTTTCCTCGTGCATTTATACCGCATAAAAAGAATAGACATTTTAAAGGCGAGCCGCTAATGCAGGAAATTGTACTCTATTTCGTCTGGAATTCCCGATTGCCGATTAATACGACGGAAATTTACATATTCGTGTAATCTGACGATCGAACCCGCTACTTTTATCGAATTTAACTTGAACCTGTTTCTGAGGAAATTAAACGTCTGGCGGAATGAATGTCTCTATTCGCGGCTGGGCGAATTTCTTGTTTTCCATGTGTACATATGTATTACGGAGAACAGAAAATGAATATCTAGACGACGGATGCCTCGACGATGTTGCCTCGTGCCGAAGATTATCTTCCGCGACGCACTATTAAGCGAATATCGATGAAAAAACATAAATGGTACACTCTGTCAGAAAATTTTATTAGGATCGCTCGCGCAGGAGAGGGATGATTTCCAAGTGACAGCTTCGGTAATTGGGAAAAGCGAACGGTGTCATTCGATCAGCGCGTTCGTCATGGATCGAACCTCAGGAATTTGCGTAAATATCCGGAGTCCGGCGATCAATAACGAAGAATTCGGACATCTTTAAAAGCCGGATATCTTCGCGGACCAAGCCCGAACGCGAATCGAGCACCGAAATCCACGGTATCGGGTTTATGCGCGCATTGGTCGGGTACGTACACAGGTAAACGCGTGTTGCCGTGTCATAGTGTTCGCGATGTACACGGAGGAGGGGGTGGGGGATTTCTGTGCGGAACGCACACGAACACGATCGCTTGTACGCTGGTACACGTGGAGAGTGGGACGGGGCAATCGGTGGGAGCGCCGTGGTCGAATCTAATTAAATATAATTAGCTGCGATTTGCATAGATAGCCGATAGAGACCGGACGCGGTGATAACCGCGATAACGGGCGTGCACCGCCGATACGAGGGACGATTATTGTTGCCGGCCCTGGGTCTCGCTGCTGGAACAGACATCGCCACGATCATCGCGAATTCCCGTTGTCCTGCCCCCCCCCCTCCTACCACACTTTTTCTATCCCACCTCACCCACCCCCGTACACGAACCCCGATATCAGACATTTTTGCCTGTTCCTCTTCCGTTCGGCTCGGTTCGATCGAGCACACGAGCTTGTCTAAGGGTGGCTCTCGTGTCGGACAGCATTTCATCGCGAACACGGAGAGCGCACGACGACGGCGCTCGCCTAATTGCTGCATTTATGTCGGAATCGGGGAAGGAGAGGATACCGTACGAAATTTTATTCGGAATTGGTTTTGCATAAAAAAGCGGAGAATTAAACATCAGTGTTCATTCACCTGAACAATTATTGTGAATTGTAACTTTTCTAGTTGTTAAGAATTGAACGCATTATAACATTTAAAACTCAAACAACGAAATTTCTTACGATAGCGTTTTTACAATAATTGCGAAGTGGAAAACCGGTGATTTGAGCGCGAAATCAATGAACGCGGTCCTGCCTCGTTAGAAGTCCGCGCGCGGACCCGTTCCGGTGTCCTGTAGCGAGGTGCTTGTTATACGACTGCGTCGCAGTTAGCCATCCCGTGGATGTTTTTACGACGCGGCCGGTGCGTGCGTGCGTGCGCGTGAAATCATGCGTGCAAAGCCTGTTAAAGCAGGAACAGGAGGTGGAGGCGGTTGGCGGAGGTGTAGACGGAGGTTGGTGGAGGGCCGAGGACACGATAGCGAGCAAGGGATCCGATATCTGTTCGCACGTCATTACCCCAGACTGCAGCAGCAGCAGGATCCGACGTAGGATCGTTCTGGAGGCACGGGAAAGCGCCTTCGTCGCCGCGCTCGATCTCCCATGATCTATGGATCATAGTCCGTTTAATTCCGGCCCCCGTCGCGAGAATCTATCGCCGCCCGAGCGATGGAAGACGCGTCGCGTATTAGATCAATGACGCGGCGTATCTGCGGTGATCTTCGCGTTATAGAAAATCGAATGCGCTTAAAAGTGATACATGGCCGACCGTGCTGCCCAGATTTACCTACCGGGGGAGTTGCCCCTTACTTCGGTGCAACCGTGAATACGATTATTGTTGTAGCAACAACATACAGAGTGTCTCTGAAATTGTTTATGATACCGGAGACGGTATAGAGGACGTACGAAGGTCGACTTAATTTTTTCAATTCATCGAACGAAAAATTGTTAGCTTATTTATCCTAGCGTGAATGTAGTCGATCCTTTCGAAGAGGTAAAATCGAAATATTTCCGACGAAGATTCATTCTCCGATTCTGTTACACTCTTATCTCTTCCATTTCTGTCCGTATCTAGTTCCGCTGATGATTAGTCACCTCCGCGTAATTCGTTAGTCATCGAGCGTGTTGGATACAGTCGCTTTTAATCTCGCGTGTTTACCGAATGCGTTCGATCCAGAATCTCGGCTTGACGGACAACGCGCTGAACAACTCGATTTAATCGGTCTCGTTTGGATAGATCGGTGAAAAATTCCGTCAAACCGACGACAAACGAATAGGTTCACCGCACAAAAATTGTTTTCCAGTCGTACTAGGAAATTTTGATTTCCGACGCAGCAGACCAGCCAGGAAGATCGCGCGTCGTTTTAGGCGAAAGCAACGAGGACACCCAGTAGAATCGCGCAAATCCGCGACAGTAGCTGGTCTGTGTCTGCGGGACGATTATACCTCCGCCGACTGCTCCCATGGATGTCTCGATCGCGTCTGGTACTTGTACCACTCCCTGTAGGTACGTTGTAGTAGGCCTAGTAGGTAGTACCTACTTTAGTTGTAGGTCGTACACTCGGTATAGCCGTAGCCGGGCGAACGGCGTCGCTTGATATCTGCTACATATCTAGCAACGTGTGCCATGCCTTATCTCCGCTGCCGTTCGGAGCCGTATTCCCGTGTCTGTGTGTGCGTGTGCCTGCCCCTCTGCCACCTTTATCTGTGCGCGGGGACGTGTGCTAGCGAGAGCCAGTACCTGTGCACAAACACCACGAAAACCCCCCCACCATCGTCGAATAAGAACCGAGACACACCGGTCCTCCCTCTCTCTCTCTCTCTCTCTCTCGCTCGCTCGCTCGGTGTGTGTGTGCGCGCTTGTGCGCGAACGCGGGACTCGTTCGTATTTCGCGGGCTTTCGCATTGTATGGATATCAAATGATTGTGCATGGCCCGTGCGAGCGAATGACGTTTACCTTCGTACAAACCGAGATTCCCAACGCGGCGGACAAGTGACTTACCCCCGTTTTACGACCAGCTAACTCTCCTTCTCCAGCTCGCGCATGCTACGGGGACTCGAGGTTTGGGAGACACTCTCACGAAGCTCTTACGGTATGTTGCCTGTGAAGGTGTCTCCGGATACGTGCTTGTGGATATTCAATGAATCCTTGGATTCTTCTTCTACGATCTCCTCGCTGGCGCCTTGATCTTCTCGCCGATACTCGCTTTATAGCCGAGGCCGATTTTCTTGCTGAATGTTCCAGCGGTTTTCACTCGCTGCTGCTTTTCCTAAAGATCGTTGCTCTTCTAGATATTTTTCTTTCGGATGGAGGCTTCTCCTTTCGATGCAGAGTTTTCTTACGAGATTTCCTTTTGCATGAAGGCTTTTCTTTTGCTTGTTGGAACGTTCATTTTGGATAACAGTTTTTTCCTCGCGAATCTAATCTTCCCCCCTGCGTAATACTTTTATTCCAAATCCCATTTCTCAAGGAGACCGATGTTATCGCCGAATGTTTCTCCTCGAACGCAAGGTTCCTGGCCATTTCCATGGGCATAGTTTTCCCCGGTACATTTCTTCGAGCGTTTCCTTACCTTTCGTAATTTTCCTGAATGTATCGGAGCCGCTCTTAAATATTAATTTTGTTTCGCGTTCCAATTTCGTCATGCGAACCGAACAATTGCGACAGAGAGAACGATTTCACGGAACGCAACAACGACGGCAAAGAGGTTCGAGAACTCGGAGATTAACTATCGCGACGGAGCGTGCATAAATTGAAATCTATAGAGCCGGACGGCTCGATGTCAGGAACGAACGGGGAGGGGGTAGGAAAAAAAAGAACAAGAAAAGAAAGGAATACAAGAGGAACAGGCCAACGCGTCTCCCCCACCGGATTATTATTTTCCCATCGTCGTTATTGTGTTTACGGTCAAGTACGCCAGGCAACAGCGTATAATTAATAGTCAGCGGCCACGTACTCATTATCGGGAAACGATTATTCTCGTATATTTTGAATGTGTATCGGGCATCGGTATCGCCAACTAGAGATACGGAAATGCGCCGAAAACAAATAAGTTTCCACGCTCCTTCGTATCGGACGATTGGCAACGAGCATTCCCCGAGAAATCGTATCGCGTGTGACCTTCCCTCATCGAAACTCATTTATTAAAATGATTTCCCTCAATGCGTTCCGCGTTCCATTAAAAAATTCATTTATACTTTTCACTACCACACCTAAAAATCATTTTTAGAGACAATCGCTCTAAATTTTACATACTCCCACGCAGTATATCGGTCCCCATTTTCATGAGTCATTTATAACATATTGAAAAAAATAGTTGCGAACAGTTTCAAGAAGGAATTTCCTTCGGACATCAAGATTGCGATAAGAATGTACACGTGTTCTATTTTTATTGTCCCCGTGTCATTCAAATCGCGAAAACAGCAATGAAAATCATTTTCCCTCGACATTAATATTTCGCGAGAAAGTAACGGTCGGGGGATAGCGATCTTTTTCGTACACAGTAATGCGGTACACATTTTTTCATCCGCACGGTTCGCATGTCATTTGCACTCCATTACAAAAAAAAAAAAGGTCTGCATTCACTGTACGTACGAAGAAGGAAAGGCAACAACGTCCGAGCGCAGCGATAAAAATAAGTATCAAGATTTTATAAGAAAATGAAGGGCCAGATATGGATCTTGAATTTTTTATAGACCCATGCACCACATAAGCTTGCCACTGGCACAGCTCGCGTGTCACACTCGTAATCCATTAAAAATTGAATATGCATTCGGGGATTCGAAAGAGGGGGAGAGTGGTAGATTAGAACGGCCGAAAAAGGTAGCTCTGCCTCCCCGATACGGAGACTTTACGAGAAAATTAATGGCTGAGGAGATGTCGACCTTAGACTTTTTCCATACGACCATATACGCGCGGCGCGCAACGGCTCGACTTTCCATTCTCACTTCACTGTCAACGAGATCGCTGTGAAACCGCGCGTTTACCGTGCGTTCCCAGCATTTCCCATATTCCTCGCGTGGCCACGATACAAATCTAAAAAGGCGGCATTCTTCTCGTGTTCTGGCAAGCAACGGCGCGATGGCGGGAATACGAGATCGAGACAAAATCTAGGTCATAATTGCTTAGGACCGTCGCGACGTCATGAATTAAGATTTTTGCGTAAAGAGCCCGCATAGTTATACCCTGGCACACGGCCACCGGTAGATTATCGGCCGGGAGATCGGCTAATATCCATACAATGTCACGCACTCCCATACACGGGTCAGTATTAACATCGTTTTCCCTCCGAAATGTACAATATCCACCCAGACGATGACGACGACGACGACGGCAACGATGGCGACGACAAACGGTTTCTCGCCTAATGGCCGATTGCAAAACCCGGCCGATTCCGATGTCGTCGCATAGACGCCGTTTTCGTTCTGGTGATCTCTCACTCTCTCCGAGAGAGCCGACGACCTCGACGAAACGGCCCCGCGGTATCTCGTTAATCTTATTAGCAATCGAAAACGGCTCCCTGCGCGCGAGCGCTTTTCGGCCAGCCCGTTTCTTCTTTTTTTTCTCTTTCCTTTGTGTACCAACAATTTTTTTCGGTTTCCAGATAAAAACGCAACCGCGAGAGACCGGAGCGGCGCTCGAGCCGAGAGCCCGCGGCTCGATTTACATTTAATAATCGTTTGACCGCGCCAACATGCCGGAACTAAGCAACTAATTACTCGGCTTAAGCTGTTGTAACGCTCGTGTTAACGCCGCAATCCGATTAACTTCCCGACTAATTACTTCGTTTTCGTCGGATACCGAACCGCGATGCCGATTCGGCCATCGTTGAAGAACGCGTCACTTCAGGGTTGAACGCTTCCCTGAGGCTGTTTGACTCGCAGCAACGACTCGCGAAATTAATTACTGAGAAACCTGTTACAGATTGTTGAGCAGCTTGCGTGAACTATTTTTCAACTAGTGGCTTCAGATTGTTGAGCACACTTCTCGGAAACGTTTGACGTTCGAATGTTTCTTTCGCAGTGCGTAAGTTTCGTATTATCAAATAACACGTGCATATATTTTAAAAAATGGGGGTATTACATTAAAATGCCGAGATAACATATTTAAATTTAATCAAAAATCCGTAGACAGAGCCATTTTTACTGCAGTATTCAACATCTGATTAAAATTTTAATAATCTCCATAACGGTCTGGTAAAAATTTTACTGACCATGTTCACACGCAGACAATTAGACTCGCTAAAAGGCAAGATAAGAGAGTCCTCATCAGATGGATTACAACAAGCATCCAACTTCAATTCTGATCCGGAGCTTCTCCGAGAACAACCTCGCGTCGAATCGCATTATCTCTAATTAATCCACAGAACGCAACGTTTAATCTACAGTGCGATCACCGTCCGACTATCGTTTAAAATCAGAGCGGAAGGTCCGCGTTCCACTATGTCAAAAAAAAAAACACACGCACACACAGAAACAGAAAAAAGAAAGAACAATTCGAGATCTCGGGATCCGCGTGTCTCGAAAATCCAGGGCTCGCGATCGCTATAAATTTAATTAGATTCTCGACAAAGGAGGCGAAATATTAGATCCCGCGGGGTAGATTAGAGCACGTTGCTCGGAACACGTAGTATTTCACGGAAGAAAATAAAAGAACAACGAGGCCGCGGGGGTGGAGAGGGAGAGAGAGAGAGAGAGAGAGAGAGACGGGGTCGACGAATCGGAAAAAAGCGAATAATCGCGGCGAAGGTTTTCGTGCGAGCCTACCCAACATTCCTACCATCGGCTACGAATGTTGCGGGCTCGTACGAAAAAAAGGGTAGCAGATACGGACGGGACAATCTGATTAGCGCAATCTAATTAACGCTGCTTTTAATGGCGTTCATTAGCACATGCGTCCCCACCTCGCCCCCCTCGGTTCGTCCACCTACGGTCTCTAAGCCTCGATCTCCTCCCCCTGTGTCCCCCTACCCCTCCGTGCCCCCTGCGGACCCCCTTTTCTGCCACATTGACACTGCACCCTCTCCTCTTCCGCCATCTTTAAGCTTCCGCCTTTCCGTGCCAGCAAACTCCCCACAATTTCATCCCACTAACAAATTATTCAAAACATTTCTTTACAAATTTACCTGATCGATTGGTTCGCTATGATCCAGAGAATCGGGGGGGAGGGGGAAGAAAGTCATTAATAAACATTACACGCGCATTCCACTTGCATATTAAGTGGTCCAGAAAAATTAAATCCTCGTAAAAACTTTTCTCTCGACAGTTCCCAGTGGGAATAAAAACGAACTCACCCCTGCGAGACAAATGATTCGTGCCGCTTTTCCCAGCAGTACATACGAGCTAGCGGCACGATTCAATTGCTGCTGGCGAATCACCCTCTGGTCAAAGGGTAGAAAGAATTCCTATAGAGAAATCGATGCGTATCACCGGTAAATGTGAACCGGAAGCAAACGAAAGGTTCAGCGCTAGGGGTGTCAGGTGCGCATTTCCTTTGAGAATCGAAGGGAGTGTCGCGTGACTATCGACGCGGCGGGCGATAGGCCCGTCCCCGCGCGCATTTTTCTTCGATTACACGGCTATTCGATAAATAGTGGTTTACCGGGCCGGCCGCATAAATCGGCGACCCAATGACGCTCTGTTTCGCGAATCCATATTCATCGCGCCGAAGTGCATAAAATTACGATATAGACAGAGCACACCGGCCGGGTCCCGCGGCGCGTGTGTACGCACCGTGCGCTGCGGTGCCGGCTTACGTTCACGTGTCAACGTGGACGGGCTGAATTATGGGCTCCTCGATAAATCTGATAGCGATTAATACCCGCGCAAAGTGAACCGAAGGAGAAACCGAAATATACAGTCCCTGGAAAAAGTCGATCTTGAACCATCGTTCGCGCACAGAGTAATACAATTTTCTCTGATTGTCACCGGTGCACAAGACGATAAAAAAAGACCAGTTTGGACTCGTTTTGAAAACGTTCTTTTGAAAACGACTGTGTACGTAGAAACGCGCACTCGCAACGTAACTCGTTGCGATTGACGAACATGGCTCTCGAAATTGATTCTCCCGATTTTCGCATTTCTCTGTCGGCGATGTGAAATCATTCCGGCGCGGGAAAACCGTATGATCTGCGAGAACTGTTTTAGATAATGCGTTCAAGTATAGTCGGACTGTAATGAGCGCATAAGTGCCGCATAAATGGCCCCTTGTTTGGCCAATGCTAATGGTGTGGGAAGTATAATCGTTTGCGCAATCGTTTCGGTCACGATCGCTGATTTCCGAGTTTTAATGAAAGATATGCTTATCGCTCCGCATTTCGAGCCGTTTCTCCCTCGTTCTTTCAGTATCGCGTTTCCTTAGTTTGGATTTCGTGGCTCATTGCTTGTATTAAATCAAATATAAAACACACACCCGCATTCGACATTTCTTATTACGATTCCACATCTAGGTTCATTTTAATATTCAATATTTCACTTTATCTAAATATTGTAAATATCCCAATTTATTCAACAACTTTGTGCCGATCTTCACATTCTTCTTATTCCTCTGTAATATTTCAACACCGCGACGGAGCACCAATGCAACGTCGAAGAATGCACAAAATAATGGATCGTTTGTTTATTAAATGAGTCACGTAAGCCGTCCGTCAAATATTTTCCAGGGGGGGGCCGCGCCGGTCGGAATAATTTAAAGAATCATTTTCGATAAGTGTTATCGGGGGTATCGCATGCTCGTTCGAAGTGAAACAAGATAGCGAAACGGCTCGAAAGGGAAAGGGCTTCTCGCGGCATTGTCGGGCGAGGCTTGCGAACAAAAAAAAATTCCGCGAAAAGTTTTTACGTCCGATCGCGCATCTACGGTATGCCGAGTCGATAAAGGCAGCGATTGCAACATTATCGTCGCGTACATTACAAAATTATTTACGATCAATAATTCCTTATCTTGTACCGCGGCGGCCATTAACGGGGCCCACTTACGACTTTACTGGCCTGGCGCGGCGTATTACGGACTGCTCTCCCAACTATAATAAGTGTTTCTGCACGTACGAATACGCGCGCAAGACATTCGGGAGATCAGCGCCGGGTGAAGCCTGCAAAAATGACAGTCGCCTGAAAAATCGCCGGCAGATCGAGCTCGATCGTTAAACGGAATTACACCGCGTCCTCGAGACGTTCCGCGAGCGTACGATCAATCTGTCTCGGAAGAAACTGCCGCAGATTCGAGTAGATTAAACCGGCGATTATTTGCTCCTCTTTCTGTCGCTCTTATTAAATCGGAACGGCTGCTCGACGAGGTTCATAACGCCGCAAACGGTTCCGGTGAAAGAAACCTACAGGACGTTCAACAAATCGCGCGACGAATTCTAGAGGCTGCTGCTTGAAAATATAACATCATTGTAAATTTAACACGGCTGACTAGAATAAAATGAATTGATAGAACTTGAACATCGTTATAAACGGAGCGTGTAGTAAGAGGAAATAATTGAAAGGGGGACGACGCGTTGTTTTCGAGGCTCGTCGCTTATGGTCAAAGGCGATTAGGCCGATCGAGGCTGAGGAGTTACAGGTCTCTAACAGCGACTTTCGTTTTAGAACCGATTGCTAAAGACCAATCGGCATCGACTCACAAATTATTCATCGTTGACATAAAATAGCACTCATTCGTCGTCAATAATGAAACGAGTTCCACGCAGCGATGTCATACACGAGAGGAGAGGATTTCAATCTGTCATAAAACTCGACTTTCCCCATCGGAATTCCTCCGAACTATTGGAACGATCAGCCCGTCTGCCCTTTAGCATTCTTTACGACGTTACATTTGCGATAATAAAACTGTTTACCTTCCACTGTGTCTTCGAAAGAAAATCTTGTGTAGTCCTTTGAAAATTAATCCATGATCTTTTTAAATGCTACATAATTATACATTGCATTTCCTCGACGAAGGAAATCAATATTTTTATCCCATAAAAAAAATATTTCAAATTCATTTCCGACTGTTTCAGACGAAGAGTTGCGCAACAGTTCCGAATAATTTTTTCGGAGGATCGATGGCCGGCACGGTTCCGAGGTCGAAAATTTTCGGATCGCTCCGGAAAGAACGTCATGACACTATCGAGACTGGAAGCCAGAAAATGGAGGCTCGGTGTGCGCGAGTCGTGTGCCACGTAGAATGCCGCGTTATTGGCAAGAAGCATGCGATACCCGCAAAACATGCATAAATGCATAGCCGTCTCCCAGATGCGCGGGGATACCGACGGAGATCCCCCGGTCCGACAAGACCAGCCACCCCTTTTTGCTCCCTTTGCGCAATCCCTAGCCCGGCCCGCACCCTTCTCCCACCCCCGAACCAACCGGTATTCCTAGGCGGTCTTGCTCTGCCACCCCCGCAGCTAAACCGATTGCTTCGCCCGCGGGAGAAAAGCTGTCTTTTCCAATATCGCTGGTCATCCTGCCGCTGCCAGTCCCTCGACCACGTCTTTCGACGTGTCAATAGCGTTCGGAGAGGTCCGGCAAAATTATTGCCCACCAAGCTGCTCGAGTTTGCAATTTTTCTAACACACTTTAAGCATCGTCTCAAGACCTCGCGAAAATCAATGTATACTATTTCATCAATTTTCTCTTCGTTTTACTATATTTCAGCTCCTGATCATTTGGATTCAAGTATACTAAATAAAAGAAAGATATAACAGCGAATAAAATAGTCAAACAAAAACAAAAAAAGGACTAGAATCTTTGAGAAAGGTTTTCTGGAATCGTTTTGTTAGATAAGAAATATTTCCACGAGGATTACCAGTATCATGAAAATATTTCGATTTCCATGAGATTTCGCGCGAGGATTAGGAAATGATCGAGCGTCGATCGTCATTCGGCAAATTCTACTGGTTGCTCCGAACAAGCTTATCTGCACAGTATAGGCAGCATACTCAAGAGCAACAGCAACGATTCTACGCTCCGAATGCACACCACGTAGAAGGTTCGCCGCAAACGCGATCAGAAACAACCGACAGTAACGCTAATCGGCGATTCCTCGCGGGTATCTGCTAAGCAATTCGCGCAACAATTATCCTTGCCTGCAAGGACCAATGAAATCCGCGTGGAATATCGTTAGATCACCCCCGCTCTGCCGTCCCCGTGATTTGTAGTGATAATAAACATGAATTGTTCTGATAATCGTCCGATAAAATTGACACTGTTCTCGTTAATATATTTGGTGCGTCGATAAATAATCCGGGCGCGGTTGTATTAATCCTCGTTTTCGGATATAGGTTCACCCAAAAATTCACTAAAAAATCTATTCGCAGTAAAAAGTTCTTAGCAAACAAATCATAACAATAATCGTCAAAGGCTCTTCGATAAAGGATTGATAATTAGCATCTAGAGGGTGTCCTTTCAAAAATCCAATAATATTTCATACAATACAATATACATTCTGCTTCATAACAAAAATACAAATTTTTTAAAATCTCTCCACGGTTCACAAACATTTGCCAAACTTTTTAGCAATTAAATGGTAATATTAATCGTCAAAAGTGGTTCAGTGAGCCTAATCCCGAGGCACTTTCTCCATGTCAGATACCGTAACAGGGTGTAAAACCGTTCATCTGCAAAATCAGTTAGACTGTTATCGCAGAACCAGGTTAGACGAAACGGACGAGTTAACTCGTCGTTTGCGGTTAACAGTCACGCATAATCCTATCGGCGAAGGATTAATCGGTGTCTCTCCCGGAGCCGACAGTGAACCGTTAGCTTCGAGCAGCAGGAAATCATTGTGCAGAATCCTTGAAGAACCCCGACACCGCGCAGAAGAGGAGAGAGAGCAGCTGAGAGGGAGATGGAGAAAGACGAAGGCAATTAGCACACGCTTGCTATGCGAGCCGCGAACAGGTGGCTCGCGATCGCGAAATTCCTGACGCTTAGGCGCCTCCCTTGATTGGCAGCTGATGCTACTACGGCTCGAGTTGTCTCAAGGCGGTGAGCATCAAACGATCCTCTGTAACGACCGCCACGTGAAGACACTGCCTAACATCGGAAGCTTTCGGTTTTGCCTGGCACTTTCCCACGCGCGAGCCGCATTGCATTCTGGGGACAAGATCGATTCGTCGAATCGAATCGCCGATTCTTCAAATGCCTCTACCCTCCTGGCGCCAGCGCTTTAATTATGGCGATCCCTGGCCTGTTCGAACAGCGCGTTCGTACGGAATTCGATTCTTTTAGCAATCTTTGCGAATCGTCTCTTATTTCAAATCGAATTCTGTTAATATCTCGAAAACTCTTATTGCTAGAGTTACAATAATTGTTCAAAAAATCTGTGCTACATATTTCTGTAGGAACATTCAAGTGAAAAAAATAAAAGAAAAAATCTATAACACCGCAGTCCAATTACAATTCACCAGAAGAGGATTCAACGAACCATATTCAATAAATTCCAGAGGGTGGTTACACTTCAATTTGATAGTCTCGAGTCCCCGCCGAGAAGTGATGCTCTCAGAAACGATGTTACAAATTTTTAATGAATCCCGCTGGCCCATACTTCAGCGCTCGTAATTATGATGCTGCGCATACATTCGCGGCAATTAGCCGGGGCGAGTTCAGGCTGTCGCTAATGAAACGTCGTTATAGTTGTCACGGGGGCTGCGCGAAGACTAACAAGAGTCGCGCACGCTGGAAATGTTTATCTTGTCACAAATCGATTGGAGCGGTTCTCCGCGCGGCTTAATTAAATTTACCTCTTATCTCCGATCGAGACTATACTCCCGCTGCCGCCGGTGTACGCAGCGTTGCGTACGTCTCGCGTAATATCGCCGGGCGAACACCCGCGACGTTCCTACCCGCGTCTCGTCAGAGCTCATTAATTGAGAAATTAATCCCCGATAATTGTCCTTTTTGCGCCAACCCTTCCGATCGTTCTCGCTGTCCTCGCTCGTTCCTCGTTCGCCCCTTATCCTTCGCGGATCTTCCTACCTAATTTTTACGTTTCTCCACGGTTCTTCCTTAACGCCTAATGCAAGATTCCTGTCAACGATCTTTCCGCATTTCACAGCTCGCACTACAGAAATGTATTTCTTTATTATCTCGTCGAATTGCTTGTTTCGGTAATTCTTCTCTATTTCATCCCTTACACTCAATAAAATGCTTTCTATATTCCATCCCTGACACACTTCCAACAAGAATATTTTCGCTATTTCATCCATTAGTTTTCTCTAATAAAAACGTTTTCGATATTTCATCCCTTACTCTTTTCCAATAAAATATTTCCTGTGTTTCGTCCCTTACTCTTCTCCAATGAAAATAACTCTTTCCATTTCATCCCTCGCTCTCTCCCACCTTTTCTGTTCCAGACCTGACAATGCTTATTCTACTTCGTCCCTTAGTCGTCTCCAATAAAATATTTTCGCGACAGTTGCGAGCAAAATCTTCACAATATTCATTAAAATCAGCGAGGAAGCACGAAGACAATCGAGGAGCGATTCGATACAAGGTATGAGTAAGGCCAGCGCAATGCGGTCCGACAGGAACGAGAGGAAGAAGGATTCCGTCGGTTCGGTTGATACTCG
This sequence comes from Lasioglossum leucozonium, assembly GCA_028454225.1. NCBI lineage: Eukaryota > Metazoa > Arthropoda > Insecta > Hymenoptera > Halictidae > Lasioglossum > Lasioglossum leucozonium. The sequence continues at coordinate 10,444,315 of CM052207.1, read as the reverse complement.
TTTTTCGCGCTTATCTTCCCCGCCGGCCGGAGTGCTATCGCGAGGTATCTGTCTTGCCGTTCGATCACCGGCGAATACTTTCTCGCGATCGCGCCATTTTCACGGCGATTACCCGGCTCTCGGACACACGGTGGTGTATGTACCCGATTCGCAGAAACGAGGCTTCCCTTCGTCATTGTCAGATATAATAGAGGATTATTTCTCGATATTATTAATGGCGGAACGGCCGACCGGCGGGCCTCTGTTCGCGGCTAGATAGGCGTACAAGGCGTCGTGTATCGATATCGCAGGCCGATAACTACTGCGACGAATGAGGGAGTACAGACACGGCTCGTCCATTACACCACTTAAGAAAGTCGCCGGATCGACGGGGCTCGTGAAACAACTCATGGCGAACCATGAACGCGTTGACTCATCGTGTCATGCCGCTGCCGGATACTACGTGGAAAACCGGTATCCGCTTCGTTCTTTCTGCCGTTCCGATGTACATATTCGTGGAAATCCACCGTTTCTGTCGATGTTTCTGTCGATGTCGTTTCTATCATCTCCTCCGACCAATTTATCGTAATCATCGACTAACCGAAACACATTGGTATTTCTACAGAATTTTAATCTGTTCACTGCTTCTTTTAATTGCACTTGTTCGTTAAAATAAAATCCTCGGTCCAGTGATTTGTAAATTCTGATTTTGTACGAAATTATAGCGGTGAAAAAAAAATCGCTCGTTCGATCATCGCGAGCCGATGGGGATCGTTCCAGTAATAACAGCGGGGTTCTCTCGATCCTTTATTCCCCGGCGGCGGCGGCAGCAGCGCGGCGCGCAGACCTCTACGCCAAACATTTGTACCGTCATTTGTGGTTAATGGCCGCTACTTTCGTCGGGTCAGGTGACGTCATTAATCATCGCGATCGTCGGCGTCATCGCGAGAAGGCGGACAGCTCGTACAAGGTGTTTCAAGTTAAGGAGTGCCTGTGGATCGCGTCCCGTACACGCGTCCGTTTGTGCGCGACCGGCCAGATATCGATCTCGATAATTGAATCGAGCGATCGGGGTGCCCCGCGGTGCACGATACAGTCCCTCTGCACCCTCCTCGCCTTCCCGTTTTTAATCGCGAGCCCTGTGAGAACGCCGGAACACGCCTTGCGATCGTGATCCAGCTCATCCGTTTCTACCCTTGTTAACGTTTCGCAGGAAGAAAGGGGGAGAAATCTGTTTTTCTTTTATGTAAAATTATGCGAAAATCCTTCAATGGATTTTTTTTTATTATTACTGTTCGAACATATGCCCGTCGAACAGGATTAGAAGCATGTATGGCAATTGCAAAAAACCACCCCACCGAAGAAGTAACACGGCGGCGAGCCGTAAAACAATTGGCGCGATTTTGGTACCGCGACTTCCGATACAGGCGATAAACTACAGAAGAAAGGGGGTGTGCTCTGCACAGTGGGCATTGGGGTTGCCCACCCTGTTCTGATATTTACGGGCTACAGCCTGCCGTTCTCGCCGCCCTTATCGGCCTCCGCTAGAATAGCTGTAGGTGCATCCTACACAACTGGCCCCCTGCTGAACGGCCATCCGCGTCGCCAGCATTCCTCCACACCCGCAGAATACTCTGACGCTTCTTGGACCTACGTTGACGCTTTCCCTCTTAGAGCACGATAAACATGCTCGTTCGTACCTCGTCGAGAATTATGCACTCGTAATTGAACAGTAAATCACATGGCTATGCAGTAGTCGTAGGTAACATGGTTCCCGAAATGTCAACAATAACCGAACAAAAGTGAGCATTCTTTTCATTGCCGGTACTACTCGACTTTTTTGTAAATTGTAGAGGAGCGATTCAATGCCGGCAGAGTATATTAATAAAACGCGAAAACCGCGAGGCAGTTATAGAATGGGATAGATAATATACTAGGAACAATCGAAAGCAAAAGCCGGGAGGCCGGGAGAAAGAGCGCGAGCGAGGATGAAAAAGAAAACAATTTTATTAGGACATTTACATCGCTCACGGCTAGACAGTTTGTACCAGACGGGGATAAAAATAAAAAGGACACAGAGCAGCAGCGGCATCGGTAGCGTTCGCCGTTTAATTGGGGAAAGGCGACGCTCCACCGGTCCCCGTTATCGCGTTATCAGTCCGCCCGGGGAAAAAAGCCTTCAATGTCTACGTCCGAACAATTCTTCTTCATATCGGGAACGTGTGGCCGGACGCGGGGCCCCGTGCACGTACACGTTGCATACAAATGCGTCTATGTGCGCTCGCGCGCGCGATAGAAAGAGAGAAGAGAGAGAGAGAGAGCAACCCCCGCCTCGGCCATCGTCAATCCGATAAATTCGCCCTTTCTCCGCGACCGCCCTCGCAGTCGTTATCGTAGCGGCAATGCTTTTCCAGACACCGGAGAAATAGTTCTCCAGATAGTGGAGGAAAGTGCGCTTTTTTTTCTGCGGGCGCGCTGATATCGCCGACGATTCCGTATCGACCGAATGATTTCTGGCTCGAAACAAACGATGCTTTCGGGTGTAAATGAACGCACGATAACTTTCGCTATTTATCAAGACCCACCCTCCCTCCGGACCCTCCTCGGCAAACCCACCCCCCGACTTTGCCCGCCGCAACCCTCGTGAACCGTCACGACCGGTTTGCTTGAGGATCCTTGCTCATTCACGAGATTAACCTGTCGTCGGATCCGGTCTGACTTCTTTTGCATCCATCGCGGTGAAGCAAATTCGATCGTAGACCTCGTTCTCTTTACACATTTTCTCGTCTACTTCGTTCCTTTCCACGTGGCCCACACAGAGAATTCCAGATAAGGAAATCGATGAGAAAATCAAAGTTCCAACTATACTTGACACAGCACTTTCTCAAGCCGCTCCGCTTGCGTATCCCGCGCACCGATCTCGCAGGATCAGATTCGCGGTGGAAAAAAATACCAACGACTTATCGGTAGTAAAAAATTAGTTGCGAGCGCCGAGCCTTTCCGGGGAGAGTTAATCACCGGAGCCCTTCGCTCGGCCCGCAGCAGATTAGGCGGGCCGGTGGTACCGACGCTGCGACGTGGCGCGGGAAGCTTGAAATTTCAATTCTCCGGGCTCGATTAACATAATTTCCCCGTTAATGTCGTGCCAGGTTTTCCTTGTCGCATGTGGCTCAATGCAGGTGCATCGTGTAGCGTCGCGGCGGCGGCGGTGGCGGTGGCGGTGGCGATAAGAGGCGGCGCTCGGTACGGTAACATTTAACAAAACGGTAAAAAGTGGTCGCCGGGAACAACGACGCTCGCAGGAAACGTAGCCGACGCGGCAGCGGGGAGAAGAGAAAGGCCGTTTGGATTCGCAAATGAATATCGCGAAGGTAACCACCGCCGCGCCGGCGAACAAGGCAGCAGAGAAAACAGGAGGACATCATCTCGAGAGAGAGCAGATAGAGGGAAGAGAGCTGCTTCCGATCCCTTGGCGTTTTTCAATCGGCCTCGCTCAGCCGCTTTTATCCGAGCCGTAGGCGCAAAAGTAGGAAGCTTGCCTGTCGTTCCTATTGTCACCGCGAAACACCACCACCATCATCCCCCCCCTAACGCCTTGTTTCCCTCGATATACGCTCGCAAATCCTCCCACACACCCCGTTCGACAGACGACAGACCGTTTTATCGGGAACGTTTTGCGCGGTCAGCGCGCGGACAAGCCTAACTAGGATGACGCCTCGGACGATCATGCCTCGAGACGCGTTCTGTGCAATTCGGTTTAGCGATTGCTTAATAGAGCAAGGAAATGCAACCGAGCCGAAGGGGATGTTCGAGAGCGATGGGGTTGCTTGATCGATTGCCGGCGACCATTAAGTCCTGGCATTCCGCTTGCTCCCCCTGCTGCTGTCGCGTCGCTGTTTGCGAGACGCTTCGATGGACCTGGATCGGTGATATTCACAGGGAGGGGATGCGAGCGACGTCGCCAGGGTTGGTTTTCGGAAGGGGTAGCTGTGTTCGTGGGAAACGTTGAGAGTTCTCAAGAGGGCACATCGCCATGTAAGATTACGGTGATTCTACAATAGTTGTTGTAAAAAATGAAAAATATCTTTTTAGGGGATGTTTAGCAATACCCTAAGATTTTAATTAAATTTTAAGAATTTCATATCAAATCAACGAAATGTGCATTACCGAGCAAAATGGCGGCACGGATCGTCCATCCCGCGCTCGAGGGTTGAAACGGCCCCCACAAAAGCGGAGAGCCCACGGAGGAACCCTCGAATTTTTTCCTCGGCAGAGCGCGCCTCGCCGCCGGTCAGATTGCGCAATCTTTTCGATGTATAATTGGATGAAACTGTCGGAAAATAAATTTTATCTCATTTACGGACGCGCGTGCATATCCTCTGCCAGGGGTACGAGTTGCATTCCCCCCGCCCTCCGTATACACAGCAACGGACGACCGTGTATGCGTGCGCGACACGACGTACGTGTAAACAGTGCATCCACCAATGCCGAGGAAGAAAGTTGGAATATGCAGGTGCTGGACAAAAAACTAAAACAGCAGAGTGGCGTGATAAGGTGCGCGCCGCGCAAACCACCCCCGTTCCTCGCTCTCCCGAATCCAACCCCTATCAAACTCTATCCCGTACAGCAGCAACCCCCTAGGCCGAGCGTCCAGGGTCGGCCATTGCGAAATTCAGCCGGAAATTTTCATCGATGCGACCGTCTTGAAATTTGCATTATATTAACATACATACAATTACAGGTCGCGCCGCGCATAATTATGCGCTGATGAATACCGACCGGATAATGTCGTGCGTCGCCGGATTTTTTCATACTGTGACGTTCCCCGGATGTCGTAAAATAACGGATTTTTATTCGCTTAAGTTTTACCGAAACTGTCCGGTTCGCGAAACATTTAACGCGATACTCTTGGTTCTTTATCTCTATCCAGTTATTTTTCAACCCCTAATAAGCCTCTATGGAATTTCTTACGATAATTCATTACGATAATCTCATTATAATTAGCTTCTAGTGTTTAAATTAGCAAGAATTCCTTACCGTTTCGGTTGAAACGCCAGGAGGCCGCGGGTGAAATAGAGAAAGGGGAGAGAGACGCAAGCTGCGTCCCTGACTTCGTTACCGTATAATCACGTCCGGATAGCGCAACTTTTTTCAAACTGGAACAGTGCTACTTTTGAGGCTTTCATCTGATTAGCCCTCTCACCATCGCATCGCGGCGAATGCGGAGAAGCACCCTCCTATGATAACGTTCCATGCCCTTCTCTCTTCGGGTCTCTCCTTCGTCTCCACCCCTACCGCGGTACGCTTTTTGGCAGGGAACCAGTTAACGTTGGCAATTAGGTGGAACAATTACGAACAGGTAAAAATAAATCGTGCCCATTGGAATCGAGAAACACCGGAGCGATGGAACCTTCCAGACCCCAGACCTTCTAGAACGACAAAGAACTTCGCTAGTAAAACAACTCCAGATTTGAACAGGAAATTAATCCAACCCTTTGAAATCAGTTATAAGTTGACTAACGACGTCCGAACGTCGAAAATTTTTAATTCTGTTCTGTTAATTGTATTATATTTATATACAAACAAATGGAATGTCTTGAATAAAATTTTCGAGAGTTACAGGTTGAAAATGTTTCATCGACATCGCAATCATCTCCTAACCATGCCGGCGCGTCCTCGTCCCGATTTCCATATGAAAAGCACCGGGCGAAACGTTCTAATTTCGCCTGGGTATCCGATCGGATCTTCCGATCGCGATCTAGCCGGATCGTTCACGGATTCCGCTGTTGAATAATAGTCGGACGGAACGATGTAAATTCCCGGGGTCGCGATGAATCATCGAAACGAGCGATGACGTGTATCGCTTTGGTCCGGCTGGCGGAGTCGGCGTCGATTCCGACGTCGAACGCGTCGGGTGTTCGAGAGCGTGACGCGGTTTTACGGCCGACAAACTGTCCGCCGCCGCGTAAATGGCGGCCCCATCGATCCCGAGGCATGGTTTCGTCGATTTCGCCGAATCTCCTCGACGAGGAACGACCCGCTCGCTCTCAGATCATTTATCTGGCGGGCAAGAAGGCGCGGAGCATTATCATCGACACGATACATCATCCGCGCGCAGGCAAACTTTTGCCAATCTCCTTCCTCTCTCTCCCTCTCTCTCTGACTGTCTCTCTGGCGAGAGACGGAGGGAGAGAGACGACACCGTTGCCAAAAGGGAAGGAGCGAGAGGGAGAGAGGCAAAGGACGATCCGTAGTCGTCCTGCATGAAAGCGGGGCGCGACTACGTGCTCTGTGTCTCTGATTTCATAATTTCCGTAGGCGGGACGTGAGGCCGGCGCGGATCCGAGCCCCGGAGCACACCGGAATTTAATGCGGAGCATCGACGAGCTGCTGCTCTTCTGCTTCTGCCCTCTGCCTCAGCCTTCCACCGGAACGAGCTGGAACAGCCTGGATAAACGAGAACGCTCTCGGCTCAAGGAGATGGATGAACTTTCGACCGTTTCGGGAGAGCTGACTGCTCGCTCCCGCAGGATGAGCCAACAAATAAGCCCGGTCGTGCCACCTTTTTTATTTTGCCGCCGCCGCGCCGTGCTGCGGCCTTTTTGACGGACCGGGAGAGCTTTCGCCGGGGTATACCGGGCGGGTCAGAGTTCGGGAGCGTGTAGTCGAAGACTGCCGCGAACAAAATTTTCTGGACAAAATTCTGTTACTCGAAAATTACAGGTGACGCGAACGAATAATTCAGACGAAAGTTGCATAACTAGTACACGAATTAATTCTTAAATCGACTACTGACAGAATTTCCACGATTTGTACCCGTGTCATCAATCACTGGAAACCATTCTCGAATTCCCAAGCAAACGGAGACCAGAAACAGAGAGCGCACGGAGGGGATGGGTCCGGACGTAGAAGCGAATCAAGCGAACCAATCGTGGCGAGCGGCGTATAAAGGAGCGGCGCTAAGCGAAATTAATAAGAACATTCATAAGGAGCGCAATTCCATTGCGGATATAAGTTCCCCCGCCCCTCTGGAAGGGGGCGAGGGCAGGATAGGGAAATGCTCGAACCATGGAAACCGTAGTCGGCCATAGAGTCCGCCGCCGGATAAGAGGGTTCGGGGGGGTGCGAGGGGGTTGAGCGAGAGAGGACGGTCGGCCGCTTTTAGAGGCGCTTAAGTAATATAAATGCGAGTTAAGAGACGCAGCTCGACGAGCATAGGTAACGGATGACCGCTGTATCTCATTGTTTTCATTTCCTTCGGCGTGCCGGCTAGCTGTAAGACGCGGAAATGAAGTGCGCCGGCTTGCCATCTGGAAGGGAACAGACGGCGAGGGGATGGTCGAGGGGGCGGACACCGTTCATCCCCCTTTGCATCCTGCATGACAACGAACCTGGTATCCTGCCTCTTCATCTCTTCCTCTCCCTCGCCTCTATCCCCCTTTCCACGCAACCTTCCATCTCCTCCTCTCCTCCTCTCTCTCTCTTTGCTTCAGTTTTCGTGGACGGGATGCGTGCACGCGACTACTCCGCTCCGCTCCGCTCTGCTCCGCTCGGGGTGTTTATAACGCGGATATAACCACGCACGCGTGCCTCCTCGAACCCCACACCCGTTCCGCTTTGGAGTAAATGGCTTCCACGAGGATCCGACGTTGTTTTTAAAGAGGAAAACCTTCCGCGCAGAAAAGACTGCCGCGGGTCCCGGCCGCCGCGCCAAGCCGCCTCGGTCCGACGCAGCACCGGATAAACGGGAAATGGCCACGCGGTTTCTCCCTTTCACACCATCCCGCCTACGCTAACTACTTCCTTAATCCGGCTCTCCGCCTTTCAGCCGGGTGTCCTGCACGCCCCGCCAGAGGAATTACGGAGTGCGACTACGGGGGAATTCTGTTTTGGAGATTGTTGCCGAGTTTGCAATGGAAACACGCCCTTCGAGGGGTTCAATGTAAAATGCCAAATTTTATTTTCTCTGCTAAAACCGATACTGATGACGATTTTTTTTTTTGAGTGAAAGCAGCAAATTCGGGAATCGCTGGACGAGGACAATATCTAAAGAGACGCAACGAACCCAGAGCCGAAACGGCAGTGACAAACGGGGACCCGTGAAACTGGTCATTGGCCTTCGAGCTTTTCCAACTGACACGTTCCGTCTTATCCTAACTGTCGATCGGGCACGGGTATATAGCAGACACCGAGATCCCCCGGCACGTGACGACGATGCAAACGACTTATTACAGCCGGGCTCGAGGTGATAATATTATAATATTGAGGTCGAGTGTGCGGGTGTGGTGCAGCTTTATTCAGACGTCGATGTTAATTCCCGGCCTCGCAATCGTTTTATACGACATCGTGCTTTCACCTCGTTATCGTGCGTGACGTTGCGTCACACGCCGTATAACACCGAGGGGCCGTCGTAATAAAATATGAGCCGGTGATACCGATCTGCGAGGAGTCTTTCATAAATTTGTTAATCCCCGAATAATCGAACCGCCGTGTACACTGCCGAATCGTAGACCGCCGTCGAGAATTGATGATTCTTCGAAAATTGCATTATATCCGAGTGATACGGTCCCAAAGATCATAAATAAAATGAAACGCGTTAGCTAAGTGACAGTAATCGGATCCAGAGAGCCGATAGTCGCTCGGCACGGTCGTTTGGGACTATCGAAGAGCTTACAGCGAGCGGTGGTCGCGCTTTTACGATCATTTTACTGGCCGATAGCTCTTTTTCGCGAGTCCGATGCAAAGTGACCAGGGAAATGCAGAAGAATCGAATCAACTTTTACGGAAAGATGTCCACGGAGTCTGTTCTCTTGCACGCCGGTCGTCTTAGTCTCGACAAATTTTTCGATTTCTCCCCCCTGGCGCCTTGCCGCACGTTAATTATAAAGATGGAAATGATTCATTGTAACCGATGAACGCAGCGACGAAGAAGAAGGCAGCACCACCACCGCCGCGCACACCGGTGCACGTGTGTGCAGCCCTCACAACCACGGGAAATTATCTGATATGGTCGTTAAGTTGGTACACTGGACAGACACACGAGATCGTCGCTGATTGCCCACCCCCGTTCCACGTGCAGGTATACCGGGTGACTTCGTTAGTAGAGGCCGATCGTATCGATGCATCCGGAGTGAAGCGCCGGGTCTAATCTTCGAAAGAGAGAGAAGCGGAGAGAGAGAGAGTGAGAGAGAGTGAAAGCTGGGACGGGTCTCCTTCCGCTCTCCGTGGACTCTCTCGGAATGATTTCATTCCTGCCGATGTAATATTTGTCATGGGACATGGTTCGACGACTTGATCACGAATCGCTGACCGTGCCTGCTGCCCCTTTTCCACGAATATTCCTCGCACCCGTCCCTCCCACTCCGACGCGTTGCTTTTCAAACGCACGCATGTGCAGCTTTATTATTTTCTCACAAGAACCAACCATCGTTAATACGTTCCACTTTGATTCTCTTAAAAATGAAAACCATCCCCTATTCCGCTTCATCTTTATTCTCTTCTATTTACGTCTGAAGAATCATCCCCTAATTATATTTTATTTTCAAATGCAGCGAAATCGTAGAAAAAGATCGTTATCGCGGTAGAAGACGGAGCCCGAAGAGCACAGTGTCGTTTTATTGTTCTAATCGCAGTCGGGCGATCGCTCTCGCGGGTATGTCCAGCCGCGCGAACGAACGAAAAAGAATAAAAGCGTATCGAACGCGCGCGATGATGGCGCGATAATTAATACGAGATCGCGATTAAGCGACGCGTACAAGCGCGGGGCCCTATGCAAATCGTTGGAAATAATTAATTTACGCGGCCGGTTTGGTAACGAAGGCTACACGAATTCATTCAATTACGGGCGCAAGCCCGCGGAACTCCGTCGACGTATTCTTACGACGATAATTAAGCAACGCGTATGAAATACTCCGAGGCGAGGCGAGGCGAGGCGCGGCGCGGCGTCTGCCGTAATAAATTGTTTCGACCCGTCGTATTTGGCGTAGGAGCATGGCGTGGAAATTTATTATAGCGTGAAGAGTAGATGGCCTTCCAGGCGTTCGCTCGTGATCCCGACAATTATCGCGGGAACAAACGGTGCGCTCGTACATGGAGAGAAATCGAGCGAAATACCAACGGGGCCTGTCTTTAATTGTTCGAGCGATCCTTCGGGTTCGTCGCCGTGCTGTTTCTTCTGGCAAACGGACATTTCTGTGCATGCGAGTCGGCCGCTGCGTTGGCTCGCGTGTTAATTGCCAGTAAACTTCCGAACGAGGTCTATGGATCGATCCTGGAGATCCGGCTTATCTTTGATCGGGTATCGAACCAAATATTTTCCAAGTTTTTCGTTTTGCCGTTAATCTCGAGGCTGGATTCTCAGTTGCGTACGAGAACCAGAGTTAGTTTGATCATTGTTGCGGGTTAGGCGGAGGAACCACCGTAATCGAATAAGCGAACGAGTCGGCTCTACGGCCGGTGAAAGTTTCCGCGTAAAAATGCCCACGAACAATTTTCTAGACAGCGTAACGTTTCCCTGCGATTAACCTGTTGAGCGTTACGAACGCGAGAGAGCTCAAGTCGCGGCGCAGAAATCGGTCTCGGTAATCTGACCGATCAACAGGTTACATTTTCCTCGGCGATGGCCGATGATACGCTCACCGGTGTTTATGAATCGTCCCCATGGACAATTCATGTCGCGAACCGACGCGACAGTCGAGTCTCGAATTCAATCATCCAAAGAAACGAACAAGAAATGATCGGTGAGCCCTGTAGGTACTTAGCCCTCGCACTCGATATTTGAAACAGACTTGTGTTGCGAAGTTCGACCCCGAAAGCGTCTCATCAGCAGCAACGAGAAATAAAACGAATTTGCATGAATTCCATTGATCCGCAGCAGAGTCGATAAATCCTGAAAAGGAGCATACGCGACGAAATATCCAGAAACCCCAAACCCCTGGCCGCAGGTCGCCGAAGCCCCGGGGACCGAAACCGCGATCCGCAGAGAAATTCGCCGCAGGTCCCGCCTCCTCAAAGATTCCTAGAAGCGGCGAGTATGTCCCGCGGGCCGGGTGGGTGAAACTAAAAATCGAGCAGCGGAAGGTCGTCCCATTCAAGCCCTCCGCCAAGTAGTAACGGCCACTTAACGACTTAACAAGTGGACGGGGCATGCGCGCGCGAAAAGGGCCGAGCAGAAAGAGGAAAAATAGTGCTGCGGCGAAGCGTGAACGCGCGGGAGAGACGATAGAGAGACAGAAAGAGAGAGAGAGACAGTATTCTGGTGTAGCGAGCGCGCGTACGGCTCGGAGAGAAGCGCGCGTGTAAGAGAATCGCTGGGGTAACAAATCTCTTCGTCGCCTCTTCTTTTTCTCATCTTTCCTCCGGCCTTCTGCCGTGCCTTGGTTCGCGGCGAGAAGGCCTGCGGCTTGCATACGCACGCCGCCAATTATAAACTCCCTTTCCCCGCGGCTCGCCGATCCACCCCCCACCCCCTTAACAGCGCCCACCCTCCCCGTGGAACGGTGCGGCGTAGGGGGAGGGAGGGGAGAAGCATCGCCACCGAGGGTGAGGGGAGTCGCCGGCGCTATCTGATGCCGCGGTAGAGGTGTTAATTCACGCTCTGCCTCTCCCCTCCCCGCTCGACGTCCCCCATCCACTCACCGGCTCGCCCTCCCCACCAACCTCCCCTTCGCTACGCTCGTCCCTCTCCCCTCTACCGCAACGCAAGCTACACCCCACTCCACGCCAGACAACCTCCACCTATCTACAGAGACGAGAGAGGAACGCTTCTTACCCGCGAGTATATACTGGTACACGCACACGCGTAACCGAACCCAGACTTACTGTCTTTCTCTCTCTCTCTCTCTCTCTCTCTCTCTCTGTCTCTCGTCCGCGACTTTCGCGGAAAGGCACCACCATCGCACGCGCACACGGCCACTTAAGGTGGGCGTGAAGCTGTAATTGAACCCCTCGCGCGCTCGGGTTTCGGCTACTCTGCAGCCCTCGAGGCGGATTGAGATGTTCCTGCGATGCCGAACAAGGGTTTCTTCGGACGTAGATGATTTGGCAATGGGTCGAGGGTGGTGCGCTACATGCGACGGTGGACTGGTTCGATACTTATGAGCGAAATGGATAGGTGCAATTTGAAAGAATATCGGTGAAAATGGGATCAGATATCGGAGGAACAGTACGAATTCTAAAAATGACCACGAAGACCTCGACGGTGGAGGGAACGCGTGACACGGACGTTGGGCAAAAAACAAAGCATCGAATATATCGGCCGCCATTTTTCCGGGTGGGGGTAGGAGGGGGCAAGATTAGCAGCGTCGGAAGACAGATGCACCGGACGAAGACAAATTCGGGCCCGGTGGACGCGTAAGGGCGGACGCCTCGATCACGTCCCTTATCAAACGCCGCCCAGGAAACTTCCAATTCCGATTCGGCGAATACAAGATAAGCGGCAGATAAATCCGCCCCGTAACTCTCGATAAGGCTCGGATCCTCGTCCAGCCACCCCCGCGGCCGGCTTTATCTCCTCGGCAGGTTCGACGGTGGTCATCGGTGCGAACGGGAAAACGACGCGAAAGGAAACGATAGAAAGAGAGAAAGATGAGTGAACGAACAAAAGAAAAACCGTGGAAACACGGATGGAGGAGGATGGTAGAGAAAGTATCGCGACGGTAATTACGGGCGAAAAATATTCGTCGGCGAGACGAGGGAACCGTTTGCAGGTGCAGCCCGGTTTTAACGCACAGGCCGCTTGTTATCGGCCGCCCGGTGGTATCAGGAAGCGCGGAAACAGAAACGAGAAACTAGAAAGTCTTTGTCCCACGACGGTGATAGCAAGCAACGGTGACGTTAGAGCCGAGTATAGGTAAGTGGTGCTGGTAGCTGAAAATCCAATGGTACCGGCGTGTACGTGTACGGGACGGGGGTCGTCGAGCGGGGGGGAAGGGAGGGAGAGGGCCCAGGGAATAGGTAGGTACCTTTGATAAGGAGACATTAGCGACCCGTATGTGATACCGCGGTGTCTGATAAGCGACACACGACCGACGACGGTTCTGTGTCTTGCCCGGCAAGCTCCCAACGTTTTTGACGATCGCAACGGGACTGGCCTTAGAACGTCTGATATGTCCTCTTCAGGTCCCCTGAATTGAAAGAAAGTACGCTAATCCGAACGGTCAAGGAATTTCGAGGAACTCCGCGCTCGTCTCTTTGCAGCAGAAAGTTCATCAGTTGCGGAACATTGCGAAATTCTTCTCTCCAACTTCACAGTTTTATCCAAGTAGAAATGGCCTCCGGTACTCAGACACATTTTCTAATGCCTAAGTAAAAATTTGATAATTTCACTCGGAGAATTGCGCACGCTGTTCGACTATACTTGCGGGTTTCCGTGGAAGGAGAGGAGAGGATATGCAAATAAAAATGGAAATCTTGCGGGTGTATCTCGGATACGCGGTGAACGCCAGGTTCGTAATTCGAATTCAATAAACCGTGGGGCCGCAACCCCTTCGTTACGTCCGCAACAAAGAAAAACTACGTGGGCCGTAATCGCTTCTCGGTAAGCAGGTGCGAGAGCGTTCGCAATGGAAACATATATCGCCGTCCTCTAGACGCTATCGCCGGGTCCGACCACGACGGTAACGTTCTCCTATCGCACCCCTATGTCGCCGCGAGTTCTCACCGAGGGTGGTTGACGTCCGTCTTTCGCAGGCCGGTACACGCTCCGATAATTTCGCTAATCTAGTCAAAGGGGAACAATTAAAGCTCTTACGGCGAACCGGGACGATCAACTCGCTCTCTCCTCGGGGGTGGCCGAGCTGACGACGCGACGTCGCGGAAAAGTGTGTACGCGGACGACGGCGAAAACCGGAACGTTTTGATAATCATGCGGGAACGAACGCTAAGTTTTTCTGCCTGTCCGCTTAATCTCCGCGATAGGCCAATGGTCACGTTCGTTCCCGGAATCTTGCAACTTTGTTTCACACGCGGCACACCGTATAAAAATACTAATTTTCAGATCTCGTTCAATTCTTATCCGTCGAAGGGCTTTCAGGGCTGTTAATTTTGTGGTAATGATAATTCAATTTAGAATTAATAAAACAATACGAAGGGGTGTAATTGTATTGGTTTGGGTTAGGTGCAAAAATTCGAATTTTGCGAAGATGCAATTGATCAAATTTCATGAGATGAACGGGTAGTCGTATCGGTTCAGAAATATTGAGAGACCTAGTTCCTAATGCAGATTATAGATATCGCTCTATATTATTGATGCTCGCTATTCAACAATTTCGTGCAACAAGCAAAAGAATTCCAATCACGCACTAGTAACCATCGATGGTTTGCCACAACTAATTTCGAAACTCCGGAGCTCGGTATCGTCTAATCCAATCGATACACCGATATCGTAAGTAGCCAATAACAGGGGAGGGTGGCCACATTCCTGTCATATCTCCTTGTTTTATTATCCTAAGCGGGGGAACCACAAATCAGCCAGCGTTGGAGGAACTACCACCCCCCTAATAAACTGATGATGCTGATCTTGAAATCCTAGACTAGGCGTCTTCGCTTCAATGAGCTCGACAACGTAGCTGGCGAGGAGCAGCGCATCATCTGGGATCGACGAAATCCTTCCTGGATCTTAATCTCCGACAGACATTTAATAAAAAATGTTCCATCTTTTCAATTTAGACGAACGAAACTCTTAAAATGAGTAAAACTGTAAGCTTGACTCGCAGCAACATTTTTATAAGGACAAGTCTATTACGCTTATGAGGATCACTTAAAAGGTTAGTCGAGGATCTGAGAACAAATCCGACAAAACGCGTCCATCAAGCAGGTGCCGCATTCGAATAAATCAAAGTCCCTCTTCTCGGGAGGACATCACCTTGTCCGAGGGACAGGTGCGACGAAGGAAGAAAGCAACACCCACGCGACGGGTGTTGATGCTGCGGTATCCGCGCGTATCCGCGGGCCCATCGAGGCGTTCTCGCCTATAATGGCTAGGTGTCCGTTACATCTATCCGTCCGCGGCGAAATAATAAAACCGGCCACGGTTAAGAGAGTAGTCGAGCCTCCGGGATACGGATCGCGCGCCGCCGGCCTTGTGTAATTGAATCAATCGGCGATTTACTACCGACAAACCGCTGCCCCGAGTGACGATTAATCTCGCGGCTCGCGCCAACCACCAGCGAGCCCCGGAATATGCTGTTATTTTCGCCTGCTCGTCGGTATTTACGAAGATACCGATCGACCGTCGTAATTGCGCCAACAGAACCCCGATCGGATATTAATATCCTAGTTTTCCTAGTTTCTACCACCGGGACTAGTTTGCGATACAGGCAATTTTAATAATTTATCCACGACAACCTGCTTCCGCCCAGTGCAAATAAATCGCACGACTTGCGATCCAGAATAACAAATTGCAAAGCGAAAACGAAGAAGAGTCTCTGCGGGGGATGAACTCACCCTGCGTCGAGGCAAAATAAAAACAGCCTATAATAAAATACCCTATTGCGTGAAATGCTTGTAAAAATCAAAAAAATAAAATAATTCCTGCGGCTCGTGCATCTTGCGCAAGAATAAAAATGGAATACAATTTGTAGCGAGTCTCATTCCTCGTCGCAAACATAAACGCGGCCGATTAAATGGCCGCCGAGCATCCGCGATACACCGCAGCGAAACGACGATCGATATTTCGCGCAACAGGGAGGAAAAAAGTCGGACGCGCCTAAGAGAGACAGAGAAAGAGGCGGAATGGGGAGAGAACGCGAAAGATTCCCTCGGAAGCTACGATGAGCGACGCGTTATCAATCCAGCCGGCTGATAACGAGCTCTCATCCTTTGAACAGACGTCGAGGCGGTTCCGAACGACGACGTTTCGTCATCCGTATCTCCTCTCCAGCCACCCCCTTTTCTTCCCGTTGGAAGATCTCGACGAGACCGCGATAACGAAGATCGTCAACAAATTCACGGCTAGACGGGAAACGAACGTTTTAATCGACGATTTTGCACCCTACCGCTCCGATCTCCCCCCAGGCTTTACCCAGATTTTAATTTTAAACCGTCTTGTGTACATGCACACATAATTATTTGTTAATCCTGCGTCTTGTTTGCGGTGCAATCGGCTACGATTAGCGTTAAGTAAATATTAATTGGCGGGTTACTGAACTCCTGTTTATCAATTATAATACATATATGCAGTTTTCTTCCTCGGCTTACCCGTATCTTTCGTGCTTTGTGTTTAATAACAGTGAAATTGTGAGTTGGATAAATAAATTTTTATTTCGTTATGCCTGCTAATGAAATATCCGGATTATCAACAGTGGGTGTTAATTACCGGGCGATTATGCAGAGCGCCGAAGAAATTGGCCCGGAGTAAAATTTCGAAGAATTAGGGGTTGAAAGCGGTTGATACGCGAGGGATGACTCTATGAATTCCATCGGCGTCGAATGCAAAAGAAAATTTTTTGAGACTCGTAAAGACCACGGTGCTTATCGAGTCGCAGACGTTTCTCTCGGCCGGCAATCTGCGCGCGATAAATCGGTATCTTTTTCGGTAGCGCGCTCCTCGCCGGCCTTTATACCGGAAGGTGGCCTTCGAGCGTAATTGCGGCCATTCTTTCGGTCGGAATCGACGCTCCCGTATCTGGCTTTTATTTGCGTTCGACGCAATTACATCCGTGCAACCGAGAAGTGCATGCGAGTGAGATACGCCGAAAAAGACGAAGCGTCCCCGATAACGGTTATTTACTCGATTCCTGCGAAATCCAGATGACAATTATGGCTCCGCTGAAGCCACTCGCGTCGTTTAAGCGCCTCGATACCGTCGCTGAAACCTTCTTTTGCCGATTTCGCAGCGTCCACTGCATATTAACGTAACACCTAAACGCCGCGCGAAACAAGTTTCGTAACTAGAATCTGCAACAATGAAGATTCACGGTATCTTGGGAGAAAATTAAAAAATATCTAGTTTTGTTGTATCACGAGAGATTATTTAATTTATTTTTATTAGCGATATTATGCGGGGTTCGTGATACTAACTAATAACTGTTCTACAGATGGCGTGCGATACCTGTGGTAAACGTTGCTGAGGGGCTAGTTCTTAACTCTGCCGTCCTCCTCAATTATGCTGCATCTTTGTTCCGCATCACTGTCGCGTGACGTGCGAAGATACGGAGTTTTAGCTTTCCGATGGAGTTTGTACTGTTAACATTGTGTACTCGCACCGTGTACAATATTAATATATTAATATATATTGTTGAATAATTTATTAACTTAAAAACATTGGATCCCTGTATTAATAACAAGCCTTTCAGCAGATTCTTCAGAATCCACAGAGGACCGCGTCAGCCGACGTTCTCTGTGAGACCTCCAGCACTTCCTGTGCAAGTTTGATGCCCTGCCCCCCCCCCCTACCGTCACGTAGAACGCAGCCGGCATCGCACGGGACGAGACGGGTGTCAACAGCCCCGGCGGAGAGAAGGTCGTGGCCGATCGAATCGACAGGCCAGGTTCGTTGGTTAGGTCGCATCCGCGTGCCCACCTGTTGACATCGTGGCCGAGGTGAATCGAGGGTGGCCGCAGGGACGGTCGGGGGACGAAGGGGGCGGCAGAGAAGTAACGGTTGTGTGTGGCAGCGAGCGGCCCACCGAGTGCCGAGGGAGAAAGACAGAGAGCCGGCGTTGGCGGCGCGCAAGGGTGCTCGTTCATTATCTGCCGCGCTGCGAAAGCCACCGGGCTGAAAGCCCAAAAAGGCGCGTCCCGCCATTGCAAAAAATACGGCTTCCTACCGCCGATATTGGCGCCGGCGCACAGCCGCTCCACCCCCGTACGCGTGGATCGTCTTCGCGAATCGGTGTCGCACCCTTCGTTCTCTTGCGAACCGAGCATCCAGAGGAATTACTTGTCTCATCTTTTAACTCTTTACTCGCTGTCATTGCTTCGGCTACCGTAGGTTTTTAGTGTTGGACCGTGTATTTTAAATGTACAGAAATGTCTTGGATTTCAATCATTGATTTTTCATGTCTTCAAAAAATGAAAAAATGTCTGAACATCGTGCTACATTGAATGACGTGTCCGGATTATTCGTTTACATCATCCGCAAACTTCATCCCCCGGAAGATTCCAACCAATAAATAACAATTGACA
The DNA here is from genome assembly GCA_028454225.1 of Lasioglossum leucozonium. Lineage (NCBI taxonomy): Eukaryota > Metazoa > Arthropoda > Insecta > Hymenoptera > Halictidae > Lasioglossum > Lasioglossum leucozonium. The sequence goes on along the minus strand of CM052207.1, from coordinate 10,426,210 downwards.
GTGATAAAGCTTCAACAAAGAGCATCGACATCTTCCCGGACGATCTTTCCAGTGCGAATCGAGCAAGGATCTATCGTTATCGCGGGAGGATCGAGCCGGATCGACGGGACTTATCGGTGCCGCGCAGACAGATGGGAGAGCCCGGTGTGTCTCCCGGGTATCGCGGATGGACGATAAGGTGTTTTTCAGAGCGAATCAGTGTTAATGGATGTTTTCACGCGGGTTCGCGCGACCGGCTGCATCGCGGCTACAGATAAGCTGCATCCGCGGAATATTGACAGACATCGCATCTCTTCATTTTTTTTAATCCCTCCCCACGTCGGTTATACCCTATCGGTTAGCCCGTTGCGCGACGCCTCCTCCGCCTGCTTTCTCTGTCCGCGCTGTCTGGAAAGCTTTCACCCGCGATCGGAGTACGGGCTGTTCGTCTTCCTTCGACTTTCCGCCAACGATATCTCGGGGGAAGACCGATACCCTCGACGGTGATCTCTCTGGGACAAGACAACAATGCAATCTGCGCGCCGAACGGCCGTCCGATCAGTGGAAAACAGTCGTTATCGAATTGCGTTGTTGCGAGGGGCAGACTCGAAAACCGACCGAAAAATCGATATTTTGGGCCTGGATCCGTCCAGTGCGGGAAGCGAGAACCTTGATCCGATCGATCGATCGAAAATACGGAGGGTGGATGCGTCGCAGATTGACGATTAGACTGCGGATCATTATGCAAAATAAAAATTGATTCCTTCCCTTAATACCCTTAATTTTTGCCATAAATTGCCATAAATTTTCCAGAATTAGAAACTTGTCAGAAAGTAAAAATGATTTGAAGTGTCCGAGTTAAACAATGATGGTTAGAAAAAAGTTGAATGAAATTATGCGACGACAGTGTTCGCATAAGACCGATGAACGCCGCATTTATGGTCAGTCTGGCATACGAACACGATTTCCCGATTCAATTTCGCGATTCGTAAGCGACGATACTCCCATAAACGCGAAGATAGCAGCGATTTAATAACTTTCCCGATACGCTGTTGGTCTGCACAGAAAGTATACCGATTTTATCTGTAAACACGTGTTTCCTCGTAATACAGATCGTTTATCCCCGACTAAGTAAGAAATCGCTGCCCCAGGCTTTTTTTTACCGAGCTGATAAGCAACCGATCAATCGATGAGACTGCCGGGAAAGATCGTGCGTGTTATTCCGATTACGCAATGTACCGGATCTCGGCATAATAAGCGGTGTCAACAACTGTAGAGGTTGTATGCTGTTTTCCTGGCTGCGAAATCCCTACTTTGAACGAAGAATATTCGTCGCGTCTACTAATTAATTGAATACAGCAAAAACAGTTCAAAAATGGGATTTTTGGAAGCTGCGAAAAATATTCGCAGAGGTTCCTAATTCAGTCCGGAAACTCGAAAATTCGAGGTATCGATGTTTCGTCCGCGAGGCCTCGATTTCAGTGGGCACGGCCGTGCGCCCGGTGGATTTAGTAAAGAAAAAGCGAAGGAGAGAGAAAAAAGTGACGAAGAAGGAGGAAAGAAAGAAAGACACGAATGGCCTACGAGTTGTTAGTCGTCGATAGGATATCAGTTGATGGTCAGCCGGACGGAGATAGCGGTAATGAGCGACGAGAGGAAAGTTTCCATCGGGCGAATAACCAGTAAAAGGAGTCGCGGCAGAGAAAGGGGACGGGGGAGAGAGACCGGATGATGGACTGATTACGCTCCACGGCCGAGATAGCAGCCTGATACCGGCAGTACTTCTACGAATTCCAAATTCACTTCCCGAACGTTCGCCGGAGACGCGACGCGACGCGACACGACGCTGGTTCCGACCGAGCGATACGCCGAAAAAAAACCGGGAAACCAGACGAGACGGATGGAATAATTACCGTATCTGCGTCTGGCTTCGCGTCGCGATGCTCTAGTATGCAGCATCCGTGCTGTACTGTGGCACAGAAACGCTTTAGAGAGGCTAGAGCCGATGTGGTGGCGACTTCAAGGTCGCCGGTGGCAGTGAAATTAGCCTCTGTGGATTTGATAAGCTTCTCTGAGGCTCTTTGGAGGCTGGAGAAATTATACTACACCGTAGAAAAATGATTCTAGCGAGATAGACTTAATGGAGATTGCGGAAGATGGCTGAATTATCGGGGACGACAAAATTTGTTGAAACGAGTGAAATATTGTCGATTAAATAAATGTTTTGTGGATGATCGCGTGCGTATTGTGCGCTGTTGGAGATACAGGGATTTTTCTTCCCGGGACCGGCAGTAAGCTAGAGTTTCTGGAAGGAACAAGATTCGCCTTGTTTGGGCTAGCGAGACGTATCGCCAGATCAAGATTACGTCTAGCGGAGCAAAGTTCGTAGATAGAAACCATCAAAGGAGAATTGTCTTCGGGAAGAAACGTTCTTTCAAAAAAGCTCGCTGGATATTAGAGAGTATCAGCTTCCTCTAATCTGTGGATGATATCTACAGCAACGCGTTTAATCTTGAAAGTCTAGAGTACTCGGAGTTGGATGTATCGGTCAGACGGTTTCAGATCTCTGCGAGATCACGGCTCTCGAGGTCGTCGGGAGGAATGTGGCGACGATGAAGACGCTTAGGTAACGATGATTGAAACGTTGGTTTCAACGGTCGAAGATGTACTCTTGGCTTTAGCGACTCCGAAAAATAATTAAAAAAAGAAAAACGATGACACGCAATTAATACTTCGACTTCGCAAATGGTCCTAAAGGTTCGCTCGGGGGTTTAACAGTCTGTCTAACCCACCCACAAGGTTCGTCCCGATAGAGCCCGGAGAGTCGCCGGGTACGCTTATCGTCTCGGAACGGTGCGCGGCGAAAAAGCGTGGTTTGAAGAAACAAGTTACCAAAAATGGGCCGATTCGCTGGGCAACCAATAATCATTTCCATCCCACGGTATCGCGTGTAACATCGTGCGTCGGAGAGAGCACACCCTCCCTCCGATATCCCGAGTCCGATTATGCTGCGACACACCGCGCACCGTACGCCCTGGGTATCGTTACTTTGTTGCGTGCAAAGAGAAAGAGAGAACGAGAAAAAAGAAGGAGAGGGGAGGGGGCGGATTATATCGAGCCTCGTCATTCCCCCTTCGTTTAATCGAAGCTTTGCCGAATGTTGCACCGAAACGAGGGACGTGTACACGACAGCAGGTCCTTTAAGAGGCTCGGCCATGAAGCGACGCGGAACAAGCCGGGGGAGGAGTGAACGAGCTACAACTTCGATATGCACGGATAGATGGAAGAACGAAAGAACGAACGAACGTTCGGTCGGTCGGTCGGTCGGTCGGTCGGTCTTCTCTCGGTGCACCGATGCAATATGCACGCGATCCGGGTTTTGATAATAAAGGGAGCCTTATGCAGGCGCGGCAAGTGTGTGTTTATGCGGACCAGGGTGAGGGGCGATAGGCAAAGAGCCGAACGAAGACGCCGGAACACCGCGTGCACGCGTTACAGAGAAAGATAGCGAATATAGAAAGAGAGACCGTTATCGGTAAGCGCAGACTCGAACGAAGAACAAGGAGCAAAAGAAAAGACGAGGAGACCACGGGAAGACCACGACGACCGACCGACGACGACGACGACGACGACGACGAAGAAGAAGAAGAAGAGTGGCCGCAAGAAGAATGCTCACAATGCTGTAATTTCAGTGTTTGATCTTCCCATCTCTCTATGGGGGTATTATATGGGTTCTGCACAGGTTACACGTACGGGGAACGGTTGACGCGTGTTCGACCCTGTGCGTAAGCGTGTCTGAGTGTTCGAGGGGGGAGGCCGGTTTTATTTTACCCGCATTATTATTCCGTTGGAGATCGCGCGCTGATCCGTGGCCCGTTCCACGGCTCGCCAAGGCAAACCCCGTAGAGAGCCGCGCTTATTTATGGATGGATTCCCTTTTAACTTTCGGCAGGATCTCTCTTTCCCTCTCATGATCTGTCTACCTATGCACCGTCCTCCTTTATCTTCCTCTACGCGGCGAGACCTTTTGTCGCAGCCTAAGCTCCGCGAGTCTCTGCCCACGCGAACAACCCTAAACGGCACACCCCCGCAACCCTTCAGTTTGATACGGTTTCGAGGCTTTGTGTCGGAGCTGGAAGCGATACGAGCATCGCTACCCGCCACGCTAATAATGCATCCACCACTGGACGACTCACGATGCCTTTGAAGTCTTTGTCCCGCGCGCCCAGATCCTCGCGAGATTTCGAAAGATTGCCCGCGTTATTGAGTATTTATTGGACTTGGGCTCCTCCGGCTGGAACTGGAGGCTAACAGAGGGCGAGTTTAGATCTCGACGGTCTCGAGCACCGAGCTTTCGACCCCTAGCACTGTGATCCGTTTAACTATTACAGCGATCAGTACTGCAGAAACAGTAGCCAAATTGGAGCACGTTCCTCGTTTGAACGATTTACAAAAATTGAATAACATTTCTGTCGCGAATGCGTAAAATCCGCAATCTCCGGATCGACGAAAAATCAATTTGTTCGTATTCGGGCGACCGCGTGACACACGGAAGCTGGGAATGAACTCCGAGCGTTGTAAAAAGTTGCACACCTGGAAGAAAGGCGCAGAAATAATCAGTACGAGAAGGAAAGATCAAACGGCCGGTTAATTTCCAAACACAGCGAGGGGAATAAGCCTGTCGATTGCCCGAGGCATTCCTTGCCTTATCCTGACGCGAGCGTTTCTTTCCAGGCCGATCACTTATGGCAATTTAACGGATTTAACGACCACACCTGTACCACGGTCTGTCCCGGTCCCCTTTTCCGTGTAGCGACGCCGGTTCGATAAGAATCGGGCCGAACTGTGAGAATCGACGACGACGAGGAACAACGCTCGGCAGATCGATCGGTCCTCGTCCTCGTCGTGGTCGTTGTCGTCGTTGCGGTCTTCGTGGTCGTCGCCACACTGCCGACGACGACGACGACGAAGACGAACACACGAGGAGGAAGACGAAGGCGCGCGTTTCCATCTCGCGGAATGCATTAAGCCGGACGTCGTCCTCGCGAATGGAACCAAGTGAGCGGCACGCAGACGATTTTTAACCAGATAGGATTCTGCCTCCACCTCCTCATCTCTTTCTCTCCTCTCTTCCTCCTTTGCCTCTCTTCTTTCTGTCCCCCTTCTACCTCCTGTAACGCGCTCTTTCCCCGACCACCGAGACTCCCGCACATGCGAACCGGACACGTAAAAGCGAATGCATACGGTCGAACGTCCGCAGAAAGAATAAACCGTCCGGCCCAGGGTCGGATCCAACGAAAAAATCGCTACCCCACTTTTTTCCTACATCTCGAAACCTTCATCATCGACACACTTCGCATCTTATATATCGTCCGCAGCGAATTAAGCGGTTTTGTTAATTCTTTGAGAACGAGGAGATTTTTAAATTATTAATTTCAACAAGAGAAACACGTGCGATTTTTTTTATAAAATAATTTAATCGTTCATTTGCAATATTAAGGACTAGACACTATCGAAGAACATTCTACAGGATGATTTAAAATTGTTCATAAATTTAAAAAAGCGATCAATTTCATTCTTTCGGATGGACCGAAATTTTTTGAACGGTCCGGTAGGAAGCCAGGAAAACAATAAGAGCCGGAGACAGTCCCGAAAGGGCTCGGTAACCCGTAATCCCCTTTGTCGCAGCGAATTAGCTGTGGCGCTAGCCCTAACGAAAGCAGAGAGGCGTCCGACTAATATCACCTGTTCGATATGGCAGCCGGAGTCACTCCCGATTAATCCACCCCTGGTTGACAAACGTCCCCGGGACGTATAACAGGGATATCCCGTAGCCGCGTCGGAAAAGAACATGTGGACCGAGTTTGCCTCGGGGGGGCTGAGAGCACAAGGGGATTGGCCCGTCGAAGAGGAAGGAACGAAAGAAAGAGAGAGCAGGGCAACCCCAGACGATGCGGAGACTGATAAAACTACGAATGATAACGCGCCGTCCCCCCCGGTCACCCTCCGCCTCGCGACTGCCACCCCCTCGCGCCGGTTGCGCCCACAGTCCGTCTGTTTCTGACTATCCGCGATAATCTCGTGCTTCCGCATGCGGCGGAACGAACAGTTTTGCCCCCGGAGCTCTGATCCTCTCGCGGAAACCGTTTCTGACTGCCGGTGTTTGCGCTCGGCCGCGATAACGATCGAATTCGGATTCTTCCTGAACACTCTGGGCGATCGCGCGAACCCTTTCCAAAGATTCCTGATACCGAAATATCGATTTGGGAATATTTCGAGCTGGAAAAGATAGAGGACCTGCGTCAGTTCGCTTTGGAATACCGCTATCTCCATCTGCTGTCTATTGTCTTTGCGCGATTGGTGAAACGGAACGAATCCGACGAAAGAATATAATGATCCGGAGGAATGAAGGATCCTCTCAGGGTTTAAACTGAAGCTTCGAATTTATATCGCCGCCGCGAGAGTATAGCTTTCAGAATTCATTGGCAGACTAGGTATCAGTCATGGTCGTATGTACTTAACGTTAAAGCCCGCGGTACTCGTACAAGAGTCATTAATAAGAGTAGATCGTAGCAGCCGTAGCTGGCTAAAAGCTTGCTGCTGCTCTCGGCAGCGTTAGAATCTACCAACTACCGGTAAGACCAGCTGCGGCGCAATTAGGCCAACGTCCACTAAAAAGTTTTCGTTCGAGCAAGTCACCCTCTAAGTAGACCGGGCGTGCAACCGCGCCTAATTGGCCACGACTCTCGCTCGGTTCCACGGGTTAACAATTACCCCGGGACTCCCACGCTGTCGCCGATCAACACCATAACCGTCAACACCAATAAACTCTCATCGGCATCGCGAAGAGAGGACGCGGCGGAGAGAGAAAGAGAGAGGGAGAGACAAAGGTAGTCCGTCAATATCCATCCGGGAGCGGCGAACGATTTCCCAGCGGAACCGACGTTCGAAACCAGCCGAGAGAAGACGAAGTAAGATGGTTATCGATCCGCAGGCGAGATCGTAGTCTCGGAATTAAAGCGGTTAGCAGTGGGTACAAGTATACGTACCGCAGGGAGCAGCGTGTAAAGGTGAGCGGTTGCACACGGGGACGTGCATCTTCTTACGGCCGACGAGAAGACAGTAGTCCTTTCTCGTGAGAGATTCGCGGCCGATAACCACCGTCCCCGTACCGTATATCGGCGACCATGCTCAAAACCCTTTGGCTACCTGGTGCCCGATCTTCTGCGACTCGCCGGGTTCGGGGACATTGGTCGGGAACGGAGGAGACCATCGGCAAACTGCCAAATATCCACCGAGGATTCGGCAATTTTAATAACCTCGCTTCAGCGCTTCGGACCCTCTAATTTTCAATACCGAAGCAGCGTTGTATCCACATAACTCTCTCGGTCTCTCAATATTTCCTCCAAAAGCATTCCGCAACGATTATAAATCGCTGCTGACCGGTTGGCCTAAACACCTCATTTATCCGTTGGCTAGAAAAATAGTTATAGCGATCGTCGCATTAACATATAGAATTCCACGAGCCCCACCGGGTTTCGCAAGCAAACGGTGTTAACGGGGCAGAAGTCTCTAATCGATCTATCCCCGATAGAGAGAGTTAATGGTACGTGTCAGTGTCGATCGGCAAGACCGATCGCCGTGTTATTTTGACAACGGCGTTGCACGCGGTTACGGCGTTAATTAGGTGGAACGTTGCCGCTTGTACCGAGGTGTCAGCGTCCTCGTCGTCCTCGTCGTCGTCGTCGTCGTCGCGCGTTCGTCCTGGATCGCGCGACCGTGTTACCTGGTCCCGGGATCGCAACCGTGCGACGCCGATCCGCGCCGCCAACAGCCTAGCTCTGCATTACAGTGCCGAGCTGCATATCCAGCAGCAGCAAGCAGCAGCCGCGAGGCGGTATCCGAGCTTCTTTCGCCGGCATCGACATGCAGGCTCGATCTTATCGACGATATTAGCGAGCGTGTCGAGAGCGTAGGTAACACCGTTCCTCGCGCGGTATTCTCGTATTGCTCGACGTTTCTCTGCGATCTCTCTTTCTCTTCCCTTTTCTCGTGCCGGGCCCGTTTCTGCCGCCTACCACTCGCAACACACACACGCTTTGTGCGATCACCGAACGGTAGCCGGACGGACCCCGAGAGTAGTCTTTCAGCGAAAAACGATGGAAAAAAAATTCGTTATCGTCTCTTCCTAGAACAACCGCTTTTTACGGACCGTCGACTATAAGATCATTAGCGACGGAAGCGAATCGGCGTGTCGTACTTTACGGCGCGTACAGTCGGCTCGCAAAGTGACTTAATGATTGGTGTTGGTAACGCGTTTGTTATCGTTGTCAAGGATTAAGAGGTGCGTGAAATCGACCTCGGTAATTTTCGCCAGTATCCGAAACGCAGCTGGATCGAGGAATCCAGGAACTCGGAGCCGAGACCCGTCGAACTTCCATCTCGAAGGGGGCGCCGATATCAATTTCTCAGCGGGCTGACTGATTACGTGTAACCCACGCGATCTGTTCCTCGTTCCCGACGCGACACGTCATTCCTCTCTCGTCGAGGAGAGCGGCGTTTAAAGTGCGAGCACGTGGGTGGCTCGGAATAGAAGGGGACAAAAGACGTCGGCTCCAGGAGCAAGGGGAACCACGAGGGGGACCATAAGGGGGCCCAAGATGGGAGCTCTCTTTCTCTCTTGGCTCGGCGCAGCGCGTCGGTAAAGACGAACAGAGAAGGAGGACATTTAAGAAAGACTGAGGAGCGGCATCACCTCATTCCGCCCTCCTATCTATGCATCTCTCGGCAGGAGTGCACGTGTGCGCGCGAGCACGTCCCCGAGAGCAAATACAAAAGCAGGAGACGCGTCGGTGTCCCGGGCTGATAGAATACATCCTCACGAAAAACGAAGGAAACAGGACCCCGACGTTTCGTGACGCCCTTATGCGTCCGACATAAGGCGAACGAGCAGACGATTTCACGGCCGATATCGAGCCCGAGCCCCGGATACCGCGAGCATTTTTCGGCACGATCACCTGTTCCACGGGGTTTTTCGCCTCGGCAATTTGCTGCTCGGAATTAGCCTCTTCCCGGGAACCCTAACACCCCGTTCGATCGCCCGAAACTTTTTTCGGAAACAATTTTCTACGTCGTTCACGGGGTGGCGACTCCTACGCGTTGGCGAACGCCGGAACGTGGTCCTCGAGCCAGCGCATTAAACAACGTTTGAAGTTTAAACATTTTTTTTAATTCCCAAGGATTCGCTTCGGATAAGCGCGATCTGCTTGAACATCATAAAAAATTTTACTATCTAATTTCAATAAACAATTTCGCAAGAAAGTGTCTCGACACGTCCAACATGATCGCCGGCCGACTGCGAGCGTGCAACAGCTGATAAAGTTCATCGAATGACCTAACGAGCTTCCTCCGAAATTGAAAGCCTCGGGTCGAAGGCGAAGGGCCGCACGGTAAAGGATTTACGGTGAAGGATATTGTTCGGAACCTGGCGAAATTCCCGTTAGGTCGCGTCGCCCCATAAATACTTTATCGCGTAACCGCACGGAGTTTCGCGCCGCGCGCGCGAGCGGTTCATAGCGCTTTGCCCGCCGCGCCGCGTAAACTTTACGAGCATCGTGACCACCGTAACACGGCCGGGTCTGGTTATTTGTTTCTCGGAGCGATACAGAAAGCCGGTGAGAACGAGATCCGTGGCTCGTGTCTCGTCTCGAGTGCACGCCGCTCCGTAATAATATCTTGTTTAGCCGGACAAACAACGGCACGCGCGCGCTGCCGTGTCTGAACAGACCTAATTGCCCGGCTCGTATTTGCTCGGTAAACACCTACAAGCGCGCCGTACAAACTCTCTTCTTCGTTGTCTCACGCCTAGACAGGCAAGTGGTGACTCACTATTGTCGCCTAACCGCTACCTCGACACCGTGATTCGATGATTAAGCTTATCGCCGCTGACGATTCGTTCTCGATTCACTCGTTTTCCGACGCGAGTGTTTGCCGAGGCGCGTAATAGAAGAACGCGTTCGATTCACTGTGGTCGAGATCTTTTGTAGAAATTTTTCAAATATCATCCTACGACTTCGTGTTCTCTTTTTCGTTCCTATTTCCGGGGAACGAAAAATCCAATGTGAAATCGAAATTAAAAAGGTTTCGGCCCGGATCAGCTGGCGACGGTGATGCGTTGAAAACTGTCCCCCCTAATTCTGAGGACAGCGAGTTATGCGAGAAAAGGCTCTCGCGGCGCATTATATCCGTGCCGCGTCCGTGGAACGTGTTTATTCGTCCGGACAGCCTTCGGTCGTGGTTTAATTGCCATCGAAAGGTCGTCCTTAATTTTACGTTATCTCGATCGGGAGAATTTCGAGGCCGGTACTGCCACAAAATGACCGAGGCGCCACTCTTATCTCAAGAGGCACGGATAAGCCCGATGATTGAGGAGAAAAGGAGCACTCGAGATACCTCGGCGTCGGGCCCGAGGTTTCCAACGGAGTCGAGCAGCGTGAGAGAGAAAGAGAGAGAGAGTGAAGGAGGGAGGGACGAGCCAGAAATTGTTCAGAAATGACACACGCACCGATACGTAAAGCGTACGCGCGTTTCCACGTTGGCGAATCCGATGCGCTTTATCGATGATTTCCCATCGGTTCCGTTGCCAATCAACGGGTTCGCTTCGACGACTGCGAGTCACCCGGCCGATGGCAATATTCAATTCAGCATGCTAATGTAACGCATTCGTAACGTAGCTGTTGTGTTTCTTCGCTACGGTCAAATTAAGTGGCAATTTGATGATTAATTAGCCGACAAGTCGTAACACCGGTTGCAGCGTACGTGTAGGCGCGGCGAAGTCTTCGAATGGTGTCATCCGCCGTGAACGTGTTAACGACCATCAAGGGAAAACGTTGAAAAAATTTTTAACTGTAGTCTCTCGATCGCGTGACATTTTATCTTAAAGACTATTTCTATATTTTCACTTGAGAATTATTTAAAATGTTAACAAAATTCTCCAATAAAGAAGAACGGAGCAACAAGCTTCGGCTAAGGCAGTATTACTGGAAACCAGAGGAGCGTTGCTCAAAATGGCGCCAATGTCAGGATAAATGCGACCGCATTCCCCGATCACGGTCCGATCCGATCGGTGCACTTTTGTGATCGGTACACGCGTGGTTTTCGTGCATCGCGCGCGTTTGATTCCGTCCGATTTCACTTCGAGACTCGTTTGAAAACGAGAGACCCTTTGACACGTTACCTCTGCTCGGTGTGCTCCTCGTCCCGCGCGATATCTCATCTCGTGGATCGGCCGTGGAATAAAAGGAGCTGAATGCCACCTATCGTTAAGAATCGTTCGCGGAATACTCCACTTGCGAAAGCGAGACAATTATCTGATTCGGCCGCGGAACGAAACAACGGCCAAATCGTTCTGACCGAGATCAGATGCGATCTACACAGACCTCCACCTCCACCGCTCCACCTCATCCTCCTCCTCTTCTCGTGGCCCTCCCCCACGACACGAGAAGAAGAAACTCTCGTTGTTCCGATCAGTTAACGCTAATGAGCGATATATTTGGAAGACTCGCAAAACTGGCCGCAGCCGTTTCAGTTCTTTCATATGTGTGCAATAGTTCGCTCTGACGCGTTGCCGCGATTAGCATCTGCGATTCTGCAACGCCTCTCCGTTGCGAAACGCTCTCCCCGAATTACTGATAAATTAGCTGAATCGATCTTATTAAGGAGAATTGCTGGGACACCTCGGCTACCGCGAATCGATAGGAATTTCTTTAGATAATTTTAGCATCGAGGTGCAGTTTTTAATCGTTCGTTTCCTCGACCGTGTTAATTTCATTCGTTAGCGTTATCTATGCTATACCGGTACTCTACAGGCTGTCCAAAAAAATGCTGTACATAATAACGTTGAAAGCTTTGGAAGATACGGGACACAGGAATTCCACAATCCGGGGTATTTCTACGTAACCAGGACGAGAGAAACCGTGGTTTTTCAGCACATAGCGTAGAATTCCGATCGACACGCAAATACGGCCAAGCGTTGCCCGCATTAGTTCCCATACGTCAATATATCGGGAACGGAGTCGATATCGCGATCCTACCGGACGAACCGAGCAACCACCCTTGCTGTCCGGCTTATCTCGAGACTTGAGAAAACGCAGACGCTATACGCGTCGTGGGCTAATCTGGCTGGTATCTGGGCCCTAAAAACCACCAGAGGCCAGAGAGACAACGGTACGGTATAATAGGACAGAGAAACGAAAGAGAGAGAGGCTGTTCCACCTACGGAATAGCAAACGCGAACTTCGTACGCACTATCGTCGCGTCCTTGCCTCCCCGCAGATCGCGATCGGATCGAATGACTTAGCACACCGAGGAACGCTGAGCCAACAGATTCTACAACGCGCGGCAATGAATATTAAATGATGGCGATAGCGATTGACGACTCTGACACGGCCGGGGGACAGACTGTTGGCAACGCTGGGAATGGCGAAATTGGCGAATCTAGCGAATCCGGCGAAAATGTGGGTCGGTCCGTTGCGAATCGTTAATGTTAAGCAAGAATTTATCAAATTTCTACTATTTATTATCGAACTATGGATTTGCTGTGGGAAATGCAGCGGAGGCAGAGCGAAGAGATCATTCCGATGACTGGCGAACAGGTCGTGCGTCATCGACGGCTCGTCGAGCTCGGTCGGCGAATTTTAACGAGTCCCCCTAAACTCTCGAAATTCTGTCTGGGACAGACCGAGCCGGTAATTAGAGCACGGTACGTAGACCATCAGATTCGGTGAAACTACGAGGATCACGACAAAAGAACCCGGTTCGATAAGGGGAGCGGCGCAAACGCAGATACGGCGTATTGTTTCGGGAACGGTGTATGGCTCTCGCGCGGCGCGGTGGCAGGGCCGAGATTATTCATATCCACGTGCGTCCGTCGCGCTGTATTGTCGATTAGTCGTCGCGATGCTTTTGATCGGCGGATCGTACGAACGTGACAGTCGGCAGGTTAAAATCTGCTATCGGTGGGTATCAGCTCATTACGCTAATATTCACTCGGAATGCCGGCCCGATACGGTATCTCGATCGTGCCTCTCGCGTTTCGCGAATGCCTTTTTGCGCTCTGTGTGTCTCCGCCGCGATCTCCAACGTTCGCGCTCGCGCACACGTGCAGAGGTCGCGCCATTTTTGGAGCTTGCAAACCTTGCCACCGTGTGCGCGCGTATACACGCGTATGTGTGTTTCGCCCATTCCCAATAACCGCGCTACCGCGAAATCGTATCCGCGATTCCGATCGGGCTCCGTTTGTCCCCGTTGATTTTATGCAGCAGCTGCGTAACACACGGCTCGTTTCATTCGTTTCGCGAGAGAGATCCGTGCTGCACCGTGGACACACCATAGGACACGGGAACCGCGCCGCGTGTCCTGTCAATTGACCCGATACGTCTGTTTATTTACGTAGCAACAGCTGTGGGTAGTAACTATTCATTCAAGTCCGTAAATATTTTGCCGATCATTGAAAATAGCTGTAGAAGCCATCGGCTAAATCTAGGACGTGTGGTTGCCTTAATTTCGCAGGTAGTATTATATTGATCGATTAAGGTAGTATATTAATCAAGGGTGAAAGTGTGAATATGACAAATGCAACATAGTGTCACTGGATATCCTAGATAGAGGTAGTTTCAATGTTGGCAAAAGGTTGACATCGTTACGAAATCCAAAGGTCTGTGATCGACAGGAATAGAGTTTCTTATGGGACCTAAAGAGGTCAAGTATCGCGAGGCGAGCGATTTTATATTCCTTAGCATACTTCGGACCTGGTGTTGAATATATGTACTTTACTACCAAAGCTATTCAACTGTCACGGGTATCAAGCTCCTGACACTCGGAGCTAGTCTCTCAAAAATCAATGTTATACAGCAATGGCTGCACGTGGATGAAGTAGGAGACACTAAGCTTCGAAACGATACTAATCATTGCGTCAGGAACTGTAGGGATCAGTTACAGAACCGATACAGTGATAACGGTGGACTACGACGATGTTGGAGTTCAGCGAGTCTGGTTAAAGAAAGGACAGTCTTCCAACCCTTCAGTCCCGAATTGCCAGCTGATCCGAAGAGCCGCAATCTCCCAACCGAGATGAGGGGTCACATCAAAGATCCCCAAAACACCGACCCCCAATCCGGGAGGTCTGAGTGCACTTTACCACGACATTCCTCATTTAACGATCCCGAAAATCCACGGGTAGACCCGAAGCAGTCCCTAGATACGCAACGGAGCATGTGTCCACCGGGATGATCCGTTAATCTATTAACAGCGTTATCGGCAGCGGGCTATCAAAAAATTCTGGGAAGAAACGTGGTCGGCTGGCCCGGTGCTAGAAGAAGAGGAAGAACGAAAGGGTTTCGATAGAGCGAGAATGAAATGGAAGAGGATCGTCGAGGCGGGCCGGCTGAAAGGAACGGTTCCAGTTGTGTCCAGCATCGTGGGTACATCGCGGTTATCGGCGTAAAGCCGCGTTTACACGCGTGTAAAGCTGGTACGAGGTCCGGTTGACACCGCGGCGCGGTGCGGCACGGCGCGACGCGGCTATGGAGCGCGCGAGAGAGCGGAGCGGAAGAGAAGTCCCATGGGGACACGTAGGACGACGGTGGTTTAGGCGGGGAGGCGAGGGGGGGAACGCGCACACCATGAGTAGTAGGAAGAAGAAGGAGAAGAACTCCGCGGACACCATTCCAGCGATGCCAGGGTCGTGTCGTAACAGGCTGGAGTGACACCACAATGCGGTGTAGCAATTTGTAGGCTCGCCCTTCGTCCTTCCTCCCCGCGTGTGTCTCCCTCTTCGGGAGAGAGCCCACAGCCAGCCTCCAGCAGCAGCCGCCTCCTCTTCCTCCGCTTGTATTTATGAGCCGAGTCCGGAGAACGCCTGTATCGGTTCCTCCTCGCGCTGGCTAAAGGCAGGAAGGACGCGTTCGCTCGCCTGCCCGTGCTCGATCGTACTCGCTCGTACCACGTCCCGCGCGAGCAAGAGCGAGCGAGCGAGCACGAAAACGAGTACGAGACGGTGTGCGCGCGCTCCTCACCGAACAACGCCGATCGACGACGAACAAGAAGAACAAGAAGAAGAGGCGCGCACGGAGAAGGGGGGGACGAGAAGGAATCGGCGGGTAGCTGGAAGAGGAACGGAGAAAAGGCACCAAGGGGGGCTAACTAGACGAGATCAACGCCGCGATACCGCAAGAGATTCGGAGAAGGTGGAACAAGGTGGATAGACGTGCCTCTCGAAACGGAGAGGGGAACAAGTGGGATAGAGAACATCGGGGGGAGAGACATCTGCGGCGCGGCGGTTGGATTCATGCGTTTGCGCGGAATAAGGGACCCGGCCGAGGAAGATAAGGGACGCTGATGGACCTTCCTTCCACGTTTCTTCTTCTTCTTCTTCTTCTTCCTCCTCCTCGGCCTTCCAGCTTTCCTTCTTATATCTGGCCTTCTCTTTCGCCCTTCGTCCTCTCCTTTCCTCGCCTTCCTCCTCTTCCTCTTCTCCTTCTTCTTATTCTTTTGCCTACCCTCTTCCCTCCCTGCTCGTCCCTTTCACGTCACCCGCTCATTGCACACACCGCCGGTCGATCGACACTGATAGCCGCAACGACTCTTCGCGGGTAACCGGCCACGACGGAATTTGCGACTTCGCTTTTGTGCCTTCGCTTTCGCTCTGGGGAACCGCAGAAGAGGGGGAGCTGGGCATCGCATCGGAGAGGAAGCGTGCCCCTTTGTACCCGATAGATTCGTGAGGCAGATTTCGGGAATCTACACCCCGACGGATCGAATTCCGAAGGATAGAACCGATACTCGGGGAACGTAATTAGACGGCGGCACGGCGGGACGAGGGACCTCGCGGGTACGCCGGGTACAATACGCGCGACCCTCCTTTACATGGGATCCTTTCCTTGCGAGAAATGGCATCGAATAAGGAACAGAATTTTTGTCCCTTTTTCCCTGGTCCTCGGTGCCAGTTAGATGATTCGGTATGTTGCTTCTTGTAGATTGTAGACCTTTCCAGGGTGGTCCTAGACGCTATAAAAATCATCAGAAGCACCAATACTCCTCCACAAAAACCACAAAAGAGTCACAAACGAGCAAAGACAATGTTCACACGATCGTTTCTGAGAAAGCGCTCCTCCACCCGCCACCAACAAGAACACATCGAGGTCGTACAGCAGTATTTGGTGGAAAGGACGTCGCTGTCGGGACACCAGGAACAGGATAAAGGACAAAAAGGAAAAAATAAAAGGATAAAGTGCTGAACCAACTCGGATAAAGGATAGGCGAGGTTCGAGGCGTCGCTATTAGCGCGTCGGCGAACGATTACAACGGGAACGGGCCGCGAAACGATCCTCCTCCTCCCGGGGATTTCGTTCTCTCGCCATCTCGCCGAAACAACCCGATGGCGCGCGGAGATATTATTTACGGTGGAACACGATTCAATAAAACATTCTATAAAGTCATTGGTTATTAATTTGACGGGTGAACGCGGCGGGGGGTGATTGCTGCCTCTCCGCGGGATACCTTTTATCCATGGCATCGACGATTACCGGCACGATACAAGGGAACCCAAGCTCTCCACCTCCTCGTCCTCCTTCTTCTTGTACGCGGATCCACGACCCCAGTCCCGTGGTACTGCGAGGAACGGCGAGTTTTCAACGGAAAATAATCAAGATCGAGGGGGGTGTTTCTCGTTATCGACGCGACCCTCGATCCTGCCAGAGGACGAATTGCGCTTCGAATTGGCAGTAACAACTTGGCGCAGATGCGCCTCGTTCAATCTGTTTGGGCTGGTAGAGAAAAATGGATCTAATCCAATAAACTGGAGGGTCGGAACCGTCAGCTAGGATTATTCTGTGAAGACGGCGACAAAGTTCCCGAAGACGAATAGTTGTGATTTTCGGGACTACGCGAGGTAGGTGCACGCAACATTGCAGAAATTGATCAGCCGCATTCTCAGCAACGTCGTACACCCAAAAGAAAAAACACCGGCGATCTCCGTGAATCCCTTATCAGCGGTTCGATCGTGTAAGAAATTCGTTATCGACTCAAGTTCCAACGAACCAGTCTTGCGGATCAAAAAAAAAAAGTGCACGCGATCACCGATGCATTCCGCGGGCCCGGCTCCATTCAATTCAAATTCCAGCGCGGGTATCTTTTTCATAACCCCATTACGAATTCTCGCGTGTTCGAACCGAATCGTCCCGCGAAACTCGAAACAGCTTTCGATAAACCCGGTTGCGATTCGAGTTCCGTCGGGCTTCCCCGATTCTTCCATATTGGTATCGGTAGGCGAGGAACCGGAGTGGGGGAAGGGGAGGGGAGAAAAAATAAAGAACCCGAAGAGGAATTAATGATATACCCTAAGCCTCGAGAAGATCGACACACTCCGCGTATCGGTTTCCGGCGAATGGAAATGGACGCAATAAGGAACTAGCCGGTAATAAGGACTCTCGCCGATGACGGGGACCGATATCCAAAATGGTAAAACAGTTTTCGCCGCGAAGACCACGGGGACGCGATAAACGCGACCCGCCTCGACTCGCCGCTTCGCCAGGATGAAAAATTACCGGTTTTTATCGTCGCATCTGATAGCATACGCTTTTGTACAAATTCTGGTAAATTCTGGATGCTGTAAATGCATGAAATCAAATGCACAGAAGTGGTCGTAAACTCTGATTTTAAAATGGCACGATCGATCAACTAGCGAATATTCTATATTCAATATTAAATAATATTTATAGCAACTGCGTCTCGTACAGAAAGACGAAGAGGGGAAGAGGCACGGGCACTGACGTCAATTATTTTTAATCTGTACCGCGCGAGCGCTTATCGCGAATTCTTCGCGAGGACCGTGCCTCTTCCGCGGAGGACGTATCTGCGAGCGCGAAACGTAATCGCGGACCCGAGGAAGCCGTCCTTTTGCCCGAAATCGTCCAAAACTTTTGTTGCACAACCGTTCGCTCGGTTGCTCACTCGTTCGTTCGCGCGCTTTAGAATCCTACACGACGATAACGCGGAGATAGCGTAATCTTTAAAGCGATCGCGTTATTCCGTCGCGGATTTCAGGCACGTATCGCTGTCGGGGCGTAAATTTTAACGATTTCTTTGGAGTTACGATCCTCGTTCTATAGCTTTCCACGGGGATTCTGACACGCTAACCGAATGGAAATAATCGGACGATTCCGGGCGCAGCTCGATAATCGGAAGCCGCGTCATTCGTTAGATCGCTAACACCCGGTCCCGTTGCATTTTCGTTGTGTACGCGTTTACCGAAGTCGGTGCGAAAGGATTCTAAAAAAGTGCAAGAGGGAAATATAAACTGTTGAAAAAATTTTCATTCATAAATCTAACGTTAATTTCATTCGCTCCGATCTATTCTTTTTGTGTTTCTAAAATTCTTATTATTTCAACTTTGTGCAACCATTGTAAGAACACGTCCGATGCATCTGACCGTGAACGCATCATTCCGGCGGAAGAATTATGTATTTGCAACGGCGATTCTCGCGTTTGTTCTTATCCTGTATCCGTCCCGCGCGACTCCTTCCCCGAGATAACGAATTTACCTGTATCTGCCCGGAACGGTAAAGAACCGGACACGTTTACGACTCGGCGAAAGAGCTGCTCGTATATTTTCGAGGCTCCGATTCTAACATAAATCCTTGAGCAGCGTCGAGCGACACGCGTTATCGTGGCCGCCAATTAAAGCCATTGACTTCCACGACTCGGATCGATACGATCGCGGTGGTGCACGTTGAACGGAGGGGGGATCGTTGCACAAATTCGTATCAGCCTGTCTTTTTTTCGCCGATCTCGGCGTAAAACGATCGAGGCCAGACGAGATCGCGGGTGCCGATTTCGCGGGATCGTTCTCGTCCCTCGCCGCCCTTCTGTCGCGGCCCGGGATCGCGTGGCCCGCGATCACGAAAGTCGCCGGCCACTTTCACGTACCCGGCGACCCGTCGAACCGGGTGTCTCTCCTTTCTTCCGTCGCGACGTTTCTTATTCGGCTTCTTTCCTCCTGCCACCTTTGCCGAAATTCACTCTTCGATTTTTTACGGTGTTCCGTAGCTGGCTCGTGTACCCCCAAAGCCACGACAAAATGTACTATACAATTTTCAACGCCTATACATTAAACCTATCACCACCTGACGAAATGACCGATTCCAGATTTTTTGTTTCACTGTTATCGAAATAATAAAAACGATTTCGTGAGAAATTATTGTACACTCCGGTATTTTGTCATTTTTATAACGTGTACCAGTTACTTTTAGAACACTAGATTTAACACTAGGTTTGCTGAGTCCTACACGCGAGTATTTTATATTAAAAATATCAGAACCCGTCGTTTTGACGGGTCATGTAAACCTAGTGTTACAGTCAGTTTTGAGGAAACATGTCGAGGAAAAAGATCATCAGAAATAAAATAGTTTTGTCATTGGATAATTGTAAACTGATGTACACTTGAAGCATAAAAATATTCAACTCCAAAATAAAATAGTAGAAACTTGAAATAATAATAAAGTGGGAGGCTACTTTGTCGAACAGAACTTTCCGGGAGACGCGGTACTCGTCCCTCCCGTTCCGTTCTACTTAGAACCGATTTTTTGGTAAACTTGTTCTCCTCCCGTCAGTCCAACCTGTTACCGGGACGTTAATGTCTCCGGTAATTATTGGGAACGACGGGACGAGCGCGTTGCCGCTAATTGGGAGCACCTGTAATTGAGTTAATAACGAGCAAAAGCAAAGAGAGCCGGGTCTACCGGCTTTCGTTTATGTCGCTCGGCTCTTACTCAACACTCGGAAGACCAAACGGACATCTTCGAGAGATTCTAATTAGCGGCGATATCCTGTTGCACGAGATTGGATAATATCAATGAGTCTCATATTCGACCACCGTTACGGAAATTTCAGTTCAGTCGTTCTTCGATTAAATTCGAACGCGACTAACAGTAATTAAAATTCATGGAAATATTTTGGAACCGCATACTACTTATGACAACAATGGAGAACAATTTTTTCTCAGGAATATTTTAGTAACATTATCTCACTTAAACATCCTGTTAAACCTCAGTACTATTATTTATTAAACACATTTTTCCAGGCATCATTAATTAATAAACCAGTGTGTTAAAAAATGAAATCGTTAGATGCGTACTGATATAAACGGTACATGAATTACTTAAGCGTATTACCTCACGACAGTTGCTGCTCGATAACAAAGATAAGAAAATTAAATATAAATTATTAACGAACTCCTATCGATAAAAGCGCAGCCTGATAAAAAGTTGACAATCTAAATAAACATACCGGCACGACATGTTTACAATGAATCAAACACGGAGAACGCTCCGAAAGTACTCGATTTATCTACAGGATTAATCTGCCACGTTTGAGATTTAAATATTGGCGCCTGAAACGCGAGGCGATCTCGGTCGGCCCGACTTAATCCGCGATCCACTAAGCGACCAAAAAAATCTGGTGTTCCGAATGTTCCGATAGAGAGTGGAAAGAAGTATCAAGGTCGCGATTAATTATAATAATCGCGTCCGACAGATTCGATCTCGATCGAGCCGGAACGCTATACGGTTTCGGCGTGTACACGCGGTCAAGCGGTGCATGCGTGGTCGACCACGTGACCCGCGAGGGGCTGCGATAGGTCAGCTGACAAGTCGGTACCTGTCGCGTGCGTCAACGTTCCTGTCCATCTGGGGTAACGCGTATATATTACACCGAAAATCACGTGTTCACGTATACGAATAACACAACGCTCGATAAGAATTCCGAAAAATACGAACCGTTCCTGTCGAGGCGGTTCGCGAGTAAATTCCCGCCAAATCGGGTTCAAAGGCTATTGGCTGTGGGGGTCGTCGGATGGCGAACACGTCCGGGAGGATAAAACCGAGCAGATAAGAATTGTATAGGCTGGCAGAGAATTACAGGCGACGCGAATCGGCCGAGACAGTTCGTACGGCAGGCGAGCGGTAAGTGGAAACGCGGCCTGACAGCGAACGACGCCCAATCACCTGTCAAGCAGCGTGGCGACCGGGACCCGGCTAAAAGCAC
Source organism: Lasioglossum leucozonium (assembly GCA_028454225.1). NCBI lineage: Eukaryota > Metazoa > Arthropoda > Insecta > Hymenoptera > Halictidae > Lasioglossum > Lasioglossum leucozonium. Next base: position 10,405,132 of record CM052207.1, on the reverse strand, counting down.
GCCCGCGAGAAACCCGTTTTCCCGGCGCACGACAAACACGAATGAACACGCGGCTCACGGCACCGATCGCCGTGTGCCGGTCGATACACATACGCACGATACGGGGAAAAGAAAAAAAGCGAGGGTCAGGAGACGAAAAATCACGGTACGACTCACGTTTCAGCGGTTTCGGGTTGCTCTGCTTGCGGCGTGACATCCTCTGCGTTCTGCCATCACCAAATCAGCAGCATCGACATGCTTGACGTCGCTCGAGGCACGGGACCAGAGAAGACGAAGATCGGCCGTCCCAGATCGGCGTGACTTCGTCGACATATAACAAAACGAGACACAGCACACGGGAAACGAAAAGAGCGTTCAAGACGAAACAAACGGTTGTACGGGAGGACGATACGGGGTCAGGGTGATCGGAAGAAGCTGGGCGAGAACAGCGACGAATTAAAAAAAGAAAGGAAAAAAAGTAACACTTCGAGGCACAAAATAACGTTTCCCGAATCCACCCGGACGAACAACGATTCTCTCTCTCTCTCTCTCTCTCTCTCTTTCGCTCTCTTTATCTCTCGCTCTATCCTCCTAGTTGCACGGTTTCGTTCGAACCGTTCTCAACGTTCGCTTTTTCTCCGTTTCGTGTCTTGTACGCGCGGTTTCACGGCCGGTTATCGCGTTTTTCACGCACAAGTGCCGACGGAGAACGCATACACACACCACGACAGCTCGTACCGCGGCCGCTGTCAGCGAGCAACTAAACAAACGCGATACCAAACAACCCCCACTCCCGCGTACGCGGCGTGACTACGAGGATACGGTGGGGAGGGCGGAGTGGGGACTGGCTCCGCCCACTACGCGCGTTCCCTTTCCCGAAGCGGGAAAGTTTAAATGACTCGCTTACCGGCCGAGAGCTGCGTCCGGACTCCAGATGGCGGCAGCGAACCTGGATAGAAATCGTTTGAAATGTTAGAGGGAAAATGCGATTTCCATTAACCGCATATTGCCATTGACCCTTTGCAAACGAACACGTTTCGCGAAATACTGAAAGGTTTTTCCGCGGAGAATTATATCGTGAATGATTAAATATCGGGAGAAAAGAGAAACATGCGCTTATTTGTTTACGGGTTCATCAATTACGCGGGTAGCCCTGATTTCGTCAATGGCGACTTTCGGCCTCGGAAGGTTAGAGATATTACAATAAAAGCTACTTTATTATCATTTTTACGAATGTATGTTTCATGTTTAACTAGTGTTTCGAACTGGAAACTAGATTATTATATATTACCACTTTTCTACGCATAATTGTAAATATGCTGAAATGTTAATAGTTGTTCGCAAAGTCAATTTGCAAAGAGTCATTACAATAATTCAGGTTCTTTAAACAGCGTTTGCGATACTTGTAGACACCATACGTACATAGAATACACCGATGCCGTTTATTTTTAACGACATAACGATCTATTACTTAAGATATTCGCTAATTTGTCAGAGATAATGATTCACAGTGGTCACTCACTTTGCACCGTTCCGGCATCTTTAAAATGGACGATCCTGGCGCCCTCTACGAAACAAAAACTGCGAACTTCTAAGATGACACTGATGTTTCACTGTTTCTCCTGGATTCTGCAGTATCGAAACGTTGAAAAACCACTTGTATTCAAATCAATGCCTCTATATTTTTGCAGGTACGTGTTCGAAAGTCGATGACAGACTTCTAATCGATTTTAATCCCGTTCGCAGTCGAGTGACCACATTCTCAAAAATTTTGACCGTTATCTAGCGACCTCTGTACCGCTAGACGTAATTTCTAATTCTCGTACGGTAGGAAAGATGGCGGTCTACAGAAATTAGCAGCGGTAGATACGGACGGCATCGTGCAGACCGACCATAAACGAGGTCCTTCTCTGCGGTACCGACGAATGTTCATTTTACCAAAAATATCCTAATTAATCTGAATTTTACAGTAATATAACAGTAACGCTGCCGTTACGTAATCGTGCGTAGAAATAGAACCACGTTAGAATTGAATGCTCACAATAGCGCATTCGTCACCACCAAAGTCCAGAAAGAACATGAATCTCGCGAGCTTTAATAACCATTTAAATTGCTAATGGCTTATTAATTGTCAGCGATAAACATGTTGGTCTAAGAATTCTTTATTTCGTCGTCAACAGACGGACTTTTCCAACGCCGTAATTCTCGCGCCTGAACGACGCGTTCCTTCGTGTTTATTTTGACCGAACTTACGGTAACTGCGTCTCTCAGTTGATTCTCGGGCGGTCGCGAAAGAAGACAACAATGGTCCGCATTCTTCGGATACAAGTTTTCAGTGGCATTGTTTCGTCCGAACGTAAACACGTCGTAGCGCAATTATTCTCGCGCTACAACTATCGGGACGATTCTATTTCCGTGCGAGAGGCGCAACGAAGTTCGGACGGGACCGTCTTACGGAACAAACAAACGTTTCGACAAGTGTCGAATCTCATCCATTGCGCGTATTTTTAACCGCGAGATGCCGTGCTTGCGTGATACTTTCCGTGAAGGGCTCTGACCCGTTTAACCGAATCAGACACGCCCCACGCCTTCGGAACCGTGAGTACCGTGCCACGCGGCTGCCACAACAGTCCGAGGTACCTACACACGTTCCAATGGTTCTTCTCGCTTGGTACTTGACGGCTTATGTGTACAAACGCATTTGCATTTTCCTCGTGCCGGCAGACTCGGCCTCAGGGTAATCCTCTCTCGAGAAACCGAGGCGAAACGCCTGAAACTGATAGCGACATGCGGAAAGCTACGTGCAAACTCGAGTCATTCTTTGATTTGCGAAAAAATTTTTCTTCGAGATATTGGTTGAAAATATTTCGATCAGAATACACGATAAGCAAAAGATCAGTGGAATTTTTAAACCACTTTCATGACCACCGGCGCGAGTATGCAACGCATTTGGGAAAGGCTATGTCGATAATCGGAGCACCCAGAATTCCACACAGCGAGCACAAGCTCCAACTGGATTCTGGAGCTAGGTCGCGTCTCGCCTCCTCGTCGATGCCGGTCCTCGGGAGGGGCTAATTTCACGAGGTCTCTGTTTTCCAATTGCAAAGAGGAATCATCGCGTATCCGGTGTTTTCGCGATTCTAGCGGCTGCTGGTTCAGCGAACAACGCATCGCGGTTTATATCCATCGTGAATCAGAAGTTCGCATCGGCTCGAACGACGCGCGAAGGCGAAGGCCGCTCTGAAAGTGGCAAAGCCAAAAATGATGCGATAAAATTGTTAACGACAGTCCTTGCGCGAAAGCAATCGGCGACGACCACGCTTGTTAGCCATGCAACGATTTGTCATTCGGACGGACGTTTCTTCGAAGGCCGCCAAGCAGGAGGACGATCTTGAAACGAGGAAAATTGAAAATCGAGACGGCGGTAGGAATAATGAAAAATTATTTACGACGGCGTGTAACGCCGCGGTCGACCTCAGTTTTTTTTATTTTCAAGCAATTCGCGGCGACGAACAGTTGCGTGCGCAAGAAATAACCGATGACGTTGTTTGTCCGGGTTTTAAAAGTCGATCGAACGCTCACGTGTCCGTGCCTGCGAGCCTTCCCGATGACGCTAACCGAGCTGGAAACTCACCTGCGGACTTCCATGCGAGGAGTTCCGCATGTGGGTGAATCCTCTTTATTTCTCGATAGATATCGACTGGTCGAGAACATCGGATAACGTATCTCGCCGACGCAACGCTATAAATAACCGAATAATAGAGACACGTCTATTTCCAAGTTTGTGAAACGCGACGGGTAGGTAGAAGCGGCCCGTGGCATGGCTCGCAATCGCATCTCGCGTCCACGTGAAACTCCGATGCGTGTGCAGCAAACAGTGGTCCGGCCAGTCTTTGAACTCGTTGCGGATACGCGAGTGGCTGAAACGGGAACGATAACGCCGACTATTTTAATACGAGAGTATTTTAAAACCGTATCTAATGCGTTTTACAATTGCAAGCCTCAAACGAAATCGCGGTGTCGATTAAACACGCTTTACGATCCGTTCCTCCATTAATTACATTAACAAGCGACGGTCGTCGTCTCGATCGTGCCTCTTCGGCGTGTTTTCCGTTTCTGTGCGTTAGGAGACGGGTTTGATAATGCGCGACGCGTTCAGCCACCTCGGTTATATGTATGTATTATTAATTCGGATTGCAGAACGCCGGCACGGAGGCACGTTCCACGGATCGGGGAAGGTCGGCCGAGCAACCTTGAGGCCCGCCACGGAAAAAGGAAAGATGGCGATTACCGGTGCGGATGTTTTGCACGAGCGGCACACGATACACTTTCCTCCGTCTGGCAGCGATTTCGAGGATTTTTTTTTTCGGTAACCGTGTGCGCTCGATCGCGGTACGCCCGACGAGACGCGTCGCAAGATATACTCTCGGCCTGTTAAAAACAAAGTCGGCAACATTTTCGCGGTGTTAACGCGTGGCCGCGGCGATTGTGCGTGAACGACGGCGCAGCGGCGCGCACACACCACCGCACCGTGTTCGCTGATCACGAGTCCGTCGAATGATTCCCTTGTTGTCTATCGTGAGCATTGGTGGCCGTTGAATTCGTGAAATCAGCAGTGCGCGTGCTGCTTACGAGAATCAATACGGGCTAATTAAAGACCGCGAGGAATTAAAGGTCTCCCACCCCCTCCGCCCCTCAATAAACGAAGAACACCGTGAAACCGAGCTGGCGGATTTTATCCCGATTCTTTATCGAAACTCCGAATCGTCGCGTCTCGCGTCACGTAGCGTCGCGTCGCGTCGGTTCGAACGGGTTATGTATACGCGTTGCAACCGGGAGCGATAGTGCAACGGGAACGGAAGATACTACGCGATAAGATCGGTGCGGCTAGAAACGCGAAAGCATCGGAGGAAAAGAATTTACATAGTAATATTCCATGGAGATTGCTGGCCGCGCGATAACAGGCACGTTCGAAAAAATGACCGACGATAAAAACACTCCGCGGATAGGCGTATGGATGTCGGATGCGGCGATTCGCTGATTTCCCTGTTCCACCTGCGAAACGCGAAACCGTGCCTCGACGATATTTTATCACCGTCGGCGTTGTTTATATTCGCGCCACGTCGTCGCATGGAACCGGTCGGTTCTTAATGAATCGTCGCGAAACCGTTCCGGTCACGCCGATAAGACGGCGCAATTATAAATCGCCCTGCACCGAACGCGATTAAATAACCGCGCGCAGCCGAGATGCTCCATTTTCAAAGCCGATTATGACGCGGAACGTTGATTTTTTCCCCTGTTCCCCGCCGAAAGGTTTCGCGAGTTCGGCCCGGGAAAATCCTGGCCCGACGCGTCGTTAAGAAGAAAAGCTTCTTAAGATGCCGCCCCGTGTCCGCCGCTGGTCTCTTCCTCCGGCGCGGACAAACAAAGTCGACGAGGAAATCCCGTGGCCCGCGAGCATCGAGTTTATCGAGCATTCGAACCTTAGGGCTTCCCTACCGCGTGCGGTTGCGGCACGGCCGAACGGCATTATCTTAGCGAGACCGGACACAGTAGCAATTGGAGAAAATTGATAATCACATTCTGAAGCTGCGTTGACACGCGTTCGGTAACCGGGTCACGTCACCGTGCGAGCCGCGTCAACGACGAAAATCAATGGACATTTCACGCGCCCCTAATCTCGTTAGGACTGCGGCTCGTCCGCGGCTACAGCGAAACATCTCGTCGCTCAAGGCGGTCGGTTGGAATAGAAAATAGCGATTCTCGGGATGGGTGCGTCTTCGAGGTAAACACTAGACCGAAGACAATATACAACAGGTGATTAGATTAACGAGAAGCAATAAACATCGGTGGCCGAGGCCGTCTACCACATGCCGGCTATTGGTTTATCGCTACGCGGCTCCATCTTATTTTAGCGGCCTGGCACGGGATGCGGAGCATTCGAGGGAATACCCCGATCTCTATCGCGAATTCTATTTGTATGTTCGACACGGCGAAATCTCCGTTAACCAAAACAATATTTTCTTGCGCTTCGTCCTTCGTTTATGACGCAATTCTCGCGGGGAACATCGCCGAATTGAACGTTCGAAGATCTCGCGATTAGCAATGGCGCCCGACGTCGGGCCGCGGCCGGTCGGCATCAATCGTGTATACGCGTACAGCGTATCGGCTGTCGAGCGTGCGTTAAACAAGACAGAAAGGACATTATGGTATTCCTGTACGTATCTCCGATTAATCTTTGAACTCCCCGTCATCTTTTCGGCTGATCGTGCTTTAAATAAACGGACCGTCGTGGCTCCGATGCAGCCGTTCGATCGACAATACATACATTTATTCGGGCGGAGAGGGCATCGCTGACAAAAAAAAAATCCACGAGACAACGGAACAACCGTGGAGGAGAAGGAGGAGGAGATAGGACGGGCGAAGACGCGTCAAAGACCAGCACCGTCCGCGCTGGATTCGAATTAACCAGTCGCAAAGTGGGCGGCCGGTATATTTAACGGCAGACTGCGCCAGAATGCTTCCTCATTGAAACACGACCTCCCGGCGACCTCGGTTCCCCAGATTTTTCAGTTGCCCGCGCTCGCGATACCCTCCGTCAACCTACTCGACGCGTATTCGACGAGGGAAGCCACGACCGGCGGGAGCCAGGATGCGATAAACTGACAAATATCAGATCGGTTTTAACGCGCACATACGCCGAGCACGAAGAGACCTATCGTAGTCGAACAGCCGGATGTCTAACTCTTGAGTGTTTCCAGCAAATTTGACACGTAGATCTTCCGGATCTACAAATGTTTTATAAATCCAGAACACTAGCTGGGCCGGAAGAAGCGATCCTCTAAAATGGTGTCCGTCCTCCAACGTGACGTCAGTAACACCGACAACTCTGCCTGGACCGCTCCCAGGGTCAAAACTGCAACTCGCGTCAAAGAAAGAATGTAAATGTTACGACGAGCTCGCTCCCTGACGTTTCGACAGATTTCGACAGGGCCCAGTAGGGCGATCTTGCCCCGAAGACATGCACAGTCGGAACGGGACGGAGTTTCTAACCGCGTGGAATAAGCGGTCGAGTGAAATCGCAATGCCGGCGAGTAACGAGCTCGTTTCTACGAGGAACTTACGAAACACGTGTTCCGCGCGTGGAACGGCGGCAAAGAGGGGAAAGAAAGGTGACGATGGCGAAAGGACAATTCGGGGGCTCGCCGTGGTCTCTCCCGGAACATCGTTGTTCCGTTCTTCTACGGCCGCTGGACCGTAATACGAGGGAACACGCAGGACAGAGTCGTCTGTTCGTTACGAGCGAAGGCGGAGGAACTGAGACAGCGAATCGCGGATAGGTTCGGACGATGTGCAAAGTGTAGGAGGGTTGGTTGGCTGGTTGCATGACGCTTGGGAGCGCGGCGATACCATGACGTATCGACCGAGCGCGCCACGCGGACTGACGTCACGATCACGGTCTCAGTCAGACCGCGAGCACGTGAACAGCACGCCGGTGATCACGCGGTCGTCGGCTGATTGCGCGGCTCCCATTGGCCGGGCACGGCGAGCCCCTCAACGGGATTGGACGCGGCGGTGCGCGCCGCATGATCACGCACACAACGGGCACAGCGTGTCGGGCCAGGCCGACCTGAGAAAGCTTCATTGCGTTGCCAGACGTTCAACGGTTACCTCCCTTGCGGGTTTTTTCGCGAGACCAGTAATACCGTACACGCGAAAGACTGCGTTTAACCCGTCGCTTGGGCCGTGCCTCTTTGAACGCGATTCCCTCGCAACGCGCCACGTTTATTTCTCTTTGAAAAAAATGGATACGAATCAAACGCTTCTGTCGCCACCGGCCTCACCCCAATTCAAACATGTAAGTGAATTAAAAGTACCGCCAGCGTAGAGCGGCTGGCTGCCCGCGAAATACGAACGCAGCAGCTGGCCCGACCACCCAACTACGCATCGTACCACGACCCTATTATACTGTTCTCGACGAATTCTTTCACCGTGCTCGTTCTCCATTGTTTTTCATCCAGTCTCTTTCGTTTCACTCTCGCTTCGCCCTCGCGTTTCGTTCGCTTTTGCATCGTGGTGAAATTTTCGCCGGTACGATCGGCACCTTCCAGCGATCGTTCGATTTTCTGATCCTGTTGGAAAATTCAGTGGTGTCAGGGACAAAATTTTGTTTGCGTGTTACAGGTTGAACCCTTGCAATCGTCGTTCAGCGTCGCGGCGCTCCTGGGGGACAGGCTTCTGCAGAAGACGAAGACCACCGGGATAATCGCGAAAAAAGACGACGATGCGGGTACGCGACCTGGTTTGCCGCCCACACCCCAGCCGTCGGATTCCGAGGAGGACGAGCCTCTGCGGAAACGACGGTGCACGGAGCAATGCGAATTGGCCAAGGTAAATATACCGTCTTATCTGGAAAACATTTTCTGCGCATCTTAAGTACAGTCGAGTCTATATATGTATCTGCTTTTCATTTTTTTTTCTCCGCGCGCAATCGGTCCGCTGCTCCAATATACGTTCACGCATGCGCGACCGCGCGCCTGCACAGTTGTTTTGCAAGATGACCCCGTTTGCAGCGTGCATTCACTCTTACACCATTTTGGTCGCTTATCCTTCGAGCGGACACTTTGTACCTCCTGACGGTATCGGTCCGAGGAACGCTCGACGGATACATTTTTCTTTGAATAGATGTCACTTCAACTATTTGTCGCTTATCGATCAAGCGATATCGGATATAATCTGTATTTTTGCGAGAATTATGATTACGATCTTTCACGAATACCAGAGGTGTGCGAGAATGTGGTGAATCCTGAATATTCTCGGGACCAATCTCGAAAGTTCTTGGGAATCCCGAAATTTTCGGGAGTCCCCGGTCCCGACCCGCTATTTTCGGGTTCTCGCGCACACCTCTGGTAAATGCATGTTAAAAATGAAGCTGAAAGGCATCGCTTTTCTTGTGTTAGCTGTTGCTCGACGGTACACCGCCACCGAGTCCTGAGCCTGCCCGAGTGTCTGTCATAATGCGTGCGAATCGGGACGGTACCTACAGTCCAGCCAACTTGACGCCGAAAACAACGGTGCCGACTCCGCAACTGGCTCCACGTGAGGCGCCGAGCAGTCCGCAGTCGGAACCAATCGCTCGCCGGAGCACCGTGGAGCCGGAGAATGTCTTGAAGAGCCTCAAGTTCAAAATGAGCTTGCGGAAGGAGGAGATCATCGTGAACAATAAAAACACGGACCGAGAGACCACCCAGCCGAAATTACACCTTTTGGCACCGAAACCAGCACCGATCATGGTAACCGGGCTCCTGGGATCCCCCTTGGTACTGCCGCGAGCACCGTTGCTGCTGGTAACCGCTTCTCCGACCGCCGCTGCAAATATCTCAACGCCGGAATCAACGGCGAGACGCCGTGTCTACGAATGCGAGCATCCGGGCTGTCGTAAGAATTACTTCAAGTCGTCCCATCTGAAGGCTCACACGAGGACTCACACGGGAGAACGGCCATTTTCCTGTCCCTACGAAGACTGCAACCGACGGTTCTCGAGGAGCGACGAACTGTCGAGACACAAGCGGACCCACACCGGCGAGAAGAAGTTCGCCTGTACAGTTTGCCAGAGAAGATTCATGAGGAGCGATCATCTGGCGAAACACGTGAAAAGACACGCCAGGGACAGGTCGTCGTCGGTGGGAACCAACGGTGTTCAAACTTCGATCGCGCAGGTGACGTCCGCGCCGTTGCGGGTGAGCCTGTTGCCCGTTTTGGCGCCGCGACTCGCGCAACCCGCTCAACAAATCATACCGCCGCAATTGGCTGCTTAAAAACCACAAGTACAGTGACGTGAAGTCACCGGGGGTTTGCTTGAACTGCGTCGAGAACTGTGGACGGAGCTTTAATTATCGCATTGTCGAGAACCATTCCAAAGTCGTCGGAAGAGGCCGCCGTTACCCCTCGATGGGTAATTGGAGGATGAATTTGACCGAGTGGGGACACACGGATGCCCCCCGTGAACCGGGGAATCCCCGTAAGGCCTCGAACTCGTCGGGATGGAGTCGGAGGATTGATGCACGCTTCGAGATACCAAGGATTCGACAACTTGCCTCTTGTAACACGTGTGTAATCGTGATTCCGCGGGGAAAAAATAATGTTAACACGAGGCGTACTTATGAGAATTTGACCTAAAGGCACGAGGAGCGGTGATAAGTCATGAAAACGAGGCTTCTTTGCCGTCCGTGAACCAAGTACCTAAGTGTGTCTGTGATCTGTGATGCATAAGCGCGTTGACCGAGAAAAAGAGTATTTATTTAAGAATTCAAAGACAGTCTTTATGAATTATGTACGTAATGGCTATGCTAAAGAAACACGCTGGATTCGGTGCTGTTTTCATTATTGCCGACTAGTTATACATGTTAATTATGAATCACATAATGTATATAAATGTCCGCACAAGGAGGAGGTCCTTCCGGACAGCATAAGACTTACTGTAAAGATAAGATTTAATGATTTTTCTACAAGAACAAAGATTGATTAAATGACTTCTATACTTTCGTAAAATTATTGTAGACGTTTATCACACCCTGACCAGTTTCGCAATTTCCTTCCTATATGTATGCACATACGTTCCTAAACGCGATCGACCTTCAACTTTTCACGACTCTGTTGCAGTGAACTGTTTAATTACACCCCGTTACGAGACACGTTCTGTAATTGCAACGGTTAGTATAATAATTTTTCAAAATGCTGATTAGATTAATTTTGTTTGCACATAACAACTCGGTGTAGGAAAATTGTTGCACTTTGTATTATTTTATTCGTTGCAGTTGCGTAAGCGTGACGAGCAGCAAGATCGCAATAAACATCGTCGGATGTTAGGTTTTTCTCGCGTGCGGTAAAGAGTTTTAATACAAATACGGAAGGTCATGCGTCGAGATGACCGAAGACGAGGAAAAAGACTCTGGTTCTATTTACGAGTAACTGGATGCGTGCTACGATTGAACGATAGTGAATCGTTTGTACGTGACGTAGCGTCTGCAGCGATTTAGATAAATACGGTAAAGGATAATTAAACGGTAAATAAGCGTGAACGATGTATTATATTTTTTTGATGTTTTGAATTTAAAAATCCAGTATATTGTTCGTGGACGATTAACCAACCCAAGATATATCCCAGTACGAATATTTCGCAATTGAATGTATATCTTCGTCGGAACAACGGTGCAATGAGTATACACTTCACTTATCTGTCCACGAGGGTTTCGATCGGACCGAGTAAATTAAGAATTCGAGCAAAACAATGTCCACACGTGTTCACAAACTTCGTATATAGACCCCAACGATTTGCCTAGTCACTCGTTCGAGGAAACGAACGACATTTGAATAGACTTAATTATTAACTCGTTAGCGTAGTATTCTTCGAATACGGTCACAGGAACAAGCAATGTACTCAAATATTCTATCGCAGCAAAAAGTTTCCATCACGCATAGTGTAAGAAAAGCTGCGTCGAGCCGCGTGGATATAATCTCTTCCTCTTGATTAAGATCCACAAAGATACTTTCTATTGAAGATGGCCGATTCTTTTTCCTCGAAGCGGTTTACCTCTTATCTTTCAAATATCTGTGATAAAAATTGTAAATCGTGTTACATATTTTTGTAGGTACAATGACGCTTTACGTAACGCTCGCGTTTTGGATAATATTTCGTTTGAAAACTTCCTTTATAATGTGGTTTGGAAATATTTTGTTCCGATGCATGATTTTCTGCTTCGTCTCTGGGATTACTGCATAATTCTTGGAATTATTTTAGAGGCACGCAGAAGAGCACGATCATTATGTTTCTTGACACGAGAGGTACGAGGACATTATTAGGTTAGGGGTGGAAATAAAATATTCCATTGCAGATTATCGCGCAATTTGTGGTGCGAAAAAAAGGATTATGTTAACGTCGCATACAATTCGCGAGGTCGTAGATTAAGATAAGATTTTTTTTTTATCGATCGTTTACATTCGCACGAGGAGTCGGATGCCGAAAAGTATGCGATTTTGCTTGCGAGAACGAACGCTTTCATGTAATGTATATTTACGTACTCGGCAATCTCTTCAAACAAAAGTTCCTGATAAGTATACTATATACATACTGACTTTGATTTCTCCAGCATCGTGGAGACAATAATCAATGGAAGTTTTCGTCCCTATGGCATTTTGCGTGGAACTATTTTATCTTTTTACACGTGGCGAAAATGTAAACGATATTTTCGTCACTGTTTCGAGTAACAGCTACCCATTACGATGATTGTTAGGCCAATGAGCTTCGCGTTGAAAAATAATTCGTTCGATTGTTTATTTGCAAGATCAGAAACATCATCTTTTATGCTTTTTCAGTCGTTGTCTGTGCTTTTTAACGCTTTTATAACGAACTTAAAATTATGATCCCCGGCAATGGTCTCTCACGAAATGCCGCAGTATCTTGCGTCAGCCAAGGACTCGGCTCTTTTAATATTGTAAATGTCACAAACAGGTGTGGGACCGGTACATGACGCAAAATGTCCTCTTGATTACCCTCATTTGCTTTGATTAAAATTTGTGTTTTCTGTGGAAAGCGTGGCACATAATAAATTATTGTCTTTGTATTTCGTCGATAGAACAACATTCATTCACGGAACAATAGGAACTTGCAATAAGTCTATGAAAAGTATTTAATTAGCAATATTTTTTGTATTAAAAAGTGTGCGTTTTATTTTTTCAAGTATTTTTCCTTAATTTGTTCACTATTACTTATTGCAGCGAGAGGTCGTGGAATCTGACAATTTTATTTGAATAAACCGTCGGAGAAGTATTTTTATATTTTAATAAACAAATTTGAATCATTACGATTATAAATATTTCTAAGCAACTTTTTCTTTGAAAGTCCATAATTCGAAAAATTTCCCTTACTCGCGAATGTTGTTAGACTGGCAGTGATTTCCTCGCTCATAAATAAGCATGCACCTGAAAGTGCAATACCTCTTGGACATTGCATCAAGTACAAGAATTCCACACCTATGTCTTTCATAATTCAACACGGGGAAAAAAATTTAATTAAGCGACAGACGTATTCGTCTATACTTATCAGTCATGATTCAGTACTAATTATTTCCGAACACCTTGATGATGTGTTTCAAACATATATGCTCATATACCTTTTCTCCCATTATTCATTTGCAGAGGAGGATGCTCACGTCGTCGTTTGCTTACATAAAAGAAAGTAGGACACCGTTTAAAAAAGAAATGCCATTTATTTATTTCAGCAACAATAAAACGTATACATATAATCATTTTTCAAACAACGTACATACATGTACATATATTATAAAAGTCTCCATATTACTCTGAAAAATTAACCCTAATACTATAGCATTGGTGATGTAGAAATATTAACGATATCTTGCAATATAAATCGTATAAAAATGTTTTATATAATAAATACAGAGTAAATTTGCATTGATAATTATGAAAGTACAAACCACTGTTTGAACAATCTCGGTCTATATATATATAGATTTATCAAAAAATATAGTACTTTTAACATTAGGGTAACATTCTTATCTTCATTACAAACGTATAAAAATTAAAAATCTTGTTACAGCTTTTTACTATTTTCTGACCTTTGGACATTATATTGTTTTTTTTCATTGTTTGTGGAACTTCTTGTTTGTATCGGACGCCATATCGTACAGAGTCTGGGCTGGTTTGAAAGAATTGCCGTAATGACTCTGGAATTCTTCCATTTTTCTCACTAAATTACCGGCTCCGAAGTAGTCTATCCAGCGGAAAGGTCCACCAGTGAATGGAGGGAAGCCTAATCCAAACACGGCTCCTATATCACCCTCCAACTATAAAAAATATTCGTTTAAATTTTAGTAAAAAGAATATTAAGCCGAATGTGTTAATATAATTTCGAATTTTACTTACAGGATTGGCCAATATGTTTTCTTCTAAGCATAGTACCGCCTCATTAACAAACCGAGATACCATTCGCAATTGACGATCTTCCTCGGTTGTACTTCCTTTTGGTTCAAGCTTGTATTTTTTCAATATATCTACAGCCTTTGGATTAAGAGGTTTCTCTTTAACATTGGCTTCATATATGTATATTCCTTTACCAGATTTTCGGCCTAAAAGTTATTTGCACAAATGCGATTACATCACAAGAAATAAAATTGATTACTAGACTGCAGATTTTTATGCAAAATAAAAATTGTCTGTTGATACTCGTCTAAGTGCGATAATAAAGAAATTGAATAAATACCAAGGAAACCAGCTTTGACCATATCGCTGAGTATGTTTACATCTCCCCCTCTGAAATGTTCACCTAAAGCCTTTACTAAATGCGCACTTATATGGGCTCCAACGTCAAGACCAACTTCGTCAGATAACGCTGCTGCCCCGACAGGAAATCCGAACTTCTTGGTCATCCTATCCAAAGTTATCGGATCTACACCTTCCTATTTTCGAAACACATGACATCCTATATTGTCTCAGTTATATCATTAATACTGGATTTATGGATCAATAATCACTGCGAATATTACCTGCATTAACCTTAGAACTTCGGATGACATGGCTGATAAAACTCTCGTGGTATAAAATCCAGGACCATCCCCCACAGTAATCACTGTTTTACCCTGTTTCAAACCTACATCAACCGCAGTCTGAATAGTTTCAGTCGATGTTCCCTTGTGCGTTATTATCTCTAACAGTTGCATTTTGTCTACCGGAGAGAAGTAGTGCATTCCGATCACCTATGGAATCGATACATTGTCAAATCAAGTATGTATTTGCATATTTGTTATTGCATAATATACTTGCCTTGTCCGGGCGTTGACTTCCAGCTGCGATGTCAGTGATAGGAATGGCCGATGTATTTGTTGCGATTATGCAGTGCGGCGACGTACACGATTCAATTTCTTTAATGACTTTGTGCTTGATCGCAAGGTCTTCGAATACGGCTTCAATTACAATGTCCGCGTTCTTGAATGAGTTATAGTTTAAAGTGGCATCCAGCTTGGAAAGGTATTTGTCTTTTTGAACACTGAAAATACACCCAATAAATGATTTGCAACAAAAACTAATTTCAACATTTCTTAATAGTCACATATATTTGTGACACACCTAGAGAATCTTTTTCTTTTCACAGCACTATCCAAGCCTTTTTGTATTTGGCCAACGCCTCTATATAGACCTGCTTCATTCGTGTCTTTCATGACTACATCGTAGCCTTTGTCTATGCTCACTTGAACAATGCCTGCTCCCATTAGACCAGCACCAACAACTGCAACTTTCCTAAAATTGAATATAGAATTAATTCTTTTTTCATTCGATCACTTTTATCATAGCATGTTACGCATCTACTTACTTCACAGCATTCTTTGGTGCACCAAAACGATTCTTTTTGCATGCGGTTTGTCCAAAGAATAAACTTACGAGTCCCCTGGACTGAGGAGTAACTGCTAGCTCACCGAAAGCTTTGGCTTCTGCATCATAACCAGCAGCTGGTCCCTTATCCAAACCAGTGCGTACTACATCCAGAATCTTAAGTGGAGCAGGGTACAAGCCACCAGACATTTTCATCACTTGACCTTTTGCTTTTTTAAACACTTGGTCTTTAACGAAATTATATGATAAAGCATAATTCATAAGCTTCTGCATCAGAGACTTAGGATTACGATCAATCTTCAGTGTTCCATTTGCAATATCTTTTGCAGCTTGGACAGCTGTTTCTTCTAAGTATCTCATAGTGCTGTGAATATTGTAAATGTATATTATAACCATAAAGAAAGAAAAAATTTTTATTTTGCATAAAGATCCAGTCTAATTTATGAGTTACATAAAATTAATTGTTGCATCCCTTACTTTTCTTCTCCTGGTGCAATTCCAGGACCAAGACGATTCACTAAAATGTCTACAATTCCAAACTTTTTAGCTTTATCTGCCTTAACATGTTTTCCAGTAAGTGCCATGTCTAATGCATTGGGAAGTGCAATTAATTTGGGTAATCTTTGTGTACCTCCTGCACCAGGTAATAATCCTAACATTACTTCCGGTAAGCCTATATTAGTTTTTGGGTCGTTCACAGCCAACCGATAATGACAAGCCAATGCAACCTACAGCAATTAAATCAGTCTTTCAGTTTATAAGAAAAATATAGATATCGATACACATTAGAAATTCTTTAACTTAATGCACCTCAAAGCCTCCTCCCAAACAGCTTCCCTGAATTGCAGCCACAACTGGTTTTGTACTTTTCTCTATATTGTTCAAAATTTGTTGTCCTTCTGCAGATGCTTTATAACCATCATCAGCAGTCTTAAATTTCTGTATCATAGTAATATCTGCGCCAGCAATAAAACAGCCAGGCTTCCCACTTATTAAGACTACAGAATTAACAGAAGAATCTTGTTCCACATTTTTTAACACTGTTATCATTTCGCTCATTATTTCCTGATTCAAGGTATTCACCTACAGACAAGTGTATATATAAGTATATATTAACATAATCAGTTTTTTAAAATCATACAGATAATACCTACCTTGACTCCGGGTGAGTCTATAGTCACTACAGCTACATTATCAACAACTTTGTATTTTAAATGTTTTGTATTTGCTGCACTTGCAAATGTCCTCAATGTTTGACATAATGCTGAAAGAAATGTTCATGGTATGATATGGAACACGAATGTGATAGATATTTGTAGTGGATAGTGTCATTCATTTGTAAAAACAACTGTTCAAAATAATATAGAGTTGTAGACTTTTCAAAATCTAGCAACTATAACAGCATACGATGCTCATTTGATCAGTACTTTCATTATTGTTTCACATACAACTTGCGAGAAATTCGTCAGTTCGGTATGTGGGAGCAAGGTTCAAGACACGTATGTATTGATAAAAAATATATAATTTTTCTAATTGTAATTACCTGTTCGTGTTGCATAATTATTATTTATGGCAGATAAACGTGCCACGGCACCTAACAATCTGTATTGCGACATTTTTAATGCATTACACGTAAACGCCCGACAAGACAATATTAAATTGTACACATGGAATCAGTACACCCAAACTGGAATCACGATCGAATACGCATGCGTGGATAGAGACTTATAAAATCCAACCAACAGAATTGGCCATACTTCTCAAGGACTTTGACCTCGAATCGATGCAGTCACTATATTCAAAAATAATTTTAGTATATATTTCGCACAATCAGTGCCTGATAATAAATGATAACAACTTGTGGAAAAATTTGTTTCGCGTAAAAAAACCTTGAATCGCCATACAGAGCAATAATCATCCTAAAAAAATAATAAAAATGTAATGGAACACACGTACGTACACTGCTTGAATGATAGATTATTGCAATGGGCAAGTGCAGACAGAAGATAAAGACAAACGTCTATATTATAGAAATATAGACTTTCGTGGTCCAAAGTTGATAGATCTATAGTTGTAGATCCGTTCCTTCTCTTGCCGTTCCCCTTTATTTAAATATATTTTCATAGAGATTTTTTAACTTCCTTCTTTATCGACAAATGGTTCCATACAGAGTCGAACAGCTCTATTGCACAGACTTGATCCTAAGTGTGTGTCTATTGGCGTCGGTAGGTAATAAATAAATGTAGAATGCTGACATTACCCATTCTGTAATTGCTCGGTAGATAATTACTTTTTATCACAGACGATAAGAGTAGACCAATCACCATATGGGCACAGACGAGGTATAAAAGTAAACCAACACAGACCTGTGTCAAATACAAATAGCTAACTATATCGATTATCATGAAATGTTACAATCTCCGATTTTTCAATGTTTTGGCGTTGGTTTTAAAGGTTTAAAATATTAAAAGCAAAACTAATGTTCAATGAGAACCGATAAATAACTGGATTACGTAAATAAAACGCTGGAAGGAATTCGTAGAGGAATTGAACATAAAACTCTTTATTCAAAACGCATATACTGTTACCTAGTTCGGCCAACGACAGACCACACACTACTACCTAAATATGTTGCTGAACAGATGGTCAAGGGACTGCTTGTCGACATTGTTGACAGAAGGAATTGTTATAAATATTAGCCGATTCGAAATAATAAATTTATTAGTGTATTGTGTTTAATAAATTAATTCGTGAAAATGTTCATGGTTTAAAAGTTATTCTCTATCTCGGGTTCTACTACCTATCATCACTAAAAAATTAGATGACCAGGTGGTCAAGGGAGTGTTTGTCGGCATCGTTGGCAAAAGGAATTGTTATAAACATTAAACAGCCATAGATATTAAATTTATCAATAATTACTATCACGGCGATCGAAATCGCCGGAGTGGAAATAGATGGAGTGGGGACAGTTCCGCGTCGCTGCGCAGCTGCGCCTGAACTCGGCGAGCACTCTCAGTCAGTCAGTCAGTTGGGCCGCGGACTCCGGCCCGGGCGGTCCGACGGGTCCAACTGAGTGATCGCGAGTGAACGCGAGTGATAGTGAGTGACCAGTGGCTGTCCAGTGGCTGTCCAGTGGCTGTCCAGTGGCTGTCCAGTGGCTGTTCAGTAGCAGTCCAGTAGCTGTGCAGTTTGGTGAGTTTGGCCAATTTTTTTTTTTTATTTGTGATGGTTTACTTTGCGAGAGTTTATTTGTTGCTTTACAGCACAGGGTGGGCCAAGGGTTTTACAATGCTTATGTTGATTACCCTTGACCCACCTTCAACGATTCTGCCCTCGACCGTTAATTCAACGAACATCGTCGTTTATCATCAAATTGTATATTCCTGATTTAAAATTGGTATTCCTTCGATCGAAGGTCCCCCAGGGGCTCACTCACTTGACCGTGAGTGAGTACGGGGTGTCGCGTCCCCGGGGCTCCCGAATCGCCTATAGGCCGCACTCGTGTGCGGGGTTAGTTTGGCTCTCGTGAGCTGGTGTTAGGTTGGCTCTCGTGAGCTGGTGTTAGGTTGGCTCTCGTGAGCTGGTTAGATTCGCACTCGTGTGCGGGGTAGGCAGGTCGCACTCGTGTGCGGGGTTAGCTTGGCTCTCGTGAGCTGGTTAGATTCGCACTCGTGTGCGGGGTAGGCAGGCCGCACTCGTGTGCGGGGTTAGTTTGGCTATCGTGAGCTGGTTAGATTCGCACTCGTGTGCGGGGTTTACAATTGCTCTTCATCACATATTCATCATCGTTGTTTTAATTGCTCGACATCTAATTGAATTGTGTTTCTGAAGTTTCATAAGATCCTCTTCTAGAAATTGATATTTCTTATTTAAATTTGGCATTCCTCCGATCGGAGGTCCCTCAGGGGCTCACTCAGGGATGGGGAAACCGTGAGTGAGTACGGGGTGTCGCGTCCCCGGGGCTCCCGAATCGCCTATAGACCGCACACGCGTGCGGGGTTAGCTTGGCTCTCTTGAGCTGGTGTTAGGTTTGCTCTCGTGAGCGGGTATTAAGTTTACACTCGTGTGCGGGATTTAGTTTGTTGTATTTCTTGTTGTATTCACACTCATGTGCGGGGTTATACAGACCGTCAGGATACATCGAATGAAGAGGACACCAATCAAGACTACAGCGTATTTTAAGTTAGTTATATTTGCTCGGCTTGCGTGCGTGCATTATAAGATTGTATATCGTCGTTGTAAATATGTCGAGTAATTATTGCCTTAACTTCACTTAATTTAATTTAATTTCATTTCATTTCGTTTAATTTCATTTAATCTAACTTCACTTTGCTCGGCTCGTTACTTTTTATTCCGACACAGCCTTCTGCTGTGTCGGACCTTGCTTGTATGTACCAATCCAGTTGGTAACGGTATTCGGCGTCAATTCATTGAGAGTGGATGGTCAAGCGATCAGTTTGCCGTGTTACACTGTATAAGTGAAAAGTCCTCTCTGTCGCGATTCCACCTGAGTAACCTCAACGTAAGTTGAATGGTACCGGTTGGTATATGAGTAAATGGGACACCGTGCGAGCTTTTCTCTTGGTCATCGCTCTTCTTGAGTTCATGTTGGGTATCGGTGCTGACTGGAGTTTGGCTGCAAGCATTGTACGCGTTCGCGTCACCCTCGGACCAGAGCCTTCTGCTCTGGTTCGTTGTTGTTTCTCTTTTTGAAAGAATCAGAGCCTTCTGCCTGATTCGCCTTTGCCCCCTCCCCCCGTGGATCGGAGACTTCTTCTCCGATTCACACCTTTTTCCCCGCAATAATTACTCGACATATTGCGTTACTGCGTTAGTATAAGTTCGTCGTTGTTAGGAAAGGGAGCCAGAAGGAATATTGCATTCGTTCTGACTCCCTTTCCGGGTCTCTTGTGCAGCAACCTCCTCGTGGTGAGACCTGGGCAATCGCTATTATCCTCTATTTGTAAGAACTTCTAGTATCTTACAAATAGTGGATAATATCGAGCTAATAGCTGCACATTTAGAATTTGTGTAAATATTATATCCTAGAATGTAAGACATGATAGATGTAAGACCAAATATATTCATTTATTATCAAATTGTAAGTTTCTTATTAAAAATTGGTATACCCTCGATCAGAAGTCCCTCAGGGGCTCACTCACTTAACCGTGAGTGAGTACGGGGTGTCGCGTCCCCGGGGCACCCGAATCGCCTATAGGCCGCACTCGTGTGCGGGGTTAGCTTGGCTCTTGTGAGCTGGTGTTAGGTTGGCTCTCGTGAGCTGGTTAAATTCGTACTCGTGTGCGACGTAGGCAGGCCGTACTCGTGTGCGGGGTTAGCTTGGCTCTCGTGAGCTGGTGTTAGGTTGTCTATCGTGAGCTGGTTAGATTTGCACTCGTGTGCGGGGTTTGTAGGCAGTTCTCGTGTACGGGGTTTATAGTTACTCTCATCGCATCTTCATCATCGTTGGTTTTATTGCTCGATTTATAATAGAAATGCTTCTGAATTTTCTCGAGATGGTCTTCTGAAAATTTATATTTCTTATTTCAAATTGGTATTCCTTCGATCGGAGGTCCCTCAGGGGCTCACTCACGGGTGGGGCCGTGAGTGAGTACGGGGTGTCGCGTCCCCGGGGCACCCGAAGTGCCTATAGGCCGCACGCGTGTGCGGGATTTAGTTTTGTCGTATTTCTTGTCGTATTCGTACTCGTATGCGGGGTCATGTATTGTTTAACAGTCGGTCAGGATACATCGAACGAAGAGGACACCCCAACGAAGAGAATACATCGTGAAGACTGCGTATGTTAAGTTATTTATATTTTCCGAGCAATTATTGTCTTAGCGTCACCCCCCGAACCAGAGCCTTCTGCTCTGGTTCATTTTTTTTCATTGCAATTCAAAGCCTTCTGCTATGATTCTTCCCTCTTTTGCGACAATAATTGCTCGGCTTGCGTGCGTGCGTTAGTTATTAAGATTGTATATCGTCGTTGTAAATATGTCGAGTAATTATTGCCTTTTAATTTCGCTTAGTTTAATTTAGTTTAATTTTATTTAACTTCACTTTGCTCGGCTCGTTTTTTGATTCCGACACAGCCTTCTGCTGTGTCGGACCTTGTTTGTATGTACCAGCCAGTTGGTATCGGTATTCGGCAAGAATTCATTGAGAGTGGATGGTCAAGCGATCTGTTCGCCGTGTTACACTGTATAAGTGAAAAGTCCTCTCTGTCGTAATTCCATCCGAGTTATCTCAACGTAAGTTGCTTGGTAACAGGTGGTAACTGGAGTAAATGGGACACTGTGCGAGCTTTTCTCTTGATCATCGCTCTTCTTGAGTTCATGCTGGGTATCGGTGCTGACTGGTGTTAGGCTGCAGGCATTGTACGCGTTCGCGTCACCCTCGAATCAGAGCCTTCTGCTCTGGTTCGCTCTTGTGTCTCAATTTGAAAGAATCAGAGCCTTCTGCCTGATTCGTCTTTGCTCCCCCGTGGATCGGAGACTTCTTCTCCGATTCACACCTTTTTCCCCGCAATAATTACTCGACATATTGCGTTACTGCGTTAGTATAAGTTCGTCGTTGTTAGGAAAGGGAGCCAGAAGGAATATTGCATTCGTTCTGACTCCCTCTCCGGGTCTCTTGTGCAGCAACCTCCTCGTGGTGAGACCTGGGCAATCGGTATTATCCTCTATTTGTAAGAACCTCTAGTATCTTACAAATAGTGGATAATATCGAGCTAATAGCTGCACACTTAGAATTTGTGTTAATATTGTATTCTAGAATGTAAGACATGGTAGATGTAAGAACAAATGTATTGAATGATTTTCAATAAAGATCTTGTAAATTAATATCCACGATTATTTCAAACCTATTCCCTTCTATAACATTTTGCAATGTCACGTTCCGTCTGATTCAACGACAATAAGAGCGTTATAACATTCTACAGTAAAAAGTAATTGTGTTCCAAAGTAATGTCAGCATTCTACGTTTATTCATTACCTACGATACTACATATAAGTCCATTTACGTACGCCACTGACGCAGTCTTACTTAGATCTCGAGCAAATGTTCTATTTAGGTAGAGGCGGAACTTTTAGTGATGTTGATATTTCAAAATATGTAAGTCGTTTAATTAATCTAATAAACACAATTAACTGCAACTTAAATTGTAAAAATATAGTGAATTCTTATTTGTATAGGCATAAAAATGCCTGTTTTATTAAACTTGCAAGTCGTTATTTTAAAAGACAAGAATAATAAATATGTGTGTACGCATTAAATAATTGTAAAGAAAGTAGAGCATTAGTTTAAAATATGTAAAATTATTGCAATATACTTTCTTCAATAATACGAGCAATATAACAAAATTAATTTTACTATAGTTCGTATTTTTATTATTCGTTCTTCGTAAAAACTATTTTCTCTGTTCAAATATACGCACCATATTCGTGTATGACTTCCAAATCATATTAAACATTCGTAGTAAAAATGAAGTATACGGAATATTCAGTTCTTACTAATACGCCTAAATACGCGAATTATCGGTAACAGTGAGCACGACACCGAAATTGTACGAGGGCTCGCTCTCAGAGCCGCCCGAAGCGTGGACAGAAAAGTCCATAAGATCACATAAGATGCAATGTCTGTACTGATCCTAAGCACAGACGAGGATACCTCGTCTGTGTCCTAAGTCTGTGCGTCGGTGTTCGTAGCTTACCGACGCGTATATGAGTTTACTAGTATTTACAGATGTCGCCAATGCTACTTAGTTCTGAATGTTTTCATGAAACGTTATTCAAACATGTTGTGCTTGTATCTAATAAAAAATATTTATCTATGATAGATTATTGTATACATAATCTATGAAGTATGTGTAACCTATAAATTATAGATTGGACACTAAATACGTAAAATGTTGGACAGTAGAATGGTTTCAAATAAAAAATTATTCGCTGAAGTTGCAATAGCTCTGTTATGTTTATTTTTTTTCTGTGAATATTTACTTTATTATGTCGTACTTATTCAGGTGAATTATTAATATTATTTGTATAAATGTCGCATGTATTATATGAATTACATGTCCTTGTTATTAGTGTTCATGGCCTGTTTTGGATCCGAACAAACTTGATGCAACGATACCTAAACCGACTGCAGAAGAACCTGTGCATGCGATGTTCATAGCAGACACTCATTTGCTAGGTTCCAAAAGGGGACACTGGTTTGACAAATTAAAAAGGTTCATAATACAAGTCCCTTTTCGGATACTTTCTTACAAACTTGTATTAAAATTAAGCTTCTTCTATTACATTAAATTTCTTGTTTAGGGAATGGCAAATGTACAGAGCATTTCAGACTATGGTCACACTTCATAAACCAGACATAATCTTTGTGCTAGGTAAATGATTACATACTGCAGAAATTGCCAAAAATAATTCATTATACTAATATAGTATACTTGTCAACAGGTGATTTATTCGATGAAGGTCAATGGAGTAGTTCTTCAGAGTTTGAGCAATATATTCAAAGATTTCACTCATTGTTTTCTGTACCTAAAAACACTCATCTTTATGTTGTTGCTGGAAATCATGACATCGGATTTCATTATGGTACTATAAAACATTTTAAGTTCTTATATATTGGATTGCAGATTTCATAATCTGCAGTGTATCTATAACTATTCGGCATTGTTTATACAACAAATTCTTGTTTAGTTATTACACCATTCTTAAATCAACGATTCATGGATGGTATGAATGCACCAAGCGTGAAGAGAGTTACAATAAGAGGAAATCATTTTGTTTTAATCAATAGCATGGCTCTAGAAGGAGATGGTTGCTTCTTGTGCCGACCAACAGAGATTGCATTAAATAAAATTGCAAGTATGTCCATTTCTTTGCTTCTTTTGATTTTGAAATTTTTTTTCTTTTTTTTATTGGAAAAATCTTTAAAGCATGAAGGATCCTCTGCAATCTAAATGATAACTGTTTGTCAAGAATAAAATTTGCAACTAGAGGGATTTTATTACAGCACATTTAAATTGTGCAAAAGGTACAGGAAATCACTGTGACAAAACTAATGCTATTTCAAAATATAGCAGACCAATCATTTTACAGGTCAGTAAATGATTTCATTCAAAAAACTAAACATTCTCGTGTAAACTTTTAACTTTTATCACAGCATTTTCCAATGTATCGTGAATCCGATGAAATTTGCAATGAACTTGATCAAGCACCAGATGATATAAAAGATATCAAGTTTAGAGAAAGATGGGAATGTTTATCAAAGGAAGCGTCTGAACAGGTATATAGAATAATTTATATGAATTGTTATAATCGGTTGTGTAAACATTTATAAAATTATTTATTTACAGCTTTTAGATATATTGAAACCACGACTAATTGTTAATGGCCATACTCATCACGGTTGTAGAAGAATACACAGAAAAGATATATATGAATTTACAATACCATCATTCAGTTGGCGCAACAAAAATAATCCTTCACTCTTACTGGTAAGCTAAAAACGTCAAAACTCGATTTTCATTGTATATTATTTCCTTAAATTAATACTTGTATTTCAGGGGGTATTTACTTCAAATAATTATTCTGTGTCGAAATGTTACATGCCTTTGGAGTCTACAGAGATTACAATTTATATTATCAGTATAATTATTATTTTTATATACTTCATCGTAAAATGCAAACTAAAACAACATCGCTACTATCTTTTGAAGTTTCATTGAAATTTATTTTTACAACAACTCGCTCTCTTTTTCGATGTTGAAACAAATTGAATCTCATAAGGATCTTTAAATGTAAATTAATTTATGAAAATATGAATTATTGATAAATCTACTTTCCATTACTCTCAAATTTTGAAAATGTAAAAATTTATGTACCCAAATTTTTTGTTTTTTTTTTGTAAGACATGTACATACATTCAAAATTATAAAAATGTAGAATCATCGCATATTTAATGACATACGTTTCCGTGGTAACATGTATAAAAGTTGCTTGTTTATTGTACAGTTTATTTAATGCTGACGAATCAATAAGCCATACATATGTCAAAAAATAATTTATGCGTAACGAATACGTAAGTTGTATAACTCGAGTATTGAGGAATTAAGTTCACACACAACACGTACAAAGTAAATACATAAATTTTATATTGTTAATCTTACAATGTAATGCATTTAATGCATGTATGTGTATTAACAACTTTTTGCATATACGACTTGTAAAATCTTGTCATTTTATTGTAATAAAACAAGAACTAATAATAACTAATATTGTAAGCTATAATACTGGCATTGACTATAATTAATATTACATTTATTAATATCTTTACACATTTCTTTATACTGTCTGAAATGATAATATTAATATAGTCGATGCAGCTCATATCTTTTTATATGTGTGTATATGGATGTGTGTGTGTATATATACATTCTTAATACATAGCTTTTACTGAATTGTGTGAGTAGTAGAACTTCATTCCATGAATTTATGAATTATAAGTACTTTTTATAACAGCGAAATATTTTTTAAAAATCTAGTATTCAATCGGTAATAGAAACAGTATTTGAATAAGATATTAATTATTGAACATTATTGTACATTTTTAAAAAATTATAATTTACCCCTACTCATTTCTTAATACAGGATTTTTAATATATTTGTACAGCCGAAATAACTTTACAATATTCGAAAATTAATGTTTGGTAGATGTACTACTCGTAAGTAAACCAAAAAAAAAATAGATCGGCTAATAGAAACTGAAGAAAATTATTTTACAGTTTTGGTATTATATATTTAATTTAAAAATAATTAAATATTCTTTGTAAATTGAAAATATCCTCCTCTTACATCATTGACATCGTCAACGATATTTTTTGACTAGTCTATTTTTACAGCGGCATATATTTTACGAATGAACGCGTAAGCCGCAAAGAAACCTATTGTACCTGTTAATAACCAGAATGTTAGCACCATTAACGCTGTGTAGCCAAAATATAAAAGTATTGGAACCAATTCTGTTATTTCTAATTTTGTCATAAAGTAGAAGACTGAATAAGCTAACACATATACAGCTGATCCTCCACTAACAATGAAGCTCCTCCACCACCATCTATAATCCTGATAACAAAAAAACAACGTGTATACGTATTGGAAATACACTTTCAAACGCAATTAC
The DNA here is from genome assembly GCA_028454225.1 of Lasioglossum leucozonium. NCBI lineage: Eukaryota > Metazoa > Arthropoda > Insecta > Hymenoptera > Halictidae > Lasioglossum > Lasioglossum leucozonium. Next base: position 10,378,555 of record CM052207.1, on the reverse strand, counting down.
TTCAATCGATTTCTTACCTCTCCACATAATTGGAAATACACCATAACTATAGATATCTGGGAGCATGAGATGACAAGAATGCAAAACACAAGGAACAAAAATCCAAAGAGATAGTAAAACTGATTCTCCCATAGTGCAGTCAAAATGAAAAATAATTCTATAAAAACTGCTCCAAATGGAAGAATTCCGGCCATTAATGTACTGTAAAAATGTTGAAATATTTTATTCCAAAGTTGGGACTTTAGGTCTATGAACTTTATAAACTTACCATAATACTGGATTCATATACCACAATTGATCGGGAACTTGTCTAGCAATTTGGTTTGTTCTAACGGGATGTGTAAAAGGCTGTTTACGGTATCCAAAATAGTATCCAAGATATACCAGAGGAAGTGATATGCCAAACCATAGACACAACAATGCTAACATTGTTGTGAATGGTACTGCACCGGAACTGTGTTTTCCCCATATGAAGAAATTCAAAAAGAAACAAGTGGTGAATACAATTCCGGGATACAGAGTTGCTGTCTGTAGAAGTAAAATAGTGATTTAATAGTTTCCACTTCAATAGTTGTTAACACATTTTTTATTCTTACCAGTAATGCTGTCCTCCTCCATTTCCTCCCACGCATCGTTTTATAAAGTCGCGCAGAGAAATATCCCGCAATTAAACCGGAACATACATATAAAAATATCGCGTTAGTTCCAAGTGCGCCTCTACTAGCCGGCGAAAGCATACCCAACATAGCAAAGACTAAAAATCACGCAAAAATAAAATATGAAATATCAAAAGTTGTTAACTAAATCTCATGTAGATACATGAATCTTACATATTGTTATCAAAGCCATAAAAAATATTTGAATTCCACTGCCTATCACAGCAGCAAATAATCGAGGATGTGGTGGAGGTCGAAATACATCTCCGTGGACTAATTTCCAGCCAGTTTCTTCGATTGTCTCATCCAAACCTGCCAAACTATCACTTTCACCGGCATTATAACGTGCAATATCCCTTCTCAGAGTTCGAACTATGATCATTGTTAGAATTCCTGCACAATTTTATCAAAAGATGTTTGTAAAAATTTGTAAAAAGAATAAAAATTAAATATGAATAATGTAATATATTTACCAGAAAGGAAAAGGACTACAATAAGAGAATTGATGATTGAAAACCAATGAATCTCAACATCGCTCATTCCAAGGTATACATCCCACCTACTAGCCCAACTTACATCAGATTGCTTCCACTTAACAGAATACAAGAACCAAAGTTTGGTTCCTTTAGGATTCACAAATTGTCGATTTGCATCTGAAGGCAATATACAAGTATTTCCCTCAAACTTCAATTGGCTTGCATCGATACTCTGAGCTTTCACATCAAACCCGACTACTCTATATGCATTTCTATAACACAAAAATAAATTTAAATAATCTGACACATTCTCCGTTTTTGCAATAACGTAATCGATACGAACTTTCCATATTCATGATAACTTAATTCTAGTTTTAGATAATTGTTGATATAAATTTGATCATTCACTACGCCACCCAAACGGTACCCTTGATATACGATCACATTATTTGTGTTTTTATCAAACATTTTTGTAGCTGCTGGTAGGTTATCTATTAATCTGAGAAAGGTAATGAAATTAGTTTTTTAGTAATACGGCTTCGAAGGAGAATGTAGCTGCATGTTTTCTTACAAATGCACTGTGTAATCATGTTGAATACGCTCTATTACTTGCTGTGATTCCTCCTCAGTCCATGTCATACTACTGTTTGGTTCATGACACAACAATTTGCAGTTTACATTTTCCGCCATTGTTACCTCGTATGGAGTATTTACAATTCTGTGAAAACATAAAACAGGTTAGATTCTATAAAGAGAAGGAAATTATCTGTACGTCTTACCTATCACCACGCAATACTTCTCCTAAATTCTCTGATTTGTAAACAAAAACACTTTTTGGTCTGCATAATGGAATAGAATAATATTCATACGGCAACTGTGTGTGGGTGCTAGTCATTTTAACCGCTTTGACATCAATTTTTTGCCCCTTTGTAAACTCCACGGGCGCAACACCAGGCACATAGAAGCCATTTGTTTCAATTAACAAGGATATTATTACAAATATAGTGCTGCATCTTAATCTTCCCTGTTAACAGAAGGAAAACGTTTCTAGTAATCAAATTAAGTAACACTTTCTGATAACGCATCCGTCACGTCAACCGGTATACATTAAAAAATAATTTATTTATAAACACATAAAACTGCACACAACAATACGATACAGACACAGAAGATGTACGATTGTATGAAATATAAGCATATTTCATGAGTTTTAACTAGTTAGAGAACGTAACATTGTCAATGTTCAAAGAAATTTCACGGTAACCGCGATAAACAATGTTATTACGTTCTGTCAAGAGCTAATGAAATTGTACTTTACGAAAACTGCCGATGTGGACTTAGAAAATATTAAACGCCACGTCCATTTATTGATAGTTTTAATACTACGGTCCATTATTTTTAATACTTTTTTGAAACATACGACCTACAATAATACGTACCATTTTATAATATTATTTTCGTCAAAGGCGCGCCACGCCGTGCTGAAATCTTTCAGATTACAATTCTCAGAGTTCCCACTCTGTTCACGTCAAAAATGAAATTTACTTTATCACGAAGTTCGCCTAGAAACATTCGTCAGTTATGAAACATTAACATTCTTCTTATGAAATTCCCTAGAATGTTTATTTATACTCGGAGCGTTATGCCGGGTTCGTACGGTCTAAAGTTTATTCGCATACTTGTTCAAAGTGTTGCGTTCATGTTTTACCGAAATCTTTGAGGATATGGAATCTCCATTAAACAATTTCATTTTTAATTTAACCTGTTCGCAGCTTGCTAAAGTGTCCATATTGCTAGCGAATACGATTCGCGAACTATTCGCAAACGACAATGTGAATCCGGCATTACTCTCTGATCTTTTGTGCAACTGCGATTTATAAATAATTTAACACTTAGATGTGTGATTTTTCAGATAATACTATAGTAAAATACTACACACAAATTAAATATTAAGTCATGTTTATACGTTTGAGCATTGTTTAAATCATATATAATGTACGAATACATAACTTGGTCTACTCAATATAATTCGAAATTGAACGCATTTGCTAAATGTATTAGAATAATTTAAAAATATATAGGGGATGATGTCCTTTAAATTTACCGTTTCATTGAAGGTTTTATTGTCAGCTAAAACCTTATATAAGAATCCAGAAATTGCATAAGGCAGATTAAGAAAATTTAAAGTTTATATAAACTGAAATATGCGCTGCATACAATGTTATGTATTGTTATGTTTAAAACAAGTGCAAAGACAAATATATAATATGAAACACATTTTTAAATGTGAATTATTATATTTATTTAGGTGTTATTAGATAGTTACTACATTCCTATCACTTTTGAACTATTATTTATGCGCCGTCTATAAAATATAATTGTTTTAATTATAATAGAACGAAATAGTAATCAATTAATATCTTGTTCGAGACATTAATCGCCAAATAAAAAATACCCACCATTACTTTTATTCTTAAAATTCCCGCAATTTTTTATTCCGTAAACGAAAAGGAAGTGGGTCTTTTATAATAGTCGATTGTTATTAAATTGTCAGTTTATTCGCATAAAAAGTATTCTAGAAATTCGTAAGGTATTAAAACGTTTGTTATTAGTGATTCTCGAACGCTTTTCTTATAGAAAATAGTAACATTTTTGCCGCTTAATAGTCGGTGTTTTGATCAGGCTTTTCCGAGCGAAAAAATATACCCCCGAAAAGGAAAATATCGTCCCACGTGGGGACTCGTTTAATTACAAGTTACGTTATTTAGATATGCATCTGTTCCGTTAATTTTTATTTCAGAACAATGGTGCAGGTGAGTGGAAACTTTTGAGCATATTATATATACGGTTTTCCGTGGGAATCGTCGAAATCAGTGCATTTTTCTATCGGGTCTATTGGGAATTTTTGATTGTTTTTTTTCCGCTGTCATCCATTAGTAAATAGGAAAGATGGCAGCAGATTATTGCGCTTTTTTCCAGTGCATTCGCGGATCCGACATTTTTCTTAAAATTAAGCCTTTCCGTGAATTTTCACACGAAACTAGTACGAAAACATTGGTTACGATCCAGTTTTACGAACGGAATTCAACGCGTGCTTCATTTTTCTCAATGAAACGCAGTTAACGCCGAAATAAATGAAATATCAAAGAATTTTTATGTGCCGGACTTGTGTCAAATACGGTGTATGAGTGCACAGAAATATCGAGTGACTTTGTTAAACGTTACTCCCGGCCCACGCGATGCGAAAGTTTTAATGTTTTGTGAATGAAGAGTCGACCGCGAATACATTATTTTTAAATGTTTCATTGTGTTTAATTAAAGTATGACAAAAGATGAGGGTATAAAATATTTTTTCATTATTATAAATATATATTGTTGCAAATGTTTTAGTTGACATTAAATATATTTTCATGTGCAAATAACTAATGTTTACAGGCAATTGACGAGATGGAACAAAGGGATCTCCCACAGGCATTCCGCCTACTCGGAGAAATGAATGCCAATGTACTACAAGTGAACCAACTTGTAGACAACATGCTGGTTCGTGTAAAAAATGGAGAGATTTCCACAGACAAGGGTCTTAGTTTCTTAGAAATGAAATATCACATGTTACTTTCCTATTTGATTAATTTGACTTACATAGTTTTAAGAAAATGTTCAGGGGAACGTATAGAAGGAGATCCATCGATCGATCGTTTAATTGAAATCAGAACTGTCCTAGAGAAAATCCGACCAATAGATCACAAACTTAAATATCAAATAGATAAGCTTGTTAAGACTGCTGTAACCGGTACTACTAACAGTGATGACCCAAGTAATTTTAAAGCAAATCCTGATGCACTTATTGGCACGATTGAGAGCAACGACGAAGAATCTGATAGCGATCAGGAAGGAGAAATGGATGGTTTTAAATCGACACAGGCAAGGAAGTCTAATATTTATGTACCACCAAAACTTGCTGCGGTACACTATGGTTAGTGTCTGTGTTTCTTATATATACTGTAATCTAAAACAATGTACTCTGACAAGCTAAACAACAATATTATTATTGTAGATGGAGATGAGACGGTCGCAGAAAAAATGCGTAAAGCAGGTGAAAGAGCTCGCAGACGTGCAGTCTCAGGTGCTGTTTTGAGAGAATTGAAAGAGGAATATTTAGATGCACCTATTGAAGATTCTCATGGTCTGAGCGAGAAACAAATCAGTTTGGGTCGTGAAAATAAGCGGAAGGTAGAATACGAAGAAACGTACATGACACGTTTGCCAGTTACTAAACAAGAAAAACACAGGCGTCGCATGATGACTACAGTTGGAACACTTGGAGAAGAAATTACATCTTTCGGAGAGCCATCTGCTGTGTCTGCTAAGAAGAGGAAAACTCAGAAAAAGGGTAAAGCTAAAAGAAGTAAGTTTTATTCTATCAAAAATCAATTGTACAAAAGTTCTCAGAATATAGTACTTATAACGTAATCAAAATTGTTGTTTAGGTTTCAAGAAAAAACGGCATCACTAAATATCAGCTTTATAACAGTTCGAAAAGCTGAATTTCGTACAGCATTAATAATTAAGGTAAAATGCAAAAAAAATTTACTTCGATTCTTCTTGACAAAAGCAGATGCCATTAATACTCGTTAATAAGTTAAGCTAAATAACTCATAACATCTAGTAACTAAAAATAAAAAGCAACCGTCGACGGTGAAGTAAAATAGCACGATGGTAATTTATTACTGCATAAGACATACTAATGGTCGTGTAATTGATAATTATAGTTAATAATGATTTTAACCTTTAATTGTTGTCTGAAATCAATTTTTATCTATGGAGTTGAAATATTCCATGAATCGCAAGAAAATATTCCAATATATGAGAAAATAATGTCAAGGTACATACGAGCTTAACTTATAAAAAAAAAAAGAAAATTACGTGTAACCGTGACACAATTAATCAAATAATGGATTTCGGCTCCAAGATTTAAAATTGTAAGTTAAACGTAAAAGTTGAAGGCAGAAGATTTTTCTGCTTTATTTTGAGATATTCTCCAGCTATAGAAGAGAGAAAAAAAGAACCGGTAACATAGCAGGAGGGATGATATTGAATTAATTGTTACAGAAGCGTAAAAATCACAAGACATTCAGTGCAAGCATTAGAAAAATTCAAACTTTAATAAGGGACAAGTGGCTCTAGAAATTGCAAAGCGTTCTGCAACTTCTAAGAATAATGTTCATCGTGCGATATCGCATGTCTTAGGATTTTCTCGCTATTTTAGAGTAGTGAAGTAGTTAATAGTTTTACTATTATATGTATATTTCGTTTGTGTTTTCCCCTGGTGAACTGTTGAGGCTATTATATCTCGATGTGAGTCATATTTTATGTTAAGTTTCACTTTTTTTTACGAGGAGAAGAACAATGTGTTCGTGCATTGCATTTGTTGTTTTCACTTTGAGAATTAATTTCACTTAAGTCGTTAACTTATATTAAAGGTAATATAAGGATAACACGAATGTGTCAAAATTCAAAATTGATGTCGTCAATTTCTCGAATACTATTTTTATGTTTACTGCGTTTAGTTTCTTAGGGAGGGGGTATGTGTGATATTGTAAGAAAAACTAATATACGAAGACTAGAGCGACCATCACTTCTGCAATAGCATTAAAGGTGTTTGTACAATCAAATTGCAGGAAGGTATCCGTCTCTTGCGCTTAAATAGGTTCCATTTTTTAAATGTTAGATATAAAGATTGGGTACCCGTTTACTTGGATACCCAAAGAAGCAATGTTTCCTTTTAAAGTGAAGGGAAGGGTAATGTTAAATGCACTTAAAACACAGATCGTATATGGATACTTATATCCGTTGCTGGTTCCTGCAGAAGTGATCCGCATTACCTTTAAAAAAAAAGTACTAATTCGCTATATGCTAACCAAGGGCTCAACCATCCATAGATGTTATATTTTTTACAAAAGTGTTCATAGATTGAGCCAACTTGGTAATGCATGATGTTACATGTGCCCTCTCTTTTTCAATCTGTGAAGATGATTAAAATGTGATAAATTATTCATGAAATAATAGTTAATGAAACTAACAAAATAGCACAATTGCTGGGCATTATTTACAAGTGCTAGCAAGCCTAATGTCAGCAGCCTTGTCGTATTTGGTAAATGAAGTTGGAATACTGAATAGCGGGAAGATTTTGACACGATTAATGTCAAGGTAACTCTTTTTTAAATGGAAGCTTCATGCACGTTTAACATACGGCATGCTCCGAGAAAAAGTAATAATTACAGAGGTATCAGAAAACAAGCAGGTTTCAAAATTTGCCCGACATTTGGTTTTCTCATACTTTATAAATAGATGATAATTTTTGAAAACACACTTACAACTGGTGTAACTGTAAGTCCAAAATACTGATCTACGTGTGTGTATATTTATATATATACATATATACATAGACACGTATTTCTTCGTTTGTATACATTACGAACTGTTTATAAATAGCGATGAGACGAGGATATCATGTTGTTTGCAACAAAATAGAATTATTACAGAGACTAACGAACAGGAAGAATTATGGTTGTATATGTTTATTGAGTACAAAGTTTCCTAACACACATGTATATATACATGTATACAATGTGTATACATGTATATATATGCTTTACATATTTTGGACTTATAGTGAAAGTGTATGGGTGTGAAAAATATTCATACGAGACACATATCCGCACACAACATATAGCAGCAAAGTAATAGGATTACATTGAAAACACTACCTCAAATCAATAGAAATATGGATTTACAATAATAGAACTGCATCAGTTACGTTTACAATGTTGGTGTTGTCGTTTATTTATACATTTCACTGAACAACAGCCTTTCTGTTGCGAGATATAATATCGGACATATATATTATGCCTTATGGAGAGACGCGTCTAGGATTTGTTATCTCTGAGCCTGCTTAGCAGGAGTGAATCTTTTAATAATGTACAAAGAAAAGCACAAAGCATGTAAACGTCACTGTGGGCAGTGAAGTTTTAAAGTAGTCCTTCAAATCCAACAACGCTGCCGAATACAAAAAAACTAAAAAGAAGTAACAAGATATCTTTGCAGCAAGAATAAAAAAAAAAACGAGATAAGGATGGTTTATTGACTACATTCATAGTCTGAAGAATGTAATATTTCATTTATATCGGTAAATTTTCTATAATTTATGTACTATGACAATTCAATGTGTGTGAACGAGCGAGCGAGACAGAGCGAAAATGAGAAAAAAAGAGAGAATTTACCTGTATATTACAAATGGTTATTATAAACGAATTATTATTATTATTATTATTAATTATTATTATGATTATTATTACATTATCATTATGATCATCATCATCATCATCATCATCATGTAGAATGCTTCTTACTGACTGAATAAAATGTTTTCAATGTCGATTATTGATTTACTTCGGAGGTTCTTCCGATCCTAACTTAAAAAAGAATGAAACCCTTAAAATATCAATGCATATCTGAAAACACCAGTTTTAATCAATTTATAAAATTGAAGATTTAAAAATATCTTATGATAATCAAGTAATAATTTATTAGAATATAATAAATCTCATAATTTTTCTGATTTCCCATGACACCCCTACCTTCCATTTTAATAAGGGTGGATCCGGTGGACCCGATAGCATTTAAAATACCATTTCTGTGCCGAAGAAGTGAAACGCTTTTTAACGAGTCTTTTTGATCAGAAGTCTTTCTTTAAATAAATATCATAATAATTTATTCTCGACGCTCAATTCGGAAAATACGAATAAGATTCTAAAATAAAGCTTTCATATGAAATGAAATGATACATAATTTCGACTTCGCGGTTCTTTTTTTAATTCTGGTCGCTAGTAATTTTTAATGACTGCGTTGGTAGCACCGTCTTAAATTTAAGGCACCCGAGTATAGCTTCGCAGCCTATGTCAACGACACATCTCATACCGATTTCTTTCGGACGGTCTGCCTGTTGTTGATCCGTAGCACGGCCGACGTGCTGGTAAGTTATTTTCCAACGATAAATATCCGAGTGTCAACAACCGACGTCGCGTAAAGTTAACATGTGAAATACCAGGTGTCAAGTGTTTGATTGGCATGACATATATCGTTTAGCTCCCACGGTACGGATTTTATGTCAATGCTAGGACATGCTAATTGTTTAAATTCGCGCAATTCACGCTTGCGATAGTTCGTCCGTGTCATTCCCCTCGCGATCTGTAAATCATCAAAGTTCGAATATTCATCGTCGTAATTATTCTTTACCATACTTTTCGCTCACACTTTTCGGTCTTCCGCCCTTCTTCTCCCCCCACTCCGGTTTTCTCCTTTCTTTTGGTTGTTATCTCTCTTTGTCCCTCGCGAGTTTTCCCTCCTCTTCTAACGGTCCGTACAAGATGTCGAAAGTGCCAGGGGCGCTCACATGGGTACCGTATAAATTATTTTTATCGCTTCGGGACTACGGTAAAATGACCTGCCATTGTTAAGACATTCGCACCATCGCGCAGCAGGTATACCGAACATCGTTCGAATTCGCATTTTTACACGAAATTCTTGGGTATTCCCGTCTTCGTTGGTCGTGGGTTATTATTTCCTTCTAAAACCACCCTCTTTTCTGTAGTTATTTTTAAATCACCCGCGGCGCAGAACTATACATCGAAACTTTCGGAGATTGCTCTTTTCAAAGTGATCGAAGCATTTTTAAATTGAATGAGAAGAAACTTGTTTAATTGAGCAAATAAAGCTGTGGATTGTTCTAATTTAAATCAACACCGGTAAAACAAATTTCTGCAATAACAAAGCCGCGCGTTCTTGGAGTAACTTCTGTGGCGAACGATACAGTATAGTGTTCCAATATTTTTTCGAAAAACTCAAGTGAATTGAAAAGGACGTACCTAATATGTTCTTCGGAAGAATCTTAATTACGGAATTACTGAGAGTTATCGAGAATGTAAACAATGTCTCTGTAAATATTATTTCAGCAAACGGCAACACGTCCGCTTCGTTATTCAATATCGGAATGTAACAAGAAGTTTTCGCAACGTTCAAAGAGAAATCGGTTAGAAAAACGCTTATTTATCATTTTATTGCTCGTAATACATTCGCAAACGGCACCTTTACAGCGTGGACTTTCTAAACGCGTGAAAGTAGATTCATTTTAAATTTACGATTCTTAAATGTAGTATAACTTCAATGGAGTTAATAATGATGATTTATTGATTTTTTTTTTAAAGATTATACACAATGGCCAATACTCAGGTGAACAGGGCTCGAACCATAAAAAAAATCGAAAAACCTCGGCCGCTTAAGCTCAATCAACGGCACTCGACCGTCTGTCTGAATAGTAAGTTTTACTTTACATTTCTAACGTATAATTTGTAGTCATCGTATTAAATTTAACAATTATATTTAACAGTGGAGGACATAGTGTCCTTAATCGACAACGTAGCAATGCGACTAACCAATGTCTTCCATGACCAAACGCTGCAAATGAGTGTGGTTAGAATGTGTAATCACCTGAAACTGTATGCCCATCAATTAGAAGCTATATACAAAGGTATTAGATTTTATAATAGAAGTACAAGTTAACAGATTCACTGTTAAAACTGAAAGTCGACACTTCCTTGCATTGTTGGAAAGTTCAGTGCCAGTCGGTAGTATTAATTGAATTGTGGACACTGATATTTTTTCTAACGATACTGAATTGATACACAGATCAGCTGGACAGAGCTTTTGTGGCAATTAGAAATGGAAGTCAGGACGAAAAATTAGATCTGACGACTAGGGTTCACCTGCTGGAACTTATAGAGTTAAGAGCTAAGCAGTGGCGTCACACTGATTCCATGGATGAGTATTATACTCAGAAACTATCACATCTGGATAATGTATGTTTCTTACTTTTCTTTTTTGAGATATAAAACAACTGTATCTTAAAACTATTCGTATAATGCTAATAGGCAGAAGCAATTCCCGACACACCTACAAACGTGCTATCATCACCTCTGGCAATGTCTTCACCCACTGCAGCACCTATCTTGGGTCCTGGCGAAGTTATAAAGAATAGTGGGAAATTTGTTAAACCGACACGTATTCCTGGGAAAAACTACTGCAAAGATGAAGTTGTTATACGTAACAGTGATTCCGGCAAAGGTAAAGAAAATTTAATGTTTCTAACAGGACATGAATATTCCTATTAATGTAGTAGAAAGGACATATAAATATTTGTAAATTGTAGTACGTGGTATATTTTCTTGGTGTCTTAATCATTTAATTTAATTTCAAGTTATCACGCACTATATCGTTAGCTCCAATATTTCTATGTTTCACGATTTTCGTACCTATTATAAGTAGTAAGTATTATTTTCCACTTCTAAATTATTTGCACAAAAATATAGTGATGGGAATAAAAGGGCGGCGAGTTCACATGATCGAAGAGCTCAGCCAGACAATCATCTCCTTCCAGCGAGGTAAACAAATAATTTGCAGATGGCTTGATAGCATTATGCTCATGCATTTCGGAAATAACTAATTGTTTACTTTTTAAATGTCTGTTACATATCCTAATATTCTCATTACAACCAAAATTACATTTTACAAATAATAAAATACAAAATTGTTTGTTTCTATAGTTAAATTACATAAAATGCAATAAACAGAGTGAAGATGTACTCCATTGAACAGTACATACATATAATATATGTATATATATTTAATTTGTGTTTTAACATGTATTTTTACTTTTATTTGCATGAAACATATGTTCTTTATTAATTTGTACAAAAATTCGTATACAAAAGTGATTGAAACTGTCCTGCTTGAGCTTCGGAATATTAATTGCTCACATCATTTTTTTATTGCGCAATTTTTAATTATTATCATATGATTATCACCGAATATATCATGCATTGTGTTCGCAGCTTATTAAAAAAACGTTCAGATACGAATAAATTGTTATGAGCAGCATTTTACATTTTTAATACAAATAAAGTTATTGCTTACAATCGCTTACGGTTTCCAATGCACATGAATATTAAATTGTTCTTCTTTCACAGAATATCTCGTCTACAATTAATACCGATCTTATTAATGTTTTAATCCACCAATAATTTGTCTTGACATGTTTGGAAAGTGTCTATATTTATACATGATACATTAACCATAATACAGATCACTTTTACGAAACAAACTTTGGTAATAACAAAGTTTCACGTGCGATATCAAAACATTCATCGATCTAATATGTTCCTTTTTTCGTAGTAAACCCTGGAGCCAAAGAACGACTTGTCCAAATCACGGGTACTTCCGAGGACAAGATACAGTGAGTTTAATTTCCTTTAATGTTGATATATGAAAGAGTTAAACGTTGCAATTCTTATACCTGTTATATTATTCCAACAGTTATGCGAAGGACTTGATAAAAGATACGATTCAACGAAATGCTTCACCGGTGAGATTGGAGCAAGGCGGAGGAGAAAAGGGAGCAATGGGAGGTTCTAGTTCTTCGTTAAATAGCAGTGCATCGGACGAAAGCAACCGATTGCAACAGCAACAAAACTCCCGCGCACGTTCCCTCCTCCACAGCTTCTCCACCAACGACGCCAGTATAGGCGAATACAAATACACGGTTACAGTTGGTAACCAATCCTTGAAGATCACAGGATGCAATTTGGATCTTGTTAGGGTAACAATATTTTTCAATTTTTCCTTCTACATACACGTCTAGAATTCACTCAATAACGTATTATGGAATATATTTTAATGTAAATTACTGGCTATGTATTAGACTGCAAAGCTGGTTTTGGATGAATATTTCTTAGGAGATTCGGAAAACTTTACGAGCGGTATAGAATACTTTAATTTCGAAGAAGAGTCCGCTTATTCTGTATCGTCTTCCAACTCGCAAAAAACACCATTGACATCAAGTACTACTACCAATGAGATGAACCGAGAATTGATTGTGGACAGTTCAGCCACTTCAGAGAGCGAAGAAACGTATAAGCCACATCTCATTTCCGAAGCAAATCCTTTGACTCATGAGGGTAAACGAGTCCAGTAGAATACCTGACTTACTTTGTGCAAGGCCTGATACTTAATCGAATATTTATTCGAATATTTATTCAGTTCCAGAAGTCAGGGAACTCACGTACGAGTTTTTGTTACTGTGTTCAACAGGTCCTTATGCTAAGCGACCGCCTGCGGATTGGGCTCGAATTCAAAAGGAGTGTCCCAACATTGTTCGCAAGGTATATCGACGTGATACGAATGCTAAACAACTGATGTGCAACAGTCTTACTTACTAATATTTTTTTACGTTGATAATCTTTAAGGAAGGAGCTTTGTGTAACATACTGAAAATTAAGTGATCTTTCGGAATTCTTGACAAAAAAATATTTACTTTCGAAAGAAAAATAATATTTGTTTAACGCGTTAATGTTTACATTGTTAGCACGCTAACGGATATTTTTTTTATTGACGTGATTAAATAACGTTATCAAAGATTCAATTTATAAGAAAAGTATTTACGCGTTTCATATTTGAACCACCGATATAAGTACTGCGGAAATCAGTGTTTATTTGATAAATATTCAAATAAAATCTTTAGGATATGTAATTTAAAGATAATACTATTGAACTACAATATTTTCGATCTGTTACACAGGGTTTCTCTCGTAAGTGGCTCGAAATTAATAATACTCGTCCAAAAGTTAACTATGTTTTCAAGTTATACTTTGTTATTGACACTGAAATGTGCTAATTCTAAAGTAACTTATATTTCTATTATGTCCGTTTTAATACTCTCATTGCAATATTTATTTCTATAGTATTGAAGACAAAGATGAGATAAGATTTGGCAGAAACAAATCTCTTACGTTAGCATGGGAAGGTTGTGATAAAGATATGGAAATTAACTATTAACTTTCTCAGTTAACATCAAGCTAGAAAGTTGACTTTTTCAATGACATATTCATAAAAGCATGCGCTAATGGATTTGTGCGCAAGATATATGTACTTAAACCAAAGATTACTCGTTAATACCATACCTTACTTTATATACTTACACTTACCAAAAAAGTCTTTGTGTTATCAGTATTATACGATAAATTTGTTATATATTTATAAGATGTATACTCCTGATTACGTTATTTATTAATTTTATATTCTAAGGTAAAAAATACCTTGGACTTTTACTAATACATGTCAATATTTATATTAATATAAGATGTATATTAATATATATAATCACATTGTATTAGTATCATCCATTCGTTTTTCTCTAGCTATACCGCAATTTAATATTGCATACTATGATTTTATTGAGATACGAAAACCTATCTTTGAGTACATATTTCCATTTTATATCGTTAAATAGTAAAGATCTCAAGGTGTCCTTTCTTCAACTAAATAGAAATATGATTAATTATATAGACTGAAAAATTCAAAGTGGATAAGATGTATTATGCTACGAGACTGCTTGACTCTTTATGTTCTTAGATAATATATGCTTCGTTTTTTTTATTCTCCGTATATATTATTAATTGTTTTAACGGTTACATAGTTTATTATTAAAAGAAGTTAAACAAAGTATTCCTATTCTTATGTTTTTTTTAATTATTAAGTATTACAAGAAAAGTATTAAATTTTGTACATGATGTAAGAGATTAAAGATTGTTTATGAACGAAAATATTATTGTAAAACTTCTTGAAATTTTAAAGATAATAAAGCGTTTTTATTTGTTGTATTTTAAAATATATCGTGTAGCACCAGTGTTTAAACAAAACCGCGGCGAATTCCTCTCTTACTTTAAAACGAACCGATATAAATAGCTTTATGACAGTATGTTAAGAAGGCATGCACGTTACCGTAAATCATTTAACACTTGCTTTATAAATCAAAAGCATGCTGCTTGTAACATCACGTCAAGGTAAAGTAAATCTACTGATATGTTTTCGATATTGTTGACAATTATTGTACAAATATGTATGTGCATAACTTTATTTAACAGGCACCGATTCGCTGGTTCGAACCGGAAGCATACAAAGCTAAGGTAGCAGCTGCTGGTCTTGTTACGGTATTGCCAATTGGAGAAGGGGAAACGGATCCGGAATGAGATTGAAAAATTCACACTTTTCATCTTCGTGAAATCGTATGTATTAATAATAATCTTTACATCGATTTTTGTCTCGATGTAATGTGATAAATTGAAAAAAAGAAGTTCAGTATAATATTTGTTCGTCAGTAAACAAATATGCAATCGCTAACAAACATTTATAATGAATATGAGCAAGACAATCGGTATTGCTCCATTTAAGTAGAGCAATATAAAATAATTAGCAGATATATTGCCATAGATGTTTGTAAATCTATGCGTGTTTATATCTAAATTTTCTTTTAATGATGATCACACTTTCTAAGCATTTATGCTTTTGTATTATACATTTGTACACTGCAAATTCAGAATATTTCATTGTTAATTTATTTGTATTGAACACGTGAGCTGCAGTAATTATTTTTACCGTATAACTCGGTATCCGGCATACCAAATATACGTATTGCTTTGCGTCTCGTTAACATCATTGCTACTTAGATATTTTAAAGAATTATTTAAATAATTATGAAAGACAATAAGCACTTTGTACGATGTTAGCATAATAGATCAAACCAATGGATTCATAAAACCTGTGAAAATGAAATACGTTTAGTATACATTCAGAAATATTGTAACAGCATTTTTTTTGACAAATATTATTGTTAATTAAATGTGTTAGGTATAAATTCTGAATAAGAGAAGAAAACGAAAGAAAGAAAAGATAACAAGAATTACACTAACAAAAAAAAAAATGGACACTGGTCCTCTAGTAGAATTAAAGTTGACCATTTTAGAATGTAATTTACGTAAACATTCAAGAAACATTTTTCTGTGTAACACTCTCTTGTTACACTGTAACAAAAATAACAAATACTGAAACAAACAGTGATTTAGCCTAATCTAGTCTACCTATTTAAAAGTAGGAACTACCAATTTGGTAATTATTCTGCTGTGACATAACAACCAAAAAAAGATTTTATTCAATCTCAAGATTTTATATTTTATATACTAAAACGGTAATGCTATGTGCAGTATGATGCATTAATGCTGCAAAAAGATGAAAACGATAATATTTTCCACTTTTAGACATTTCTATTTCACAATTGTTTGAACTACGTTTTTACTGTGCGAATCTTTTTAAGAAATAGATTTAGCACTGCAATTTATCCACCGTTGTGATTTTACCGGCCTTACATCAAGCATAAAATGTTATTTCTATCATGTATATTATATTGTACTGCAATGTCTCCACTTTTGTAATTAAGCTTGTAATATTTATTGAAAATATTTCATTAGCCAGAATGCAGTAACTTGAAAATGTATTTTTACATTTTTGAAATTGTTCTACAAATGCCATTCTTTTCGCCCTATTTAAATCACTTATTTATTGTTTGTACCTTTTAAACGACTTTTTGTTGTTTTCCTGTGTTTCACATGAACATTTAGTGAGTTTTCTGGCTTGAAATATCAATAAGAGGGAAAATTTTCATCTATTTATTTAATATGAAATGGAATCGTACTGCACGCACATGGGACGTTATGTTTGTAAGTTTTTACATCGTTTAATATTTATTACAAATTTTCACGATTATTTGAATTAAATTATTAGTAATTTATTTCTATTACCACTAACTACAGTAATAAATAATATTATTGTACTTTGCTCTTTAGTAATAAATCAATAAAAATCAAAATGTCTTTTTGATTATGTTTCTTGCACCTTAAGGTACTACAAACATTAAGTTTATTTTCAATTCCGTACACAATATGATATGAAATATATATATACTGATAACTCAGAGTTCGGTCGTAGTTAGTAAGAGAACGTGCAACATATTTAAAAAACGAACCAATCTATCGACATCATAAGTTTTATTATTCTAGCATCGTATAGAAATGGTAATGTCCGAAATATACATATACGTTCAATTTGTGCACAGATCACATTGTACTAGATATATCGATTGCGTTTCCTTGCCATTCACAGTTTGTAAAAGTTAAAAATGTTATATCATCTGACGTTACGTGCATAAAACATTCGATATCAAAGGCCTACTCTCTGATTGCATGTTTCATTTTAATGATCTATAAGATTAAGTAATTGCTAACCCCTATATTGCAAATAATTTCAATATGTAAGTTAAGAATGCGATATACATATGCATATATGTGTATCTTAAATTCAGTCTACTTATGTCATCATATAAATTAACATTCAGTCTATCACACAGTACCAGTTTGCTCACAAAAAGTTTCTCTTTACTGTTAATAAGAAAAAGAAATATATGTAGTTAGAGATAGTATTAATATGAATTAACAGATAATTGAATATCTTAATATTTTTAAGCAGTAGTATATGGTGTGTTTTATATAAATTAAATTTCTTTAGCTGCTATGAATTTTAACTGGAACTTTCAAAGTAGTACAAAACTTATATCTAATCTGAAAAACTGGTTCTGTAACATGTCAGACTATTAAATTATACAATTAATAGTACAATGATTGGCAGTTTCGTGAGAATAGTGGTCTTTAGTAATATTGGTGGTAATGATGACTTTTAATGATGGATGATGATGATGACTATAATAATAATAGTGAAATTCGTCAATTTATGCCGAATACTTTCAAGTAAGCCAACTTGCAATCGACACAGGGATTTTGAAAAACCACCATTCTAATTTACATTCGTATGAATTTGTTATTGTATATATATACCTATATATAATTATGGATGTAAATAATCGAGTATATTTATATGTATACAACATAGTCATAGGAATAGTTTGTCAGTGACGAGCAATCCACAATACGAACAAATACGAGACATTAGAAATCTAAGTAAATATTTATTATCGATATTTATGATATATTTAAAATTAATAGTATTTTAAGTTACTTTTAATTGAAAAAAATTACTCGTCGCTGTTTTACATTCCAAGATAAATAGACAATAGCACGATTTATTCTAAGTATTATTTACTTATGCTTGTAACAAATTAATGTGAGATACTTCATATTCTTAAACATTCATATGTAACTTGAGTCCCATAGTTACATAAACGAAGATATTCTTTTTCTCCCTTATAATTAAGCATTATGAAAACTATTGCAACTGATTTACATGTTTTGCTACTAAAAACGTATCAGTGTCTACCAAAAATGACGTCGATCAATCGTCGAATACAAATTTTCAAACAAAACTAATTTCGCTTGAGAATTTCTTATTGCTAAGTGAGCGTGATAAGTGAGATTTTAAAATATTAAAACCAACAGCTTTCTTTCAAGAAGCTTATCATGGCGATTACAAGGTTCGTATGTGTACAAATATTAAAAAAAAGTTAAAGATACACTGTGTTCACATTTATTATAGTCTAAACATTGTTTTATAAAACATAAATCGCTAGAAGCGATGATCTACTTTTTAAATACATTACTATATCATAATTATTTTGTGGGACATTATACATTCCAATTCAGTTTACTAACCAAAATTTCGATTTCAATAAACTTGATACTAAAAAAATTCATAATAGAGCGCATGTCTCTAA
The DNA here is from genome assembly GCA_028454225.1 of Lasioglossum leucozonium. NCBI lineage: Eukaryota > Metazoa > Arthropoda > Insecta > Hymenoptera > Halictidae > Lasioglossum > Lasioglossum leucozonium. The sequence goes on along the minus strand of CM052207.1, from coordinate 10,359,758 downwards.
TACTCTAAACATTCCAGACTTCCTAGAATGTTGTAATGCACGATGTAAATGACTTTCCACTGATGATATTATACATTTACAAGAAAAGTCAGATTAAACGAATATAAAATTACCTACTCGTTTGGCAGACGCGTTATTTTTTTATCGATCTAATACACGTACACTCTTCTCCTCTCCTTCGTCGGCTGGCAAAGTTTTCATGAATAAATTCTATTTACAATGCAACAGCCCATACACTTGGGTACACTTCCTAAATTTAGAGGTCATGAAATTCTTGTACTATTGAAATAATCCATACATATATGTCCTCTAAACTTAGACCACTTGTATGAAATCTTGTTTTCATATTTCCCTTTTTTAGAATTCACACACACCAGAAATTTCTATCTAAAGGATTTAAAGTTGTGTTAAACTATTAAATTTCCGTGTTTGATAGTTTTGTAAGGTCAATTGAAACAATGCTTCTACATGCGAATGCGACCGCTAAAAATTTTTTTTAACGCAATCATTGCTAAACAATTCATTCTAGATCTACGAGTATGTGTCGTTATTACACACCGATTATAATATCTTCATCGAAATTTTTAATGCAGTGTCCTATATAAAATATGTCCCTCATTTTTGTTTTTTATCATTTTGTAAATATAGAAAATTATACAATTATTTTTCTCCTGATTATTAGAACAGAAAATTCACTAAATACAATCAGTGGGAATTAGTTTCTTGTGAAATAACCAATTCTTCACAGGGTTAAAAGACATAATCAGGTCCTGCCATGTCTATTGCCCATCTGAATTTATCCCTTTGTGTTTTATTGTAAATTTTCTCGATTGGGACATTATTTTTCTTGCACCTAAAAATATTAAAAATCATATGTTTTATTACGAAAAAATTTTCACTCCGTGAAAACAGTGTAAGATAAAAAAATTACCATGCAACGGTAATCCTAGGATCAAGATAATTCAGCTTGGAGGTGCCCAATGCAATTTCTTTATTTTCCTCTTTGTCCGTTGCTTGCACCTCCAATTTCGTCAATTGTTCTTTTAATCTATCCAGAGTTTTCTTCTTCTTGTCATATACACTGTAACATAATATACATAAAATATAATAATTCTCATTTCAAAATATCAAATGAATAATAACTACGCATATCTTACACTTTTTCTTTAACGGATCCATGCTTAGCATCACGTTTAGCATCCTTTACAGCAAGTTCTGCGTCAGCTATAGCTTCCTTCTTGGCTTCTATCTTTGCTTTAAGATTTTCCATAGATTTCGCATGTGTCTTTGGCACTGAACGCTGATGGTTACATAGAATTGCAACTGCTCTATTTGCTCTATTATATGACAAAATCTTTTCCGCTTCGGTGTCTTCAGGATTTGTCAATTTATCTAATTGTTGCTGTAGCGTCCATGACGCGTTGTATGTTCTGAATACTTTAGCAGTAAGACCTTCCATCAGTTCGTTCAAGTGCTTATTCATGACAGTTGTATTCAGACGATCGAATAAATCATCAGCGGGCGATTTGTTTTCCATAAAGAGTTGTAAATTCTTAAATACCCGTTTTTCTACTGGCACTTCATTATAGTACCTTATTGAATCCTTACCTACAAACATATCAGTGTAGGAATGTACATACATATTAAACCGAATGAAATTTTACTAAAGAGGAAATGAACGTACCTAAGAAATCAAATACAACTACATATTCTTTTCCATCCTTTTGTTCGTGCAATGAAATGTGTTCTACTCGCAAAGAACAACAACCTACAGTATCTGCTTGATCCTCATCCTTTTCGTTGCCAGCTCTCAAAGCTAATTTATCTATAAAGTACAAGGCAACGGCTCTCTGCCTTATACGCATTTCTTTACTCTTCCAGTCTTCCTTATATTCGGCACGAATTTTATCTATAGATTGTGCTAATTTTCTAGCAGTCTCATACTTCTGCCAATCTTTTTCACCCTTCAGTTTACTCGATGGATTAAGCATAACGTATTTCACTTGCCCCTGAATATTTTCGGTCCAAGAAGCAAGCCATGTGACGTTAGGATCATGTCGAACTTCTTTCCATTTGTGGCCCGGCGGTGGCTTTGGTACATTGGAGTCTTTGGAACAATTGATAAGAATATCTTCAGGCATGACCCTCTTTTTCAGTTTACCCATTTTAGGATGTTCGCCACGGCCTCTGAATAAGCCAGGAGGTTCGATCTTAAAGTTACCTATCTTTTCTTTATGCCCATCAATAGTACAAAAACCATACTCTTTCTGAGTTTTCTCATTGTCCTCCTTTATTTTCTGCTTTTCTTCTTTTGTCATTGCTTTTCGTTCTTCGCTCTTCTGAAGGAAATAAGCATGCATCTGCTTGAAATCACACTTACTTAAGTCAACTATTTTAGCTTTCTCAGAATCTGTCATTACTTCTCTCCAATCATGGAAGAAATTAGTATTGAATGCAGGCTTTGTAGTATAATCATGATCCAGCATACGTGCATAGAAAGTAGCAACTTCCTCTGCATCTTGACTCAATTTCATCTCTTTACCATTGTAATAAAACTTAACGTCTGGAGGAAGAGGATCATATGCAGGTGCGAACACGGGTCCTTTGTGCTCCAAGAATGTCCATTTTGTTCCATCATTTTTCTTTTCTTCTTCCCACCTAAACAGATTATTTTCTTCTTTAATTTACTCGAACTGTTTAAACATTCATGGTGACGACATTAATATAGCTGAAGAGAAAGCAAGAAAATCATAAAAACCTTAGCACACTTAACCTCACAGATCGTATACGTTCATGAATTGCACTGTGAAAGTTTGATCTCTGACAAAAATTACGAATTAAGGTTCCAGAAACGATTATCGTCAATTTAGAAATAATATTAAACATTGCTGAATTTATCCTACGCTAATCAATGAATTACTCATTTTCTAATTGTCTTACTATCTTACTATACGGCAGTATCAAGCTCCTAATATTAGATATACGACTAAACGAGGTTAAGTAACATAACCTCGTGCACCACATGGGCGCGGGATTTTTAAACGATAAAAATAGTTTACCATTTCCAAACTTCCAGTTCCTCTTCTTGTTTTTTCTTCCGTGGACTTGGGTTATCCCCTTTCGATGCTCTTGCACCTTTCTTTTTTGGCTTCTAACGGAACATTGAATATATTAAAATCATGAAATATAAAATTATTTCATTGAAATACACAAATGAATAAATTACTTGTTCAACTTCGTCTTCATCATCCTCGTGCTTTCGCTTCTTCTTTTTCGTTTTAGTTTCACTTTTCTTAGGCTTTTTGCGTGCAGAGAGAGGAACATCATCCTCCTCCTCATCGGATTCAAAACTTCTTTTAACACTTGCGGAGGTCACAGATCTTGCACTCTACACAATTTTTGATTATATATAAAATTGTTGCGTAAAGTATTCTCGTTAGTTGATGCATACATTTTACCTACCAAAGGCACATCTTCGTCCGAATCGTCTTCAGTTTTAAGAGTCGTGTTGTGGAGGTCTGAGAGTCTTGTATCATTTCCATCAGTTGAATCCATACTAGCTTCCTGCTCATTAACAGGCTCTTCTTCGTCGTCCTCTTCTTTAATGTACAATGGTTGTTCTCCACCACTGTCATCGTCATCTTCTGGTTCAATTTGTGAAACTGGTTCCTATAATGTATTATTTAGCTCAAAATTTGTTACAATTATAAAAAAAAACCTGAAGCTACAAGTTATACCTCTTTTATCATCTCTTGTTTCAAAATTGAGCCTACATTCACATATTTGAACTCTCCACTCATTTGTATATGATTGGGTTTCTCTTCTATTAGCTCCTCTTTCACTTTAATATCCTCCTTCTCTTTCTCTTTTCTATCCTTCTCCTCCTTATGCTTAGCTGCAAGTTAGGAAATATTAATATACAATTACAGTTGAACACAGCTAATAACTTTGTAAAGCTGCAACTAACATTTCTCTTTATCATGTCGATGACGTTCTTTGTCTTTGTCATGACGATGTTTCTCTTTACTGGATAAACTATACTTGTCTTTGTCTTTCTCAGCAGAACGATGCTTTTCTTTGTCATTTGTATGAGACGTTGAATGTCTATCTTTATCTCTATCCGATGAATGTTTCTTTTCCTTTTCCTTGTCCTTGTCTTTGGATATGCTTTTATCTTTATCCTTATCCCGTGAACTTGAACTTACGCTATGCTTGTCCTTATGTTTATCCTTGTCCCGGTCTTTGCTCTTGTCTTTGTCTTTGCTGGAACTATCCTTATCCTTGGAACTACTGTGATGCCTGAAATTATATTAATACTTTTCTTGGTAAAAATGAAAAAACAAAAAATAATAAAAAGAATTGTTATTATTAAAGAATAAATCGATAAAGTTCGTTCACCTGTCTTTATCCTTGGAACTGGAGCTAGAACTAGATTTGTGATGATGTTCCTTGTCTTTGCTCTTATCCTTCTCCTTATCCCTACTCGAGGAGCTACTGTTCTTATGCTCTTTATCCTTGTTCGAGGACGAGCTACTCTTTCTATCCTTATCCTTGTCTTTGCTACTGTTACTACCATCATGTTTATCCTTGTCTTTAACAGAACTGGAACTGTGTTTATGCTTGTCCTTGTCTTTATCTCTGTGCTCACTTTTATGACTTTTATCCTTATCCTTACTCCTCTCTTTGTCTCTGTGATCCGACTTATGAGATCGTTCCCTGTCTTTATCCTTATGTTCCGATTTATGTTCCCTTTTCTTATCAAATCCATTAGACATCCCATTTATATGAGTATCTAGAAATTTGTAAAATATAATATTTTAATCATTAAAATAATTATATACAACTTAATTACAAATTAATAGCATCAATAAATATTAAGTACAAATTGATTGTTTTAGTGAACATACAAAAATATTGAAATTCTTTAATTTTTTATGAAATATATTTTTTTTATAAGCAATTAAACTTATAAGTTTGTTTCCTACAATTATTGTATAAGCAGGTTTTTCAAATCAATTTTCATACATTTTTTCAAAAATCTTGATTCTAATTAATTAATAAAAAATTTCGCGTAATTTCTGCATGGGGAAAAAACTTGAATAAATTTTTTAAGTACAGAATGCAAACAAGTGTCAATTTAAAAAGACCAATAATAATAAAATTCAAATTGCAGGAAGCTGTAAATTGTTCGGTCTCTTTGGCCGAATCTAAACACGTGTCAGACCGGTCCGGTTGTTGGCAGCCCGAGTTCTTTGATCGTCGCGTCGAACTTAGCTTTTATGCTGCAAAGTTCCAATCGCATCTATATCAGAACACGTATGTTAAACCGCACGTATAAAACGGCTTACCGCTGTGATTTGTAGTCGCATTGTTGATCTCCTTGGTCTTTCTTTCCTGAAAACAATGAAATTCGCATCAGAATGCTATCTTAATAAAAGCGACGCATCGTATATAAAGGCTCGTGGTGCTATCGGACTTAACGTCTGGCGATACGAAGCGAGCCAGGTAGGACTTAGTCGCAGACGCCATTTTGGGACTTAGAAAAATTTCGCGTCCACGGCTATGCCTTGCGCCCAAGAGGAAAGCGGCGTTTCAAAGCGAAATATCAAAAAACTATGCACGTGGGTGAACGCACCGAAACGAATAGACACGGTATCGTTACTTACTGGTTCGGAATTCGGCTGCGTTGTTGGCTGTTCGAGCTCCATTTCTCGTACAAACGCGACTGATAGACTCTGGTAACGCGAGGTCTAACAGAAGCGAGGGAAGTAAAGAGAACTGGGAACACACACAACAGTCTGTCGCTACTCGACTATAGACTCCGCGCGAGACTGCAGACGGAGCACAGAGCCAACGCTTAGAGCGTATAGGAGACCCAGTCTAAGTATCGAAAATGTCTAACTGCGCATGCGTCTCATTGGCTCCGCCTCTTCGATTCCCGATATAACCCTCCGCCCCGCAAATTCTAACTGTTTATTCGTTCATATTCCGTCTCAGCAACGTTGGATATGAACGTAATACGTAAAATTTCGATGGTAAACGTTCCGAACGAATATTTATCGAGATACAGACCGTACGTCTCCCAACATCGGTCAAATATCGTTTTAATTTTGTAAAAATAGAGTACAAATTTTTTCGTGCGTCACGAGCTTCGATTGCAGCCAGACGACACAGCCATAACTTGAAATCGAACAGTATCGAAAGCACGTCGTATGTGCATGGTTAAGATATTTCGTACCAGTACGATAAATTAAATATTAATTCTGCGATGGCGCAATAACGATTGTCCGTTTATTATCATAGTGTATATTTTCTTCGAATTTTATTGCGCCTAAGAAAGCTTCTGATACAGAGTAGATCAGATAGATTTTTTTTTCTTGATAGAAAATTAAATATAGGAGAACTGTAACATTTATTTCTTACAAATTTATTGGTTATTTACCTTAGCTGCTAAATGAGATTCTGTAGGTCTTACATGGATATATTTCAAATTATCTCGTAGATATTAATGCATGATAAATACTTTATACAATCGTGTTGTTGTGTAAGTAAATTCATAAATTGATTTAATTTCACCTTTATATAAACAGTTTGTATAAATTATATTTTGTAGTTATACACATGAAAATGTATAGTACATATTATACGTACGATTGAAATTCATTAAAAATTATCATATAAAATATTTCACTAACTGTATACTATAGTTACAAGTGCATGTAACTCTATAGCAACAGACTAGTTTGTACAATACAAAGTCGATTATAATACGTTGTTTAAACTTCGTTTTCAAACTATCCCTAGTACTTTTAGTTCCTAATTAGTTCTTTTTAAAAGCGAACACAGCATACAGTGCTGAAAATAATACAATTAACATTAGAACAGCGTTACAATATTAATTGTTGCATATAGGAGAAATTATTTTTTGTATACTAACAAATAACTTCCCACTCTGCTTTTGATAAAGTGCCAATTTTACGATGACCTGGCAAATTTTGCATGTATTGTACTGCATGCTGATAGTCCTGTGTAGGCTGACCAAGAAGTGGTACACCGTGATATGGTGGATACGTTTCTAAAGCGTGCATTACACGAAGCAATGACCTACCCTCGCATTTCATACGTTCGTAATAGTTATCAAATCTGTAAATTAATATTTGATGTTTAGTTCGCGTAATCTTATATGTTTTATCACGTTAATGTTTAGTTTACCTTTCAAATTTCACTAATTCTAAACCAAATTTCGCAGCTAATTTACACAGTAGAGGCATATAAACAAGAAACTCTGGACAATTGACAACACCTTCCAACTGAAAATTGTACTTAGCGCCAAAGAATGGTGGTTTTTCTTTATCGCATAAAAATTCTATGCTATAAACCTCATTTCCAAATGAATTACCGTCGGCTTTCTGCCACCTAGAACTTATAAAGAAAAGAAAATAATGATTATACTTGCTTAGTAGTACCATGCAACTGTTAGAACAAATTGTAGATAAACATACACTAGATCATATGTATCTGGAATAGTTCCAATGAAATAGCCTCCTGTTTTAAGACATTCGCTAGCATTTCTTAACATACATTCTGCTTGTTGCAAAGACTCAAAGCTGTAGTGTAATGCAAACTGGCAGCTGACCAGATCAAACTGTATACTAGGATCCTTGTATTTTTCCCTTAAACGAACCTGAAACTCTTCTTTATAGAGATACCATAGGTAAGATGTAAAAAGAAAAATGTACATTTTTCTATACAAAAAGATATACCCTTGTGCAGTCGGCTGCTATAAATTCAGCAGTAAATATAGGATCGAATCCTCTGTCGTTCGAACTTCTGTTTAATATTTCATTATATCGATGTTGGCATTGCTCAATAGAAGTTTTAGCTAAATCTGCACAAATCACATGTGTTACATTTGCTTTCATCCATTTTATTAAATCTCCTCCTTTCCCACAACATATGTCTAATACTCTCGAAGAAGATCCATGCACTTTATCCTGCTTGTTAAAATATTCAGCTGCAATTTAAATTACTTTTATTATAGATTCAGAAGAACAAATTTCTTTTTTATAAACACGTAAGAATCAGAATCTTACATATAAGCATGCTCTTAATCCAATTGTTAAAATTCCTCATATATAAGATGCGACTCTGATTCCTGGATGACAGGCCTTTGTCTTCTATAGAGTTATAATGCTTTGCAACTAACATTGCATGGTCTCTACTGCTGCCACTCGACAGGTCTGAAGGAGTATTGCTTTGCTGTAATTTAAAAATTCATGAAATAGAAAGTATCTAGTGTATAAATAAAATGCTATGCAAACAGGAACAGGGTATTAAACTGTAGATGAGAGAAAATTTAAACAGATAATTATTTCTTTTATTATTAGCATTTAAAGATATCTCCGATTTACTAAAATATTGTTAGAAAAAGTTTTATTGTTTTTGTACATTTCGATTACGTTGAAAAGTTGATTACGTCTCTCAAATTTTTTACCACCTGTTGCCAAATGTTTGTATATTTTTACATTTTTATCTACTGTTTCATCCATGGTCACACTTTATTACCTTAGGTGATTCTTTTCTTTTCAAAGAAAACGATTGTGAGCTACAAGATTGTTTCTGCTCTGTTGATACATCATCTTGTTTTTCTTTGGCATCCTTTGTTGTTTCAGTACAAGAGGCAAACATTTTAGTGTACAAAACAATTCCAGCAGAATTTTATAATACAATTTCTATATTATCTTAATGTACGCTCATGTATGCTGAAGGATGTTGTACTGTAAACACTCGTGCGTGAAACATTACAATATTCTAGGTTTAAACAAAAACAAATAATGTTTCTATTTAATAATACGCTCGGAACACGTTGTAACACGATGATAGCAGCGCCTACACTAAAGCTTCAACCAGCTTCAACCTCAACCACAACCTCACTTTATTTCTAATGCAACGGACCAGTATTATCAATGCTGGCAACGTAATGTATGTTTTCTAAAATTACCCTGCAACAAAGGTTAATTAATTATTCTTATAATATATTAATATAATTAATAAAATATAAATAACGTATAAAATATATCTGTGATATTCATGTGAAATTTTGTTGTACGTGAAATTATCGCCGTGATACAGTAATTATGGAAATAGTGACGTACATTGTAGTGAGCCTCGAGTGTATTAACGTGTAGAGACATTATATATTTATTATATAAATTCTTCAGAAAAAAACATACACTTTACAAGATGATCATTTTAATTAAATAAATAAGTTTTTTTAGCGACATACAAAAATGTGCTCGAATATCGATAATTTATTTCATATGTTTATTTACTTCAGTGTTACCAAGTATTTGGATTTATGCACACGTATTTATATCACGATATCTTTTTAGTCTTCAATGGTGAATTCACGATATTAAATAGAAGAGATGAACCGGAAATTTTATCATTACGAAAATATAGTACGCTCTGCAACAGAAAATTTATATGTTACGTTGAAGTAGCCTATTTTTACGAAGTTGGTATGTAAACACGAAAATTTCTTTTACTTCTACTGCACACTGTGCAGTGCACAGTCTCATCTATTATCTGATCTAGATTTGTTATGTATATAACATCCTTATCTAACAGCTTATCTAAAATTCAATAAGAAGCCAAGATAAATAATAGTATTTTACTTTGTTGTCAGTAAAAATAATGGTTGATCATTTTTTTACAGAAATTTGAAGCATTATATGTATAAAATTTATTTATTAAGCTATTAAACTCCTCGCAGAATTTGCTCACTTGATACGGTCAATTTTACATCTATCACAAGATCATGGATACATTCCCTGCGCAAAGGTACGAGACCAAGATTGAAACTTTTGACACATGCATGATCGATACTACAAATCAGCAGCAAGAGATATCGCAAACAAGTGAACAAGGTTCTTCTCAAAGTATCGAGGTAGAGAATCAAGATAATCATGAAACCTCTACTTTGCATCAACAACAGCAAGAGTCAACACAACAACATCAAGATCAAGTGAATCAGATTTCACAGAATCAGTCTAACGCTCAACAAAATATGACTCTTACCCCAATTCGATTGCCAGCTATTCTTGATGGAGAATTCTTTACTGTAATTAGAGTAGAAGATACCAATGTTACAGTGCGATGTTTACAATGCCAGAAGCACTTGAATGGAAATTTAAAGTCCACAGGAAATTTTCTAAGTCACATTAAAGTAAGACATTTTAATAGTTAGATTAAGTTTCGATTTAGTGATTTTATATTCATTAATTTAAGTGTTCTGCAGAGGGTACATCCATTTATGGTTGATAAAATCAAATGTAAATCGAATCAAAGGAAACCTGCCGTGATATACATTGACTTGTCAGGTGACAAGTGTCCTGAACTGGTTAGAACAAAAAGAGGGTACAGAAAATGTTATAAAACCGTAAGTTAATTATTTGTGAAACTCTTTTAACATGGGAATTAAAATGTCATTAAAATTAAAGATTGTACTTATTTAGGATTATATGCCAGGAAGTGAAGAGACATATGATCAACCCAATGAATGGAATGAATCTCCAATAATTCGTAGACAAAAGTCAGATGAAACTGAATCTACCGATCTCTTAAAAATATCACATAACAATTCATTTGTAGTAGAAGATGAGTTTGATGCGATTGGACGAAATGTAGCAGCAAAACTTAGGAATATGAGATTAGACCAAAGAATTATAGCTGAGAAATTATTAAATGATATTTTGTTCGAAGCGCAATTGGGAAATCTTCACAGAGATTCTAATATACATGTATGAGATACATAATTCTTCTGCCCAAAGAATACTTATGTGTAAATGAATTATATTAATTACATTAATTAAGGAAATGTAAGGAAACATATATTTTATATCAAATCAAATTTATTAATATTTCTTTATTAATTGTATCGTTGTACCTCTTTCTGCCAAGATTGAGCAGTGAGATATAAATGATGTGATGTACTTATTCTTTAGTTTGCTTCACAAGTATAGTGCTTCAGTCGAACAATAAGTATGTCTAAAAAGACTTCAAAACTAAAAACACAAATTCAAAGATATTATATATATATAAATATAACAAATATTCTTCATATTTTAATACTTATAAGTATCCGTATAGATATCTAGAATTATCTTTGTATATAAATGCATAGCACTGTAAATACTACTGTACAAGTATAAAATTCGCAGATTAGAACAAATGCTGCCGAATATACTATTTGTAAAACTTTTTAAAAGAATCACTTTTCTATAAATATTACATAGATATAGCTACTTGTAATTTATAATAATGTATGATAAACACATTTTTAACATATTATCCAGTAGTTGTTATCAGTCCTTAATGTATCTAATTTTACGTTACAAAAAGTCTTTAGTAATTGTAATTTATATTAACTATTTTACGATCACGTTGCTAAACAATTTTTCAATGCAACTTTGCATAAAAAATGAAACTGTGAACCTCGAGTAAATACAAAAACAGATAATGTTAATGCAATTTAAAAAGAGATTAAAGCATTCTTAAAATCACATTTTAATGAAATTTCTACCACGAAATAACATTAATTGTTTGTCAACTGGTATATATTCTACGTTTCTTTGGCTTAAGTAGAACGCAATAAATCACCGTTGATGAAATACAGAGCGCCATACTTGCAAATATTACATAAAACACATATGAATACCAAAATCCATTAAAGTCTGCATAAAAATACCATGCTAATGTTATAAGTGTATTTTGTAATATTACAAAGACATAGTATGGTAACAGCCAGTTATCTGCGTATTTAAATTTGATTCTGTACTCGATCAAACAGATTATATAAATTAATCCCAGCCATAAGTTAACAAAAAAAGTGATGGCATCGTAATAATTTGTATAATAAAAAAGGTATAACAACATGATGCCATAGTGTATAGCAATTACAATAACTAAATAAACTGGATAAAATTCGTAGAACACGGTAAGAGCAAGTATGCGTGCTAAAATAAAACAAAACCACCATAAGAAACATAAAAATTTCCCTACAGGGTCATCCTCTTCTAAACCTTTCTTTGTATACCTTCGTTGCGGAACTTTTAAATTGTGCAACGTATCCAATTCCTTGTTTGTTTCTGCATCAGATTTAGTAAGTACATTTTCAGACTCTGTTTCTGTTATTGTGCAAATCGAATCTGGTCTTGGTGGAGCTGGTACATCAGGAACAGGTAAAGGTGTGACTGTTGTAATACCCCGTAACGGCGTAGGAGGTGGTTTAATCTGCACGTTTTTCGGTGGTAACGGTGGTGTTAAAGATATTTGACGATCCAAAGAGATGTGAGAATCGATTGGTTTCTTATTCTCATTTTCTTTCGTAGATTCGTTACATTCCTTTGATTCTTCCATCACGGTATTCGCATGGACATTGTCTTCCTCTTTTACATCAGATAATTTTAAGGGAGTCTTTTCTTCAAGATCACAGAGTTCCTAATTATATAAACAAAGTATGTAATTTCAGAAAGTAATTCGATCTGTTGACGCTAGAAGTGTGCAAGAACCCGAAAATGTTGGGTACCTGACGGTTGGGATGGATTGGGTAGAAACAATTCGGGTTCTCGCAACCTCTAGTTGAGACGTATGTAGAATATATTAATATACCTGAACACAGTATTTTTTTAACCACATTGCCCATGGTAATTTTCTACCATTAACACGTTGGCTTTCGAACCTTTGAAAGGAGGTAGTTTGAATAGCTACTATCACAATGGACATAAGAATGGAAAGCACTTTAATAACAACTGTAAAAAGAGAAGTATTTATTACAATTACTATTACTCTCACATTTGTAAAATAATTGTTGTTATATGTATTATATACAAAAAAAATAAATGAAAATACCAGACTGATGACTCTGATGGTAAGATGATTCACGAAAGAGTAAATGTGTTTGGAAGATAGCTTGAGGAGCTGCCTGAAACCAAGCTTGTAAAAAAAGGTATAGTTCTATAGCTGCTGGTGCAGCTGCTATATCTAGAGTCTTAGTTCTCTCCTTGCCAGATAATATAATAGCGTCCACAGATAGTACAATGAGGCTTGCATACCTGGACAAACATTCATTAATTACTTTAAGAAAACTGATTAATACCCAACGTGAAAGCTAACATAGAAAAGAAAACAGTAATACCTATATAGTGAAAAAAAGACAAATCCAATCAACTGACACAGTTGAAGACAGAACCAAACAAAGACACCTTTTGTCAATTTATCGTCATCCGTCATCCACCAATCTGGCCTCGAAACAGTAAGCATAAAGTATGTGACTGCTGGTGCATATATGAAACTGATAGTACAATATCCCCATAATGAATTATCTTCTCTAAAATGTTGCACCGCAACTACCAAGTCAGCAGAGAAATGGATTATATACACAAAACATGCGATCAATGTTGGGATCAAAAAGACAAGATAGATCTGTTCCGTTGATTTTAAAGGGACTTGTAAAAAATGTGTAGACTTCTTTTTACAAACTGACTTTGTAGTGTTCGCCATTTTTTGAGATGAGGTGAATTATTTTCACCATCTCATTCCTTGTTATGTCTATAGGTATTCTTTGCAGTATTTAAATGTCCATTTAGGTATTTAACAATCATGGAATGCGCTAAAATAAAAGATAACGAAATATAGCAAAATGTCGCATTTTTATCTGAAAAGTATAAGCGCTTTGAAAAATTAACATACATTACCCAAATAATGTTGAAAATTAATTCATTGTTTATTCACAAGGAAAGACAACGTTGTCTTTACAACGACATCAATTACATAGATGTATTAGTAAAAGAATATATTTTATTATAGATTTAGTACGAGATGTATTTGTTATCTTACAAATTTTAAGTAAACTTCAGATGTGTTGATGCAGTTCTCAAAAAATGGTACAGTATTAAAATTACTATAACCACGTTCGGATTGACACACAAAATATGAAGATAAAGATTATAACGCGTATCGAATATAGTGGATGATTAGTCAGCGTATGAAACAGAGTAGATAGTTCGATAAGATTTCATTTTTCTGATGCGTGATAAAGCGTCTTCAGATATGGACGCTCCCTGAGCGAATTATTGAAAGGACAAGGACAATCATTAAACTATATAGTGTGAGGAGAGGAGTGGGAGGACCCCTTCCCTTTATGGAGGTATATACGTATGTGTATACGTATGTACCAGTATGTACATATATGTATACATGGTTGTGTATGCGAAAAACCTCGATCCACATTTCGTAAACAACATATGCATACATACACATATAAAAAATAGTATTTAAAATTGAAAATTCTTTTTAACATTTTAATGTCCTATCAATTGTCCTCAATTTTTCTTCTCATAGGTAATTCATAGCGTAAGCAGATACAATACAGTTACAAATAGATTATATATATTAGACAATAGGAATTAAAATTCGTTAAATTATTTTACATACTAATATATTTAAAATGACATAATGAAGTATTAACATAATTTTATTTCTTCTTATTTTCTATGTTATCATCTTCATCAATGGGATCCATATCAGACAAAAATTTATTGAATTGCTCCATAATATCATCATTATCATCCGTTTCTCTACTCTTATTATCATATTCACGACCAACAGCCCATAATGTTTCCAAGTCATATAATACTCTTGTAGACATGGAGAAAATATGTAATGCAATATTTCCTGTAAGGTAAGCAATGTAAATATTATTTTTAAATTACTTCATTCATGTATAAGATATTACAACAGAATATATATATACCTAGATCTAGAGCTATCCAATCCCTCGACTTTTCTCCTTCAATCTTTGGTATTATATCTGTTTCATACCTTTTTAATTTATACACTTTGCGTACAAAAGTAGCCAGAGCTATCATATGTTTGTACGATTTTCCTGTGACAATGACCATGTAATTAACATACGACAGTTCAGGAGGAACTACTGCCACAAAGATGTTCTTTGCATTTTCCCTTTGTAACAGGGATACTAAATCTTCTATTTCAAATACTCCAGTAACTCCACCTAATAAACATTTCCGTTTTCCATTAAAATTTCTTATTCTACAATTTTGCCACTGTAAATAACATGTACCTCTGTTTTAACTTACGTTCCAAGTTGAGTCCCACGTAAGGATCATGAAATTCTTTTTCAATTTGTAAATCTTCCAATTGAATAGTTTTTTCTTTCTCGCTAGCGTCGAGTATAATTTCTGCATCTTTCTCATCGAAAATTTTGAAAGTGTTACTAAATGAACCGGATAGGTTACCTGAATTACTTTTCAAATTTTCTATCGTTTTAAATTCTTCCTCACTTTTTACTGAAAACTGTCGAACCTGTTTCAACTGAGAATATGTAATTACATTATTTATACGAGGTTTCAAATATTCATAGAACAGTTTTCTCGTTTGTAATAGACTTGACTGTAACCGTCCCCGCATCTTGTAAAACACGTAATAAAGAAGGTTATGTTTACAATCACGTGTAGAGCTTCACCAATGCTGTACTTATATTTAGATTAATTGTTAGTTATACGCACGTAAACAGTAACTGTATGTAACTCGAATAACGTGTACGAAACGTGTAGAGAATTCTTGAAAATTCTTCTAGATTAATCGTAACATTAAATTCTAGCAAATGAGAGGGTAGTAAGAGGAGAATTTTTATGTATTTTAAGAAGTTTATTTAGCCGTACAAGACGCGTACATAATAAAACAGAACTCTCTGTGTAGGTACAATAAAAGAATGTGTCAAACTGCTGATGATTTATCTCCATTCAGGTTGATCAAACTGATTGTGTCGGAACTGGTGTTATAATTGTACAGCTGAAACGGATAATAGGTAAACTTAATAACTAATAGCCACACAGGAATTTTTGTGTTTAATGTAAATTATCTTTCATTATATAGTAAAACACATTTCCACAGGAATTCATTTTGAATTAGTTAAACTGTAGAAGGATTAACATGGTACATGATTAAATATGTGAAAAATATAATGTATACTTACAGAGACCGTGCATAAAAAATTTACTTGGACCTCGCACGCATCTTCCTCCTTTTACGCTTTAGCCTGCGCATCCTCTTTTTACGCCACTGCAAATTAACAAGAAATTTTACTTAACCTCACTTCGTCAAGATACACCATTCGCGATATTTACTTTTTATAGCAAAAGATTAATCGAAATAATTGTATAACTGGCAAATGAATTAAACGCTTTCAAAGTCTTAAAAACGCTAGCAAAATAAGATCGTTTGAAACGGAAAATATTACGGCTACAACATTGTGTCAAGCAACCACGCAGATCGTAGCCGAAAACAACACAAGTTCAACTTCACGAAAAGCACATAATTACTAATTTGTTGCGAAAAATATTAGAATAAACAAGAAAATATTAATAAAATCTTACCTTCGCTCTCATTCTAAATTTACGAGATTTCTAGATCACTCTAGATTATCTCGATTTTTGCGGACTTCGATTCCGCCGTCTCCTTCGGCTTCTAATACCAATATGGAAGAGGAACGCTGATTTCGTTGCAACTCCGGAAACGTTGTTCCAGTGTGGTTTCTATGTTTGCTTTTAGGGGGCGCCAAAGTTGCACGCATAGGTTTCAACTTTATATATTAATTTGATAAATTTTAGATATTTATAACGAAATAATTGCAACGTTAAATCATTCTCCTTGAAACAGTGAATAATACTTGTAAATACGTTACTTCTTTCATTGCAATCACTTTTCCATAAACCTTAAAATTTTTGAAATACGACGTTTTACGCGCGAAAGTAACGCATGCTGATTCGTGTTCACGTATTTTCGATTTCCCGCGTTTAAAGTACCTTCCCGCGAAAACTACCATAATTACACTGTATCTGTTGAGCGTGTACAAACGTATTTTCTCTGCTGTATTTAACACATAAGCTACACTATTTACAGCTCAATTTGAAGAAGTAACATTAACAGCTGTGATATCGTAGGTGTAATCGAGTATAATTTTCTAAATCGTTAAATTTTAAGCAAAACTCGTCGAGGTATTAACCTCAGGCATATAAGGGCTATTTACTGTGAAAGAGATGTCAGAGGGTTTATGTTAAAAGTTACGCTTCAAGACAGGGAAAAGCATTTTCTGCAAGAAGAATCAAATTTCTATATATTACGAGTTTTATTGGCACGAAGATCTCGTTAAAATGAAAAGCATTCAGACAACGATTCCATTTACTATAAGGAAGAAGTGTTCGTTTTATGGGACTAAAAATGACGTGATAAAGCAAGATTTTACCAATGCGACTGCTAGAGAGACTTCGTATAAATACACGCCCACAGTGAAAAAGGTGATTACCTTCAGTAGCAGTGAATCTGATTCGGATTCAGACGTGGAGAATTTGTTGGTAAAAAATAATGTGAAAGTTAGTGGGAAATGCACAGCTGTTGGGACTCCTCGACGTGTCCGAAAATTGGACAAATCTGACAGTATGTAATTTCGAATGTGTCATTAATATTAATTTTCTATTAATAGATTATGTCACAAAAATTTTCTTTCTTATTTCAGGAGATCATGGCTCCTCACCACCAAAACAAAAAAGGATAGAGAAAACAGAACAAGTTACATGTCCCTCAACACCCTCTACACCCCCTGCACCCTCGACAGCCTCTACACCCTCTACACCCCCTACACCCTCTACACTTTTACATAAATTGCATTTAATTTCCTCACCAGATAAAGAAGATAAGCTAGTTCCTAAAAAATTATTCGGTTCCGAAAAATATCGCAATGCTCGTAAAGCTTTGCACAGCTCAGTACCTGAAGCATTACCTGGTAGAGAATCTCAATTATCTCAGTTGCAAGAGTTTATGGAGAAGCATTTAAAAAATGAAACGTCTGCCTCCTTGTACATCTCGGGGCCTCCAGGAACTGGAAAGACAGCGTGTCTATCGAAACTTATGCTGAGGCCAGAGTTGAAATCAAAGTTTAAAGTGGTTTATGTTAATTGTACAACCATGAAATCTGCTATGACAATTTATGGAAAAATTGTACAGGAGTTGGGCCTATCTGTTGAAAAGTCTAGGAAAAGCAGTAAAACGACTATTGAGAAATATTTAATTTCCAAGCATAAAATGTTGCTGTTGGTCTTGGATGAATTGGACCAGCTAGAGAGCAAGAATCAATCTGTTTTATATTCTATTTTCGAATGGCCATTGATTAAGAATTCAAAGTTAGTTCTTGTCGGCATTGCTAATGCTCTGGACTTGACAGACAGAATATTGCCCAGATTACAGGCTAGATGCGAGCTGAAACCTAAGTTAATGCATTTTCCACCATATACCAAACAACAAATATCTAACATAATAACTGAAAGGTTAAACGAAGCCAAAGTATCGGATCTCTTTACTGGAAATGCAGTGCAAATGTTAGCTGGAAAAGTCGCTGCTGTTTCTGGAGACATTAGGAGAGCCTTAGATATAAGTAGAAGAGTAATAGAGCTTGCAGAATCGCAAAAATTAGTACAAGTTTTACAACCCACGAACAACAATGGTATGTTATTCTGATTAGTCTATAAAGAAATTATATTAGAAAAATTACTAAAATGATATATTTTTGTTACAGAAATAAATACAGGCAGCCCCAAAAAACAGCAGCCTGCAGCAGACAAACCAGTAGACTTGAGGGAAGTTGTTACAGTCTTAAATGGAGTTTATGGAGGATCCCAGAATATTGAAAAGGAAGAAAGCACGTTTCCTTTGCAGCAAAAGTTGCTATTGTGTTCTCTTCTGCTTATTTTAAATAAGGGACGGAATAAGGATGTGACTGTGAAACGGGTATGATATAATAATGCGAAGTTAACGCATTTGTGGCTAAGCATTGTATTATAACGTACATAATTAAAATTTTGTTGTAGTTGCATGAAGTGTACAAAAAGGTCTGCAAGAAACGAAATATTCACGCTGTCGATGGTTCCGAATTTGTAAGTTTGTGTTCGTTAATAGAAACGAGAGGTATCTTAAAATTGATGACCAAAAAGGAACCCCGTTTATCGAAAGTAAATCTGCAATGGGATCAAGAAGAATTGGACGCAGCTTTGCAAGATAAAAATATGATGGCAGAGATCATTAGCGATGTCTCTTGTTTATAAATGTGTTCATATGAAGTTCATATATGTCATTTGTTAGGCTGACTGTTAATGTTTTTAAGCTTTATCGAGCGTCGGAATGCGCAACATATTTTTTAACCAAACGATTACCATTTTTATAATATTGTACATACAGACCGACATGTTACAATCCTTTTCCTAAATTTACTGTTTGGTTACAATGTCTTAGATTTAGAAATTTGAGCAACAATTTATGTAACATGAAAGCACTATTCAACGTTTTGTCGCACTGTTTTAATATTTATATCATTTTTGTATTGAAACAGAACATGTTATCTTTTAATATACTATTTGAATGTATTTACATTTTTGTACAGAATTCTTTTTCTGTACCGAACCGTATACGTCTAAAAATGGTGATAAATGCAACATACTAAATTTTAAACTTTTCACGATACAACTAATAAAAAATAAGTTATTTTAGAGAATTGTTATGTATATATAAGATTAAAAATATAAGACTGAATATTACAGTATTCTTCGTATATATAACATTGAATCACCCTGTATAATACGTAACACTGCCATCTTCTGGCGGGCGTCAACATTTAAGAAAGCGATTCTCATGACTGTGCTCTTGTTGATTGTGTCTAAATAGAGTGTAAAGATTCAACAATGTCTTCGTTACTTGCTCCAGAAATTCCTGCACCAGGATTTTCATTTGAACTTGGTCAAAGGTAATTTATCGTTACAAAGTCTATCCTAAAGTAAAAATTATATTAATAATGCGTATAATCATAAAGGTGGAAGGTAATATTCCGGTATACATAACCTATCATAGGTTAATACTGCTGTGTCATTTTTTAAATAATAATTACCTGTTCAAATAAACTACAGTAGCAAATTTGATGACAGCATTATAATACTATGAAAAATCAATTATAATAGTATGAATTACACGTTTAATCTAGTTTTATATTATTACAGAAATAATTTTCTGATCAAAAAAGGATTCAAACCACCTAAGGCTATTAAAACAGGAACAACAATTGCTGGAGTGATTTATAAAGATGGAGTTATCCTTGGTGGTGATACCAGAGCAACAGAAGATACCATAGTAGCTGACAAAAATTGCTCCAAGATTCATTATCTTGCCGAAAATATGTAGTAAGTTTCACATAATACGGTTAAAATTTTATAAAATAATCGATTAATTAACTGTTCCTTTGAAGTTGCTGTGGTGCAGGAACCGCAGCAGACACCGAGATGACAACTCAGATGATATGCAGCCAGTTAGAATTGCACCGTTTGAATACAGGTCGCTTGGTACCTGTTTGTACTGCCAATACGTTGATCAAACAATTACTGTTTCGTTATCAAGGCCACATTGGAGCGGCTTTAGTATTAGGAGGCTGTGACTTGGATGGTCCACATTTATATTGCATTAATCCTCATGGATCAACAGACAAGCACATGTACACCACTATGGGCAGTGGGTCTTTAGCTGCAATGTCTGTATTTGAAAGTCGATGGAAACCTGATATGGAGGTAAGGACAAACATTTTCTCAAGTGATTACCAGTCATCTGATTACACGTATATTTGATTATTAAATAATGTATTTGCATTGAATTTTGAATTTAGGAAGAGGATGCCAAAGAACTTGTAGCAGATGCAATTCGCGCTGGTGTGTTCAATGATTTGGGTTCTGGTTCCAACGTCGATCTATGCATCATACGGAAAGGTTCCGTTGAATATTTGCGGCCTTATGATGTCGCCAATATAAAAGGAGAACGTTCAATATCTTATCGATACAAACGCGGCACCACTGCTATACTCAACAAGACAGTACATCCTATAATTATCGAGGAAGAAATTATTCGTAGACTTCCCGAGGAAACAATGGATACTTCATCTTGAAATGTGCATTAGGTACTTCTAAGTATAAGCTGAGATGGTATGCAAATTTTTTAAACAGCCAGAATCTTTGGTCTTATGTTCTTTTGATTAATAAATTTAGTTCCAAACAATAAAATACAAGGTGTATACATATTTTTATATTTTGATTATTTTATAATGACTATCGTACAAACTTTATTGTATAGTAACGGCGGCAGAGATCTATAAGTTAAAAGAGACCTGCGGATTGCTTCAGTCTTTGCCTCTTCCAAGGTGGTAGTTTCACGAACTCGTTCGGTTCCATTTTAAAAACGGCGATAAAGTTATCGAAAGTAAGGTGCATCTCTTTCCGAGCCACGTCAACGCCGGATGGTAAATTTTCTGGATCACTTTTCAAAACGGAAAATGGATATTTCACGTAATTATCAAACTCGCTCGATGATTTCGAAGACGTCTGTATCTTCGTCAATGGTTCTTTATCTTGCGAAAGCGTATAAAACGTTTCGAAGGATTTGTAGTCCCGTAATAAATTGTAATTCCAATTGTCAAACAGTCCAATGAACGTTGAAGGCTCCGCGCCTGAAACAAATTAGATAAACAATTAATAGAAATTCACGAATATTTTTCATGAAAGAGCGAGTCATTGTACCTTGCTTGATCACAGAAATTGTAGTATTTCTATCTCGACTAGTTGGATGAGTGTATAAAAACACCATGGCGTCTTGCACACATTCCCTTAACGACTTGGGCGTCGAATACTTTCCAATGCAGATCCATATTACATTTCCAGCATCCAGCAGCCAAATCGCTTCCGGAAGGAGGCAGCTTTGTCCAAATCCAAGAACCTCTTCACCGACGAATGTGTCTCCTTCCGTCACGCACTGGTATAAGTGTTTCTCAAGCTCCTCTCCGACGTCGACGGTCTCCGTGCCATAAGTACCTTTACCTCCAAGTTCATCCCAGAAATCATTGTCTTCTTTATTTTCAATCATCAGAATCGCATTTCTAGGCGCTAACCGTCGGGACGCTTGTCGAGCGTCGCCTGTGCTCTTGCCACCGCACCACACTACAGGCATATCCGAGAATAGGATAAAAACTCCGCTGGAATCGAGGCTGCTAGATCTCAGAGGACGTTCAACCGCTTTTGATGAATAAGGTGTAGACCCGAATACTCTGACAAGATACTTCTCCGGCGCTGCAAGCAAAATGATTAAATAGCAAGGTTGCTTTGGCGAAACAGGAGGGCAGCAAAAGTGCAAAGTTCAGAAACGTCACTAACGAGAGTCCCGGTGTCTTCCAGCTAGTATCTTTAACTTTCCATCGTAAATCTGAAGCAGATGAGGTGGCTCTCTGCCTTGGCAGGCTTTCACCAGCTGCGCAGAGTTGTCCTCTGATAGACGACAAGCGGCTTCTAAAGCAGCTTCTCGGTCTACCTTTACAGAATGAACTCCTTCCCAGCAGTAAACCTACAACGTTGCCAGTTAAATTCTGGTGTTATAAAGTTCAATTATGTATGAAACTTGGATTACGTACTATGCATTTGCTCCTGCGGCCCTGCCCGTACTTGTAGCACATTACGTAGCAGGCTTCTGCATAGTAAATGCCTTTGTCCTCGATCTGGACCGTTCCCTCTTTTTGAGCCACTCTCCAGAGTGTCTTCTCGCCGGTTCCATCGTCAACCAGTTGGCATTCGGCAGCCATCCTGGGTCTTTCGTTCATGTAGTCAGGTTCGAAGCTGGGCGGTAGAGAAAGCGGTCTAGCCTTCGAGGGTCCCCAGCCTCTGACAAGAGCCTTCATCTCTGTCGGCTCGTAAGTCTCGACTGTTCTCCCAACGGACACGCCGTTGCTATAGTTCTTCTTCTTGACGAATCCACGCGCGTTGCGGACAGCTTCTAGCTTTTCCCTAGCGTTGACGTTGTGTCCGACCCATGCCCACACACCGGCCTCGCCACGATCAATCAGGTAAACTGATTCAGACGTTAGATCAGACCGCAGAATTGGCCCAGACTTCAGCTCCGCCACTTTGTATTTGCCGGACTGTTCGCTGCACCTGTATAACTTGACTGGAGCTGGGGTGTTCACTCTGTGAGGACGATCTGGACGAACTACCCTGGTAGACGGGTCCAAAATGCTCGCAAACAGGTGTCTGTCATCGTCAATCAGAGTTTGCTCGTAACCATCTTCAACGATTACGACTCTGCCATTGTTGTTCTCCTTCTTCGTCTCCAGGATGGTCACCGCGTGGCGTTTGTGCAAGGGATCGGCTAAGGATCCTAGCCAAAGAAAGATGACGCCCCTGATTTTAAAAAGATACCATGTTAACACTAGGCTTGCTAAAAGCGACTATTTTACATTCTATTATAAAAATAACGAGAATTTGTCTATTCGAGTTTTTATGTGTTGTGACAGAAAATGTTTATTTCGCATAAATATTCGCAGTCCAGTAACAGTTGATAAAGAGTGATCATTGGACGAAGAGTTTCTTTTACGTGGAACGTACTTGAACAGAATGTCCACCAGAATCACGTCGCGCGAGCTGAATTGGTCCCAATCGACCTTCTCGAGCTCCGTTAAAAGAGGATTCGCTACTCCGGTGACTCTGTGCAAACTGCAAGACGGTGTCTCGAAATGGAACTTCTCGACGACGAGACTCTGCCGGAAATACGCCAAAAACCTTGGACTTTCACGACCTTGAGCTTCTCTCAGAAGAATCGTGGCGGATATCTGAGAGTCCAGTTCTGCAGCTCGGAGGGCGGCTGCACCGGAAATCGTCGAGTCGCACGCGGATCCAATCCAGAAATGAATGACACGGACTACCGGACCCGATTTCAGGTCCTTAACCTGTTTGAATAATTTTCACGGATGAGGATTGATTCGTTCGAACACTGTACCCGGTGTTCTAAAGTACGGTAGCAAGTACAAGCAAAAAGTGAGAGAATGTAGGACACTGTTACTCGTCAATATTTTTACATACATCTGCTAAAGTAACGAGATAAAGTTCTTATATTACTTTGATAAAGTATTTAGCCAAAAGACATAAGTGGATGGGGGATAGATTAGTTCACAATGAGTGTGTAAAAAATGCGTAACATCCTTTTTTTGCGTTGCGAAGAGATTCACAGGTTCCTTTCACTTTTTTTTCAAGAACGACAGAGTAGATTGTGAAATAAAGGAAGTGGTAACAATAGAAGCATCGATAATAAAGACTAATTACCGGCATGCCAGGATAAGGGAGCGGACCGTCCTTCGGCGACACCGCATAGATAATGTATGCCAGCTCCGAGAGGAAATATCCCATATTACTTCCGGTGACGGCTGCGACCCGTAATCCCTGTTGCACCGGCATTAAAATGTAATTTCGTATTTCACACTTTCACTCGTTGTGTTTCTTAATCTCTCGAACAGCCGATGCAGTGTATTAAACTCACGCGATTCCCGTATACAGGGTGGTTCGTTATTCTTAGAACGACCGACAAGGGGATGAGGACGACACAACGTTCTTTCTTTTTACGAAGATATAAGACGAACAATTCCCTGAGAAAATTGCTGTAAAAAGCCTCACAGTTTCACTTTATAATTAGACTGGGAACGGTCGTTTTGTCGATCGCACCATTTATAACGAACCGTCCTCCACAATTATTATTTTAACTCTGCTGTTCTCCTGGAGTTTATGTAATTTTTTTTATTACGTTCTTGGTGAAAATTGAAATTGCGAATTCTTTTGATCTTCCCAGTGTTTCGTATTGGAGAGATCGAGGAGAACAGCGAAGCAGAGAAGTTGAGAAGATTACCTCGATTTTCCAAACGCGGAACGTGGTGCTGTTCTTCGGGACATTCTTGAAGATATCGCCATTGGAGTCGTCGGAACGGCAGCTCCTGTCGTCCTGCGTGAAATCAAGAGAATCCTCTAAGAAAATCATCGAGATCCTCGATGCTCGTTGATCACTCGAGAGCGAGGACGCCGCGTCGAGTGCTTTCCTTATTTCAATTAAGCTTTCCGCGTACTTACGCGGCCTTTATATACCACTCTCCTCCCTTTATGCACTCATAAAAGCCGAACCGTATCGTTATTATCAGGAACTTTAATTCCGTGGCTTTAATACGTAGACCAATTTGCCAGTTTCCGACGTAAAACTCCAATTAAGAGGCGCGATATCGGGCAAAAATCCGGAACAATCGAGCGGACGAGGGGGGAAAGATCAATTAACGAAATTATACATGGCCGATTATTCTCGGCGTGGAACGGTACATTTCAGTCGACGCGACGCGAGCGAGAGAAGGACCGGCAAAGAACGGTTCTTCACGATTTTCAAAAGAGTCGAGTGCGATACCGTTGCCAGGATCACCGGAAATCGTCCTTCTTCTCACGCTTTCCCTCTTGCGTTTATCGGTTTTCTCCCTACAGTTTCATAGAAATTACGCACCGACTCCTCGATCCTCGACGATAATTCCGACATTTGTCGTCCGTCGCTGACGATCCGCTCGATCCTCGCAGTTATCCGGGATGTCTTTCGGTGGGAACACTGTAGCTGGCGGGCCCCGATCGATTTTACGTTTTAAATTGAACGAACACCGGTTCGATCCTTTCTGATCGTGCCTAGCCTCGCGGCACGATCGCGCGCGCATGAATTTCGCAACGGAGAAACGCGATCAGTGCTCGCACACCGCGCTCGCTCGCAGAAAACTAGGGTATGGGAACTCGCGAGAGCGAGGTCCTCCGGAGGACTTAATCGCAGGTGATCCACGATCCTATACGATTCAGAGCTCTCGCCGGGGTTCGCCTGGTTCCGTCCCTCCACGACACTCGAGTAATTGTCCGATGGCTATGCAAAGTTTTATCTCTAGATAGTGACTATTAACGATACCTGCCGACTCATCGCAGGAAAAACGACAAAAGAATACACTCCTAAATTTCCATATTAGGAATATTTTAAATGTAACGCTGCTTGGCAATTTTCTCGCCTCTCCGTAACTGGATTTTAGTCGTCGAAAACGATTATGCAAGTGCCATAAATTGTCGTACTTCACATAATTTTCATTCAGGGTTAGTCGACTGTAACTTGTAATATCGAATTATGCTATTCTATCGACTAAAGAGGACATAAAATTGGATCACGTTTTCTTTCGTTATGTTCAAGAGTGTATTATCATATTGAATGTCGTGAGAAAGTTTTTTTTTTTATTGCGCTGAACGAAATGCAATACGTACGCAGCGCATAAAAATTTCAATTGTCCGAAGAGATAATTTTTTATTGTGAAATCGGACGATATAAAAGCGAGATAAGCTATTTTTACAGTGCGTGCGACATACGAAAATTTCATTGGAAAAGTTGTTCTGTGCGTATCGCAGTCTAAAACACACCCACGCAGCGTGTACCTACATTCCGTTCCAACCGAGTCGCGACCGTACGTGTGAGAACACAATTCTGGAAAGAATCACCGTCTTATCAGAAATTAATTGCCGTGTTAGCTTCACGGCTGACGATGTTTCCTTGTAACAGGATGTCGGAGTAAGTGTTACGGAGAAACGGGCGTATATTGTTTTCGTATTCCGTAAAAATGTACAACCGTATACGCGCGTCGGCACGGTGGCACGGTTCAAATGAATTCCGCGTTTCTGCTCGAGTTTCTGCATGTGAGTAATTGGGTTCGACAAACGATCTCCGAAATGCTCTCATTAACGACACATTGAATTACAAATTCCCGGATGCTAAATCTTTCGGCCTGGAAATGTCTTGGTATCCTCTAACATTTTTAATTAGACTGAATTTTTTTTTTAATATACTCATGTCCGTCGGATAAGTTATTTGTGACACGATGCAATAATTTTGCCAATAATGTTCTGACCATTTCAGATCGGACATCTGATTTAGCGCTCCTACTTTTACCGCTAGAAAAAGAAAAACCGATCGATTGGGGCCATAGGCTGTGCAAGGTCTTCGTAACGACGCTATAAAATGGTCGCGTTAGCCGCGACGCTGCACGCGAACATGCAAGAATTTGTTCATACATCATGGTGGATGTTCTTTATAACTGACATTCATTTCTGCACCAATGATTGCTTACTTTACTGCTTTACGTTACATCCATCAGCGATGTTACAATTTCATGGTACGTAACAACAGTTGCAGCACTTATCAGCTGTTCTACATAGGCTAGCGAAGCTACATACTCGAGTACAATTGTCTGAAATAAAACAGAAGAGATGCTTCGTAAAAAAATCTGCGTTCTTATCGATCGACGAAGATTATAAAAATCGATCGGTGCTGCGTCGGGCTGCGAGACGCTTCGCAACGATGCTACGAAAACGGCATTAGCATTCTCCGCGAGTGTGTCGACTCGTTTCTTCCCTACTTTTTCTGCTCGCGTGACTGTCTCGTTCCGACCTGAGGTTTCCACTTGACGAATGACTCGCTAATTGCTCCACGCTTTCCCAGTTCGCCGGTTGCCCCGTTGCCCGTTGTCTCGCGCAGAAATATTTCAGCGTCGGTGACGCAACAGGGTATTAACTTCGGCTCGGTCGCGGGCCGTGTGGGTGCAGCAAAGTGCAGTAAAGCGCGGCGGGCTCGCGATCCTCATTGTTTTCGCGGACGCGTATCACACGCGCCCATTCATGCCCACGCCCAGCGTTCGTTCGAACACGCTTCTCGCGAAATTGTATGCGTGTCGCGAACGGTACGCGTGCACACGTGCTGCTCGAGCGTGGTCCGCGACGATCATTTGCGGCAGGAAGCGGTGACTGCACTTGCTGCACGCCCACTTGCTCGTCCAGGCCGATCTTCCGCGAACCGTTTCGCGGGGAGGTGAAAATTTGCGACCGTTCGCGACCTCGGGGAGTTGTTCTACCACGCGATACGGCCACCGTCTGGTCGCGACAAGCACTTGTCCCGGGCTGCTGATCTTCATGCGTGCTCGATCGAAACGTCTGAGGAGTATTTCAAAATTATAAAGAAGTTTTTATACCATCTGAAAATATTAATGTTAATCATACGAATACGTGGTTGAATCGTGGAAACCCCTATAAGACCGAAGACAATCGGACGAGCCGCGAGTCGTATCGGTTTGCTAACTTTAGAAAGTCGGTTTGTAATATTCAATAATTTTGTCTGTTGGCAAGGGGGTCACTGGTTAAGAATACTGCATCGACGGTATTGAGAAATAGTAAAATTAACAAACTGCACGGTAGCGGAATCATCGAATACCGTACACTGAATAATATCACATGCTTTACAGCTTTCTTGTTACCGGACGGTGGATTTTATGCATTTGTAGAACGCACACGCGCACGCACGGATTAAGTCTGGAAGTGTAGAGGTCAGCCTTCGTCCTATTTCGCGTTTGATAGACCGGTTAGTAAGTCGAGGTGAATTGCAGAACGCGTATGCGTTTCGGCGTCGCTTTATCATGGAAAAAAAACGAGTAACATCTGATTATTCGTTTCCGGACAGTGATTTTGTAGGCACCATAAATCACAAGGACGCGGCGCGTTGCAGGACTTCCAGACAGAACGATGACCGTGTAAATGGAAATCGATATGATCCTCTCGAAGGAAGAAACGAAATCTCGACGAAGGGGATGGGCAAGGTGTCCAAAATGTGCTGCGTAATGTATCTTAATACAATTAGCAACGCTGTCGTCCACTTAACAACCGTTTACGAGCGATAAAAATACCTGGACATGATTGAATCCAACAACTTGGCGACAAACAAAAAACTGAGGAATCGGCGGAAGAGATGACCGAGCAGGAACGACGAGTTAACTCGTCATCTTCGGCTCGTAAAAATCTACAGTAGAAACTTGGGAAATCTACAATGAAAGTACCGAGTGCCTTCGACACGAATTGCATACATGACTATACAGAATAAAATAATAAAATTAGCTCTCGACGAAAGAGCAAGAGTTCGGGAAAGTAGGGACGACAATCGGATCGATGGATCCCGTAGCGACTCCTGGATCTTTCCCAGGGGTTCCCGGCGGTGGAACTCACCCGTCTCGAGAAATCCATGGTGTTTATCCCCCGTTGATCCGTTCACGTCATTTAGAAGCGGCGCGGAGACGATTCCGTGGACGATATGCGCGAAGGAGCAGGAGAAGGCGTTCGGCGCGAAGCAACACCCGTCTAACTGTACGCGAACACAACTGATACGATGCGTTCCTGACTAAAAAGAAACCGTACCGGTGCGGACTCGTCCGGAAGTGGGCCCGGAACCCGGGCCGGCCACCCGTGACCAACGGGTACCTCGTGAATACGAGCGGCGAGAGCCATGCGGGCATCGGTTCTATGGTGTTGTATCTACACGCATCTCGCTCGAGCGCACCTGTTCTGTACTGTTCCTCTACCTTTCCAACATTATCCGACGACGCTTCCCTATCCATGCTCCTGTTCCTTTTTTCCCCCCTTTTTTACTCTCTCCTCTTCCTCCTTCTGCACGGCTCTTCCTCCTCGTCGCCGTCGGTTGTCTTCGCTCGAATAACGGATGCCGATGTAACGATCGAGATTACGGTCTCCTAGGCACCGCGCAAGATTAAGTGCGTCCCCTTCGGAGAGACTCGCTTCTGGCGCCTGTCGGCGTGTAATACGCGAGCACGAGGTATTTCGCGAATCAACTACGCTTCCTGATCCCACAGGAAAACAATTCGGTTCGAGCACTAAACGTCCGACGATGCGGTTTTATCGCAGCCGCGCCGTTACGGTTTTATTCGATTCATTGGCCAAGTCAGTCTCTAACTACCGGGCTGAACTACCGCATGGGACGATTCTTTTTTTTCTGGGTTACGCTCACTTCGAGCACTCCGATCTTACACATTATTCGACGGCGTTTATTTCATAATTTCAAGTCGAACAGACTCGAGTCCGTGAAGAACCAGATTTCAGCTATCGTGGTCTTCAGAGCTACATTCTTCGAGCCAAAGACAGACGTAAATACCGATTGCCCTGCGAGGCATTATCTCTGCTAAAAAAAAAACAGCAACAAAACCATGGCTTCTCAGGATAATTTACAGCGAGACAGCAAGATTGATAGTCTTCTGCCACCTGAAGATTGAAAGTTTTTCTCTCCCTAATGTTATTTGCCCCGAGGTACAAATCCGAACGCTCTCAGAGTAAACAGCTATAATACATGTTTGTGCTTGTTCCTGTTCTGCAGCATACCGGTCTCTCCATAGCAGGATATTTAAATTCTAAGACTTAAACGCTTTGCTGCTTCCTGCGATAGTTAATTAGCCGGGCTCTGCCAAATTAATACAGTTGTTAGTCCTGCACCAAGAAACACCGCGAATTGGAGCAGATACAGAGTGATTGAGCGTTTCCACTCTACAACGAAACGGTTCAAACAGGAATATTTATAATCGATTTTTTAACTCATTTTGCACTTGTATTAGCTCTGCTTTATCGTTGAAAACGTACGGAAATACAGACTTCCGAAAATTATGGAACAATCGTCGGTGGATAATAAATTATGGTGCATGTTTCGTTGCCACCTGGTATACGAGGATACGTGAACAGTTCCACGAAAGCCATTCATTTATTCGAACATAGCTCGAGGACGTTGTTTCTCCGCACGAAGAGGAACAGAATCAGTGTCTGTCAGCTGACTCTGACAGATACAAGAAACTTTTATTTTTTATGATAGTTTTACATGGTCCAGGAAAAAGCCGATGGACTGGAGAAACGATGAATCCGATAATTCGAGTGGTTAGTTGACGTTTCCCTGTTTACTAATAATCGTATAAAATTGACGTTGAAATTACACGTTTCGTTTCACGAACAGTTGAAAATTTTACGTGGGACGAGAAAAATGTTTTGTCCAAGAACAAGAGCGACATGAGCCTGTCCGGCGCTATAGGATGCAACGTGTGTTCCCAAGGAGTGCAGGTTTCAATCATTTTTTTTCACCGCAACTATTAACGAATTAATTACGAATCAACGATACGCCTGGTTATTAGAGCGAATCATTCGGCTCCCATAAATTGTTTATAAAAGAAAAATAACAAATTATTCTTATATTAAAAATATTTGAGAGGTTGCACCCTTTCGGCGTTACGTGACGCGTATTACACACGTCTCAGAAATTGGTTTCTGCGAGCGCCGTGGACGTGTTTACACGCATTTAAAAATATTCAGTGTCAAGATACGCTATAAACAGTACACTATACGGCGCACGCGTGATCCATTCGTGAAAAGTATGCAACACCGAAAGGTATCGAAGATGCGACAAATTTTAAAAGCTCCAGTTGCTATTCTCATGCCGATATTATGTATGGAATACAGATTTTTTAATAGGATAAATTCGATTGCTGCGACTTAAACAATTGAGCCATAGTCGCACGTGGATCACGCGATGGATTTACAGGAGTTGATTAATACGTTTATAAATGTCCCCCAAATACTAGCTAATAACATTTTGAAGATATTTAGACGTATAATGAGATCATTTTTAAAATTTGCAATGTGGACGTGTCAGCTTAATTTATTGCCAAATGTTACGCCTAGGTATTTTGTTGAGGTTACTCCTCCGAATTCTGAGTTTCCGAGCACTGATTTTAATTTCAATAATAAGGTGTGTATTCGAGAGAAGAGTATTTTAATTTATATTTCGGAGGATTTAATGTTATTTTTTAGTTGGACCATTTTTGTTATATGTCGAGTGTGCTTTAGAGTGTATGTTGTGACGTTCTGGTATTTAACCCTCTATAAGATGGTTAAATCGTCTGTGAACAGGTAGGCTTCGATTGGTAAGGGTATTTGGTATAGAATATTGTTAATTGATATTGGAAATAATATTACAATGAGCACAGAGACTTCAGGAACTCCATTATGCGGTATAGAGTCCACGGTAGTATTTTATAATTCCACTTTGCAGTGGGGATGTTATGTTATTGTCTTTTAATGTCCATTGAAGTTCAGTTGCCATTTTTTCCACTGTGTTGCATACATTATTGGTAAGTGAAATGGGCAGATAATTTTCAGATATTGTAGGATTCTATTACCCAGTCCGGGGCAGGTGTCCGTTCATTATCATAATTGATCTGGTTTTATTTGTAAGCGAGGTATTCGATCATGGCTCGAACTGAGTTTTTGGTAAATGTTTCTGCTAACAGGTTTGCCATTTCTTGTTGTTTGTAAGATTTTTTCATAACAGATAGTTTACAAGTAATTCAAGGTGATAAAGTTAGTTTAAACGTTATCATATGTATCATAAAAATGTTGACTAAGAGATTAAAACATATTTTTATGTAGCAAATAATTGAAGGTGGCAGAGTTAAGCGACTCACCCTGAATTATTCTGCAAATAGGTGAATCTTGCCAAATGTAAAGAATCAAAGAGCTTCACATCGGTCCTGGATCGTTTGGAATTAGACGCGGAACTCGAAGCCAGGAATGAGATACCGCTTAGGCGAACGAGCGATGCTCAGACGGAGCCTTCTGACGACGTGGAACAAGAATTGTACAGCGTGAATGCCAGAGACGTGTTTCCCTGTCGACAAGTTCTTCATCATCCTGATATTTTATATTTCCAAGTACGATATCCAATTATTCAGATACACATTGCGCTAAGTTGTTGACAAATTTTCAGGGTGTTAGGTATCCACCTGAAGATATCGCTAGTTTCTGGAAAAAGGATTCGCGAATGTGGCTTTGGAAATCGATTAGACTCATGCGAAGAAGAAACGAGTTAATAGCTACTAACTCGTGTGGAATGAACAACGAAACCGAAGAAAAAGAATAATCTGATCGTCGATCTAGAATTTCGGACGTGAAGTTGTTCGCATTGTTATTTTAAATCGAATCTATTTTTTGTACGTATGTATTCTGCATTAGACGATAAGTAAAGTCTATTATTGACATATATTAGATCCCTTTTCTTTTTATCACTTTTCCAATTTATTATTTAGAGTTACTCCTAATAACGAATCGCAACAGTTATAGAATTTTATCTGTAACAAAAATAAACGATGAAATATTAATGTGGTTGCATATTTTACTTTTATCTTAACAAAATAACGATACGTTTTCGTCAAAGCATGAATAAAGTTAATACAATAATGAAGTTTATAATCGGTCTGTTCCCATCGGATCGGAATTATTCTCTATTTCAACCACATGTTTCTAGGGAGTCCAATGGTTGTTTTTGTGTTTCCGATTCGATCTCTTCACCCACTTCGAATCGTGTGAAGTCTACAATTTCTGCCTCTTTATTTTGCAATAGCTGTTGCACAGACAGTGACGAGTCGAGCAGAAATTCTTGGTACAGCATGATCGATTCTTCTTCCACGTCGCAGTGCGGTTCGTCGACTAGCGGATCTCCAATTTTGGTTGGGTTCATTCCTAATATTGAGAAATATATTACATAAAATGTAGGAAATAGTTTTATGTGAATTCGGAGCGAGTATAATTACCAATGATATGCTGACAAAGCTGCAAGCCCAAAGTGGAACATTTTTGTTTGGATTTTAAAGCAACTAGGGCACCGTATCGTCCAAACGATGTTGGCACTGGATTGACGGGTGTGGGATGAGTACAGCCATAGAGATACACGCCTGGTTGGACATTTATGCATAACGCTCGTCTTATATTAATGTTTTCTCCAACGCTTCCAATGGCTAGAGCAGAATGATCGCCGAGGTTCTTGCCATCGCCCACTGGCAAAGAATTAATACAATCTGTGAAGAGTACAGTTTTAGATACAGGCAAACTTGATTCCATTGTCATTCCATGCTTCAACACAGTAGACAGCGTGATCTCTGCTAGGTCAAGGAATTTTTTATTTCTCGCAACAAAGTCCGTCTCGCAGTTGATCTCCACAAGTGCTCCATAATTATTGTTGGTAACCACTGCTATTAATCCTTGAGTAGTTGCTCTGGATTGTAACTTGACCGCTTGAGACCAACCTTGCGTCTGAGCCTGTTCCTTCAGCCATTCCTCAGCCTATAACATTTAATAATTGTTAACGTATTATGCGAATAATCATTAATACCATTAATCGAAGCTTCTTACTTTCTCCAAGTCATTGTCATGCAGCTCTAACGCTTTCTTACAATTCACAAATGTGTAGCCAGTTTTCTTCCGCAACTTTGATAATAATGTTTTCTTCGACGAATAGCAGAGCAGATAATTGGCGTGTATCGAACGAAACAGCTGACGTGGAATCATCTGAAACATGCCATTGGTTCTGTCATTTTATATCCAAATAAATACTGATTGGTTTGCACAAGAATCTTGGGGAGACCTAACCTAAAAATATTCGACCACCACTTTGAACAGTATCTTAAATCAAACTAACAGTAAAATGTCAATTCCACACGAAAAGCATTAGATTAAGAAATAGCACACATTTTCTGCGAATCGATTAATTTCGTTGCCTAGAAACTGCAGTCAATTGTAGCTATTTAGATGTCAATGTATTTGCGATTTAACGATGGCAAATGCATGTGACTAAGATTCTATCGTTGACGACCAACAAACATACTGTACAGTCATTTTTCACTCGAATCTTTGATTATACCGAAAAAACGATTCTTTATCTCAATACTTACCGTGACTACAGTTTAAAAACCAATCCTAGTAACAATTGATAAACCAAAATCTATTCCGAAAGTGGCGCCTCTGTGACGGTATAAAATTCGACCGCAAAGTAGTAGAGGAGATGGATAACTTTCGATTGAAATTCGTAAGTTGTTCAGTCATTGATTCATCGGTTGTAATCGATTTTACGTTAATGAACACTTCAAGGAAACTTTTAATCTGTCAACGTACGTTCGTCTCGCTTGTGAATCTGTTTTTTAGATGTAAAAGAAATTTCATTTTTACGAGGGCCATCCGTGGATCTCGGATTCAACATGGAATGCGATTGCGAGGAAGTCACATCGTGCGAAGGGCTTCCGGGCCAGTCGATTAAAAAAAAGCGCGCGAAAACTAGTGCAAAGATAAGCAAACTGGTCGATTCGAAGGTTGAACCGTTGTATTCTCTGCCAGAAAAGTTCATTCGGAATTGCTCTAAATGCAGAAGGAAGGATGACGCGCGAAAACGATTGAGATCGCAAGAGACTTACACCGATAAACGATTAAAAACGGAGAACTTCCGCAGGTCAACGTAGAACCATTAATTTCTCATACAGCGTAACGCGCTCGAGAACCTTTTTTCCTTCGGCGACGCAATTTGCATCGTTCTACATTGCAGATATACGACAAACAGAATTTTCTTATCGACGTGTTATCAAGCCTTTTAAAAAACTGTGCATAAACTGCAAGACTACCTGGTCGAGCTTAATTAACGAGAAATTTGCTTGTAGATTCATGGTGGGCCTAGTGGTGAAACCTGAATTACCGAAGTTGGATGCAGACTTAAGCTCGGACGAGGACATAAATCGTTATTATAATTATATTACCAACGGGGTGGACACTTTTCATACCCAAATGCACAACGACGTTCTCGAGAACATACTATATTCTGTTCCGTTCGGTTTGCGCGATCAATTCTACCATTGTACGGAGGATCTACTTTTCGAGATCAGAGACACGTACACTACGAACATTAAGAAAGCGATATTGGAGTTTGCGCTGCGGGATCCTCTTCAGGAACAGTTGCAGGAGGTGGATGCATGATCAATATGCAATATTCTATATAGAACGTACTTCTGAAAGAACGATTAATAAAATTAATTTATTTCGGAACGCTTCTTTAATTCACATTTTTGTTTCAAAGTTAGAACACGACCTCACAATAGCAATTTCGATAGGAACAAGATGCTCATCTGCTGTCCAGCTTGGTGGGTCAGGTTCGCGAGCGAATCGCAGCTCTCCAGGACACGCTGTACCTGATAAATCCATGCATGAAGATGACTCTGGATCAATGGATACACAAATTTCGGTACGGAACTGTTCATTTCCAGTGGGGCACTCGTGTTCGATAGATCAACTACATTCCAGAGACTTCCGGCTCGCCGATATCGGAAAAATCGTGGAACACGAGGGCAGCTGGGACCTGGGGGAGTTCGAAACCGTACTTTCTCGTCAAATCGAAAAGGGGAGGATCGTGTTGAAGACCTCTTGGTACAGTGGAATTCAGGATATATTCCTCGTGGTGCGGTATCCGCGTTGTTTCAATGAAATTAACATTTCGTATTAACAGAGGCGAGACATTAACAATTTTACAAATTCGTTGTTTCAGAAAAACAGAAAAGGTTTGGTACCGAGTCCATTACAGAAAAGAAAGTTCAAACGATTCTTCGGCTGCGTAGCTAAGATAATGGAGGGTCAGCTTCTTTCTCTGTGCCAAAATAGTCTGAAGGATTTCACGGATTTGATCGTCCGGGGCCAGGTGAATCGGTTCGGTTCTGTAAAAATCCGTTCGGAATGAACAATTGTTGCATTACTTTCAGCCGAGTAGATGCGAATTTCACGTGGATATAGTCGTCGCATCGGAGTCGCTGAGCTTCCACCCGTCCTTTGACGAATTCAAAGACGGACTTTGCGGCGTATTGGATCGAATATGCAAGGCTGTTACGAGATTCAACACGTTGGAGACGCAGCTTTATCTGGATTGGTCGGGCACCTTAGATGTCCTAGAAGTAAATCGAAAATACTTGTTGTCACGTGGCCCTGCTAAATGGATAACAAACAATTTTGAAAATCTACAGGCAAGGATAGACTATTCGATGGTGGAGGCGCAGAAGCAGGAGATAATCGATCTGATCGAACGCGAGAAGATCGTTCCGCAGAAAATTTTGGCCACGCTGGAAGTGTAATTATCAATCGTTCGGTCCGCTCGTTTCTATCCGAGGATCGGTGGAATGTTTGTTCGTTGCAGGTACGAACATTTGTACAACAACGACGAGTACGACATGGTGCAGAGGTTCGTGAGCGACGAGAACAAAACGCTGGAAGAATACGAGGGGATGATGAACCGTTATCGCTCGCTTATGGCGAATATTCCGGTGAAAATCGAGGGGACAGCGTTCACCGGCCTCTTCAAAGTGTCCCGAAAAACTTTTGTCGGGACAATCGTCGATAAAGTCAATCGGATACAGAATCTTCTTATCGATACCCTCGTCGACAAGTATCAGCGCACTGCAGCCAGGCGAGTATTCTATTTCTCTTAATCCTTCGGGGACGCTGAAAAGCTGACGGTTAGACAAAAGCGATCGAGAAGTAATCGTTGGTGTAGAGTCGCACAGGAATACGAAGCGATAGCAGAACGGGCTCTGAGCACGCCCGCCGACACGGCAGCCCTGATGGACCTGATCGCGTTCATTAGAAAATCCGTGGACGGATCGCTGAAGCAGCTGGAGACTGACCTCTACGATATAATTCAGCACATTCTCCTTCTGTCGGATTATCATGTCCTCACGGGCGCCGAGATCCACTCCAACAACACGGCGTTTCAATGGTACCACAGGATGCCTGATATTCTGGCCGAGAACGAGATTCTGGTGGCTACCAAGACAGTGGAGTTCCAAGAGGCTCTGCGAAGTATCATATCACTCTTACATCATTTTTGTATACTCCGCTTAAAAAAGTTTCCGCCGATTGAGCCTACATTCCTCGTCCAACAGTCAGGTACATCAAGTTCGAGGAGGAATTGGACTCCTACGCCAAGCAAGTGGACGATATTCAATACTGGGGCGATATAGCGGACGTCTACAAGTACCAGAAGAGAACACAGACCTTGGAGAACAGACTGATAGCTGCTATGGAGAAGATCGACAAGTTCAACGAGGAGGAAGCGTCGTTCGGTTGGGAGATCACGCAGTATCCGCGCAGGAAACAGATCGCGGACCAGTTGAAGCCGTTCAAGCAGCTGTTCGATGCTATCTGCGACTTCATGACCAAGCACGACTTATGGTTGAACTCGATGATCGGCAGCTACAGCCCCGAGGACATCGACAACGACGTCGGATACGCGTACAGGTTAATATCTGCAGGTGTTGGACAAAATAATTAACTGACGGATTAATAAACGCGTCCGAACTTGTCGAATCGATTAGAACAATCTACAAATTGGAGAAGACCTTCCAAGAACCGGACCTGAGGGACCTGGCAGGCAGCGTCCGCGAGAATATCGAGGATTTCAGGACACGCATGCCGATCATCTTCACGTTGGGCAATCCAGGGTTGAAGGATCGCCACTGGGAGCAGATATCGGAGATTATCGGCGTTCCCATCAAGGTGGACGCTGACCTGACGTTGGCTAAAGTGTTGGACATGGGCTTGGACTCGATGGCCAGCAAGTTCGAGGCGATTTCGGACAATGCTTCGAAAGAGTCCACCTTGGAGAGGGCTATGGACAAGATGGAGAAGGACTGGACCGATCTGGCGTTCACTGTGAATCCTTTCAAGGAGACTGGGACCTATGTCATCGCTGGCGTCGATGATATTCAGCTGCTCCTGGATGATCATATCATCAGGACCGTCACTATAAAGAACTCGCCGAATATCAAGCCGTTCGAGAGTAGAATTCTGTTAGCAGATTATTCAAATTGTAGAAGCCACGCGGAACAAACCTGGAACAGGCTGACAATGTTATGCTTTCTTGATGAAATAGGTCGTGGGAGCGCAAGATGTACCTGCTGCAAGACATCCTGGACCAGTGGCTCCGTGTCCAGGCGATCTGGATGTACCTGGAGCCGATATTCACGTCTCCGGATATTCAACAACAGATGCCAGACGAAGGACGCAAGTTCTCCGCCGTAGACAAGACCTGGCGCGACATCATGAAGGCCGTCCAAGCGGATCCTCGGGTCCTCTCCGTGATCGAGATCGATAAGATGCTCGAGAAGCTGAAGAAGAGTTTCGGCCTGCTGGAGGACATTCAGAAGGGGCTGAACGATTACCTCGAGAAGAAGCGGCTCTTCTTCCCACGGTTCTTCTTCCTCTCTAACGACGAGCTGCTGGAAATTTTGTCGGAGACCAAGGACCCAACTCGGTAATGCAACCCACCGATTCTTTTCTGATAAATGCATCAAATCTGCAGGCTAGTCCGCAGTCTGGACCGCATTTAGATAAAATTACCAGATCTGTTGTGCCGTTTAATGAAGCAGGATTTTATCAGGCTAATTGCCAAAATCGTTAAAATTACACCATCTCATCAACGTTCCCCGCTGTCTAAACAGTTATCTTGAATCTTAAAATATACACGTTTTATTTAACGAACGAAGCTTCGGTACAGGAGATCGTGTCTCTTCACAGTGTCCAGCCGCACCTGAAGAAGTGTTTCGAAGGTATCCACAGGCTGAAGTTCAACGAGGATCAGGACGTGCTGGCGATGCGGTCGACGGAGGACGAAGTGGTGGACCTGGTGGATATAATATCCACTTCAGCAGCCAGAGGACAAGTGGAGAAGTGGCTTGTCGAACTGGAAATAATTATGAGACGGAGCATTCGGCGTGTGGTGGAGCTGGCAATACAGGCGTATCCGCGGAAGCCGAGGAGGGACTGGGTGCTCGAATGGCCGGGTCAAACGATTCTTTGCGTTGGCAAGATGTATTGGACTTTGCGTATCGAGGAGTCCATGTTGCAGCACGGGGCTGCGGGTTTGAATAGGTACTTCGATCAGTGCCAGACGGAGCTGAACGAGGTGATTTTGCTGATCAGGGGGAAATTGTCGAAGCAGAACCGTATTACCTTAGGTGATCACCCTGGTCGTTCTTAACCTTCGATGCTGGAAAATAAATATAATTAGTAGAATGCGGATCTTTAAAACTGTTTTTGTTATAAATTGTATAAAATCCACAGTCTACTAATTAGAAATTAGACAGATCATTCTGAAGACCAAGCTAATCGTTTCAGAGGCTCTAGTCACCCTCGACGTCCACGGGAAAGACGTGCTGGCGGGTCTATGCAAGGAACAAGTGACCAAGAACACCGATTTCAGATGGCTTTGTCAGCTACGCTATTACTGGCTGGTTCGAATGATTTTCAGAATTCTATAGTCGAAAGATTAGGTCCTCCAGGGTCTACTATGTGAAATAACGTCTTTTATAGGAAGAAAACATGTGGTCCTACATGATCAACTCGCGTCTAAGATACGGATACGAGTACCTCGGCAACTCCTCCAGGCTGGTGATCACGCCTCTCACAGATCGATGTTATCGTACCCTATTCGGAGCGCTGAGCCTTCACTTAGGCGGTGCGCCGGAAGGTCCAGCGGGAACTGGCAAGACAGAGACGACGAAGGATCTTGCGAAAGCTGTGGCCAAACAGTGCGTGGTCTTCAATTGCTCCGAAGGGCTGGACTACCTCGCGCTAGGGAAGTTCTTCAAGGGCTTAGCCTCCTGCGGGGCCTGGTCCTGCTTCGACGAGTTCAATCGGATCGATCTGGAAGTGCTGTCG
The DNA here is from genome assembly GCA_028454225.1 of Lasioglossum leucozonium. Taxonomy (NCBI): domain Eukaryota; kingdom Metazoa; phylum Arthropoda; class Insecta; order Hymenoptera; family Halictidae; genus Lasioglossum; species Lasioglossum leucozonium. The sequence continues at coordinate 10,319,391 of CM052207.1, read as the reverse complement.
GTGGTGGCGCAACAGATCCTGACGATCCAACGAGCGATCAACAGCGGCGCGGAGAGGATGGTGTTCGAGGGAACGGACATCTTCCTGGATCCATCTTGCGCAATATTCATCACGATGAATCCCGGTTATGCCGGCAGATCGGAGTTGCCTGACAACCTGAAGGCTCTGTTCCGGCCGGTGGCCATGATGGTGCCGGATTACGCGTTGATCGCTGAGAATACTCTGTACTCTTACGGTTTTTACAATGGCAGACCGCTGGCAGTGAAGATTGTCACTGCCTACAAGCTCTGCTCGGAACAACTGAGCAGTCAGAGTCATTATGACTACGGTATGAGGGCGGTGAAGTCCGTCTTGGTCGCTGCCGGCAATCTGAAGCTCAGGTACCCGGACGAGTCCGAGGACATCCTGATGCTCAGGAGCATCCTCGACGTCAACCTACCCAAGTTCCTCGTTCACGATCTCCCTCTATTCGAAGGAATCGCTTCAGACTTGTTTCCTGGCGTTGTCCTTCCGACTCCGGATTACACTCATCTGAATGCCTGCACCATGGCAGCCTGCGCCGAGGCGAACATCCAGTGCACGGACTTCTTCCTCGAGAAGATCCAGCAGATCTACGAGATGATGATCGTCAGGCACGGGTTCATGATAGTCGGGCTGCCGTTCGGGGGAAAAACATCCGCGTACAGGATGCTGGCGAACTGCTTGGCTCTGCTGGAGGAGCAGCAATTGATGGACGAACACCAGGTGGAGATAACGGTTATTAATCCGAAGGCGATCACGATGGGCCAGCTCTACGGCCAGTTCGACCCGGCCTCGCACGAGTGGAGCGACGGCGTCCTCGCTGTCAGCTACAGAGCGTTCGCGAGCTCCACCAACGAGAATAGGAAATGGCTGGTGTTCGATGGACCCGTCGATGCCCTCTGGATCGAGAACATGAACACCGTGCTCGACGACAATAAAAAGCTGTGCTTGACCTCCGGCGAGATCATTCAGCTCGCGCCCACCACCAACTTGATCTTCGAGCCCATGGATTTGGAGGTGAGGGTGCTTCGCGACAGCTTAACAGGCTTTCTGTTTTACGCGTCGATCAGACGCGCGTGACAGAATTGTTGAAAACAATGCAGCTTTTAAGATCTTTCCAAATGTCTTCGTGTTTCGCGTTTCTAATTATCGATCGAACGCCAGGTGGCCTCGCCAGCCACGGTGTCCAGATGCGGCATGATCTACATGGAGCCGGTCAGCCTCGGCTGGAACCCGCTTTTGATCTCCTGGTTGAACGCGCTGCCATCGACGCTCACGGAGCACCTTAAGAACCATTTGTACGACATGTACACGCGATTCTGCCCGCCCCTCTTCCATCTGCTGCGCAGAGGCGGAGTGAAGGTTCGAACGATTTCGACCGATCGATTCAGATAAAACGACTGTTGCTCGAGCGTTTTCATCGTTCTTCCCGTAGGAGTTGATCACAATGCCCGATGCGAATCTAATAAGATCGGTGACGTATCTGTTCGACTGTTTCCTCGACGACTTCTACGACGAGAAGTATCTTCTGACGTTGTCCGATCTAGATGTGCGAGCGCAAGTGGAGGTAATCGTTTCTTTCTAGATTGCTGGGCACTAGAGATGTACGAGGACCCGAAAATATCGGGCCCCGAACCGGTCCCTATCCCGACATTTCCGGGTTCTCGCACACATCTGTCGTGTACCGTTTCTATCGCAGGGTTGCTTCTTCTTCTCCTGCATTTGGGCAATGGGAGGCACCCTGAGCGCGGATTCGCGAGAGATGTTCAGCGACCTCTTCCGAGCTTTGACGCAGAGGGAATTTCCCGAGGACATCAGGGAACGTTTCAAAGTATCCGAGGATACCAAAGACCCGGCGAAGCCTTACGTGGTGAACATACCCTCGACTGGTCTGGTGTTCGATTACAAGTTCATCAAGGAAGGCAAAGGAAAGTGGAGACCTTGGGCGGAGGACCTGCAAGACGTTCCACCTATTCCGAAAGACATGCCGGTCAACCAGGTGATCGTTCCGACGATCGAGACTGTTCGTTATATCCATCTGTTCAAGCTCCTCATTTGCCATCACAAACCTGTCCTCGTGGTTGGCCCAACCGGCACAGGCAAGTCCGTGTACATCATGGACTTTCTCCTGAAGAAGAACGACCCGGAGACGTACAAGCCTCTGTTCGTGATATTCTCCGCGCAAACTACCGCTAATCAGGCCCAGGAGATCATCATGAACAAGCTGGACAGGAGGAGGAAGGGTCTCTATGGGGCACCGCCTGGGAAACACTGGGTAGTGTTTGTAGATGATTTGTCCATGCCTCAGAAAGAGACGTACGGAGCTCAGCCGCCTATAGAATTGTTGAGACAGTGGCTGGATCATCGGACTTGGTACGATCTGAAGGAAGTGGCCCCCATAGAACTGGTAGACGTGCAGTTGGTGTGCGCCATGGGTCCTCCGTCCAGCGGCTTGGATGTCACGCCGAGGTTCAAGAGGCATTTCTTCACTCTGGGCATCTCGGAGTTCTCCGACGATGTTCTGACCACCATATTTAGCACCATAGTTACGTGGCACTTGAACAGAAGAGAGTTCCCAGGATTTTTCCAAGCCTGCGTCGATTACGTTGTCGACGGGACCTTGGACATTTACAAGCAGACCAGAAAGCATCTCTTGCCGACTCCGGCCAAGTGTCATTATCTGTTTAACCTGAGAGATTTCTCGAGAGTGATACAGGGAGTGCTGCTGTCCACGCCTGAGACTATCAGCGAAACTGTAAGTTGACAATCAAAGTAATTACGGTCAGTAGTAGACTGCGGATCTTTATTGTGTCTTTGGCATAACACGTGCGAACCCCTACAGAGGCACGCCATTGGCCGCCATATTGAATATTCTCCGCATCGAATTTTTAAGATATTATTTCTTTAATAATAGATCGATAATTTCAGTTTCGATGATTGAATATTGTTCTCCTAATTGGAGTTTGATTCCTCGAGGGTTCTTATGCCTTTTCAAGGTTGGTATGAAGAAGCTATGGGTTCACGAAGTTCTCCGCGTTTATGGGGATCGATTGGTGGACGACACGGACGTTAAATGGCTCGTCGAGCAAATACGAGTCACCGTGATTGCTCATTTAGAGGACGACCTGAATAATATGTTTCAGAACTTGCTCGCCGAAGAAGAGGTAGAGGTAAGTTTTCATCAGTTTCGCAGAGCAAAGTGTCTTTAACCCCTTGTACTATAATATCTCTAGTTCGACTCGTGACGAAGACTTCGAACAGAATTTACTAAATATGTACGTGATTAATTCCCTTGAAATTGAACAGAAATCCTCGTTTTTCATCTATCCATAGGTAACAGAGACAGAACTTCGAAACCTAATCTACTGCGACTACCAAGACCCTCTGGCTGATAAGAAATTGTACGTAGAAGTCACTAATTTGGACAATCTCACCGTGGTAGTCGAAGAGTATCTGGCAGAATACAATTCCATCTCGAGGACGCCGATGAATCTCGTTCTCTTCAGGTCCATCTCTTACGTCTCTAATCGAGACTCGCTTATTTTCTTATAGAAATCAGCTCGTCCTTAATTTTACTATAATCATAAAGCAATAAATCCGAAATAGATAATTTCGACGCTATCGGAGGTCCGTACAAATTAAGCTAGGTAGTTAAAGGTAGATTTAAATGATAAATTAATCTCTGCTAGATAAATCTAGCCTTTCCGTAGACAAAGAACCAGAATGATTTTCTGTGTCAAACAGATTCGCCGTGGAGCATCTATCGAAGATCTGTCGAGTGATGATGCAGCCTCGCAGCCACGCCCTATTAATCGGCGTGGGTGGTTCGGGTCGTCAGTCTTTGACAAAGCTGGCGGCGCATATCTCCGACTACGAGCTGTTCAGCGTGGAAATGTCTCAGCAGTACGGGATGCACGAATGGCACGAGGACCTGAAGGACATCCTGAGGAAGAGCGCGGCCAGCGACCTGCACACGGTGTTCCTGTTCATGGACACGCAAGTGAGAGAGGAGACGTTCCTCGAGGACATTAGCAATCTGCTGAACTCGGGGGAGGTGCCGAACATATTCGCGTCGGACGAACTGACGGACATCTGCGAGAAGATGAGGGTGATCGACCGTCAGAGGGACAGGTCGGTGCAGACCGACGGAAGCCCGGTGGCGTTGTTCAACTTCTTCGTGCAGACAGTTCGCGAGCATCTGCACGTGGTCGTCACTATGTCTCCGATCGGCGACAATTTCCGGGTCAGAATCAGGAAGTTTCCGGCTTTGGTGAACTGCTGCACCATCGACTGGCTGCAACCGTGGCCCGAGGACGCTCTGTTGGCCGTAGCTACCAAATTTCTTGGGGAGATCGATCTCACTGCGAAGGAACGCGACGCTTGCATCGAGATGTGCCAGTTCTTCCACACGTCCACGCAGGACCTGACGCAGGAGTTCATGAGGAAAGCAAAACGCCACAACTACGTCACGCCGACCTCCTACCTGGAGCTCATCAAGACCTTCAAGGATCTGCTCGCGAAGAAAAGGAAGGAGGCGCTCGAAGGAAAGAAGAGGTACGAAGCTGGCTTGGAAAGGTTGGACAGCACTCACAAACAGGTGGAGAAGATGCAAGAGATCCTAGTCGCGCTACAGCCGAAGCTACTCGTCGCCGCCAAAGACGTCGAGGCCATGTTCTTCGATGTTCAAAGACAGAACGACGAGGCCGTCGCCATCGAGCAAGTCGTCAAGCTGGATGAAGAGGCCGCTCTGGTACGAGTCGCCACCGCCGCCGTCGTCGTGTCGGTTTCGAGATCAAAGTCGATTTTATTTCGCAGCCCGGCTTCTTTGTGACTCGACGACGCTTTCTCGTCATCCGCAGGCCTCTCTTCGACGTTGTTCGCTTACGCTTTGCGGCATGTTAACGTTAATGAGATTTGGCGGGGCCTGGCGCCGAAACTTCATTAACTCACGTTATTTCAGGCATTTGTAGAAACCACTCCGGAGGATATTTTACTTCGCGCTCTTTACACCCCCCCTCGACTTCCACTTTGAAGTCTCGACTCGTCGGGTTTGATAAGATGATAAGTTAATTTCTGAAAACAGTCTTCATCGTCGTCTTCGTCCCTGGTTGCCCTTTGTTCTCGCGTTCTTCTTCAATTTCTAGGAGGCACGTTTGAACGATTTCATGTGAATCTGCAACGAGAATCTTGTGCGTTTCAAGGTCGTCGCAAGCGAGGCGGACGCGATACGAGAGGAATGCGACGCCGACTTGCAGGAGGTGATGCCGATCCTAAACACAGCGAACGCAGCCTTGAACACGCTAACCCCGCAGGACATCCAGATAGTCAGATCCATGAAGCGTCCTCCAGCGGGTGTTCGACTGGTCATGGAAGCGGTTTGCATTCTCAAAGTACACTTCGCTCTTCTCCAGCAATCCTGAAAACTAGAAAAAACTCTCGAACCTAACTAACAAACAATTGAATTTCGTCAGGACGTGAAGCCGGACAAGGTCCAAACTCCAGAGGGAACAGTGGAGGACTACTGGAAGGCTTCTCTGCGGATGCTGAGCGACATGAAGTTCCTGGAGAATTTGTTGTTGTTCGATAAGGACAACATCGCTGAGAGGATCATGACGAAGATCCGTACGACGATATTAACGAACCCGAACTTCGACCCGGAGAGGATCAGACAGGTGTCGACCGCCTGCGAGGGTCTCTGCCGTTGGGTGTTCGCTTTGTCCGAGTACGACAAGGTGGCGAAAATCGTCGCGCCGAAGAAGCAAGCTTTGGCCGCTGCGGAATCGGTTTATACCGCTGCGATGACGCAGCTGGAACTGAAGAGGAACCAGCTGAAAGAGGTCCGAAAGAGGCTGGAGGAGCTGGAGGCGCTTCTCGCGCAGAGGAAAGCGGACTACCAGGCGATGATGGATGAGGTGACCGAGTGCGAGGAGAAATTAAGGAGAGCCAAGGAGCTGATCGGAGGATTGGGCGGGGAGTACACCAGGTGGTCGGAAACGGCCGAGGCGCTCGGCGAACGCTATTACAAGCTGACAGGCGACATACTGATCGGGTCTGGCATCGTGGCTTACCTAGGGGTCTTCACCACTCGGTACAGACAGCGGCAGATTGAAAATTGGATTAAGATCTGCACCGATTTGGACGTCTATTGCACGCCCGACTTCCAGCTCACGCAGATCCTCGGCGATCCCGTGTTGATACGATCCTGGAACATCTTCGGTCTGCCCAGCGATCTCTTCTCCGTCGATAACGCGATCATCGTCGCGAACTCTCGACGGTGGCCGTTGATGATCGATCCCCAGGGCCAGGCCAACAAATGGGTGAAGAACATGGAGAAGGAGGCGAACGTTAACGTGATCAGGCTGACCCAGAGCGATTACATGAGGGTCCTGGAGAACGCTGTCCAGTTCGGTCAGCCGGTTTTATTGGAAAACGTTGCCGAAGAGCTGGACGCCGCTCTGGAACCGCTGCTGATGAAACAGACCTTCAGGTCCGGCGGCACTATATGCATCAAGATCGGAGATTCGATTATCGAGTACTCGGATGACTTCCGGTTAGGGTCCATCATCGTTCTTTGCTATTAGCCCTTTGCACCCTACTTTGCCTTTAGAATTTCGACATGCGGCGATGCAGAAATTGTTTTTAATTACAGTCATTTTTCAGCTGATAGCCTGTTTCTAATTACCAGATTCTACATCACGACCAAGTTGAGGAATCCTCATTATCTGCCGGAGGTGGTGGTCAAGGTGACTCTGATGAATTTCATGATCACACCGACTGGGTTGGAGGATCAGCTTCTCGGCATCGTCGTGGCAAAAGAGAGGCCGGATCTGGAGGCCGAGAAGAATCAGCTGATCGTCCAAGGAGCTGCTAACAAGAAGTATACGTCGAGGACGTTGATTGTTTCCGTGCGGGATTCGTTTATTCCGCGTTTCTTTTTTCTTTTCGCAGAATGCTGAAGGAAATCGAGGACAAGATTTTGGAGGTGCTCTCGACGTCCGAGGCGAACATTCTCGAGGACGAGAGAGCGATCAGTATCCTGAGCTCCTCGAAACATCTCTCGAACGACATAGTCGCGAAGCAAGCGGCGGCGGAGATAACCGAGAAGTCCATCGACGAGGCGAGATTAGAGTACACGCCGATAGCTGTTTACAGCGCCGTCCTTTTCTTCACGATAGGTAGTTCGTCTTTATCAACAAATCGATCGCGGCGTTACAAAACCCTCGGGAACGTCCTCCACCCTTCGGTTAGATTCGTTCTCCAGTTAAATTTTATCACTTGTTCAACTAAACTAAAAGTAGACCTAGAATTTATTTGGAGTTTGTTCATTGGAAGCTGTTTTATAATTTCAAGAATTGCGAAATAAAACATTTCATTGGCGAAATCGGTGAAAATGCCGCTCTGGCATTTATATAGCCAAAGTGGAAAAGATCTAATTGCTTTAATTTTTTCGCGATTCGGCTGGTTCGATTATTTTCGTACGCTTATAAAATGTGCAGTGCAGAACAACGGGAACAGCGTATTTTCAATATTGACGTGTAAATAGAATATTCATGTTCCGCAGCGGTTCTGGCGAACATCGATCCGATGTATCAGTACTCGTTGGTATGGTTCGTGAATCTCTTCAAGAACACGATCGACAACACGGACCCGGTCGAGGACATACAGCAGCGGCTGCAGGATCTGACGAGGGAGTTCACTTACTCGTTGTACGTGAACATATGCCGTTCGTTGTTCGAGAAGGACAAGCTTCTGTTCTCGCTGCTGCTCTCGGTGAATCTGCTGAACAAGCGGGGAGAGATCTCGATACCTCAATGGATGTTTCTGTTGACTGGCGGCGTGGGCCTCGATAATCCTTTCGCGAGTCCCGCGCAATGGCTGCCATCGAAATCCTGGGACGAGCTGTGCCGATTGGACAACGTTCCCGGATTCCAAGTAATAAAGCGAAAAATCCCCGGAACTCCCGTTGCTCGTACACGAATGTAAAATTGTTCGAATATTCCGGCGCGCGTCTAAAAGGTTTTCATTCTAGCTCTTCAAGGGGAAGACACTCTCCCCTTCTAGAGTTCATCGCTAGAGATCACGTAGCCGGCCCGCGTACAAGGTTTGCGCGGTGTTTTTGTGTTTAGGGCTTCAAAGATTCCTTCACGGAGGACCTGAACGCTTGGAAGGTCGTCTTTGATCACATGGAGCCTCACACTTTACATTTCCCCGAGCCTTACAGCCAGCTCGGCCCTTTCCCGAGAATGCTCGTGCTGAGATGCATCCGCCCCGACAAGCTCGTGTCCGCCGTGCAGAGATTCGTCGAAGGTAGCCGAACAACGCTGTGCGTTACGCGATAATGCAAGAATTTTGTTCCCGATAGAACAATTGGGACGCCAGTACGTCGAGCCACCGCCCTTCGACCTGCTGTCGTCGTTCGCGGACTCGTACTCCTGCATCCCCCTGATATTCGTGCTGACACCTGGCGCGGACCCGATGGCGGTTCTGCTGAAATTCGCGGACGACCAAGGCTTCGGCACCAGCCGGCTGTTCTCGCTGTCTTTGGGTCAAGGGCAGGGCGTGATCGCCGCCCAACTGATCGACGACGGGCTGAAGAACGGCACCTGGGTGATCCTGCAGAATTGTCATCTTGCCAAGAGCTTCATGCCCCAATTGGAGAAGGTAAGGAAAATGAATTTTTAACCGTCTCATTTCCGACGGCTCGCGTAATGGAATCCGAGCCGCCCCTTCGCCTCGCCGCGCCGCGCCGGTGGGGGAAAAAAGGAAAGGAATTAAACTGGAACGACGGAGCGGAGCTTACCTCTCGAGATTCTCGAGTCTGTATCCTTGGTCGGGGCCGTTCAAGTTTCTTTCACTGTCGGCGCAGATTTGCGAGAGCTTCACCCCCGAAACCGTGCACCCCGATTTCCGGCTATGGCTGACCAGTTATCCGGTCGACCACTTTCCCGTCAGCATTCTGCAGAACGGCGTCAAGATGACGAACGAGCCGCCCAAGGGACTCCGGGCGAATATAAACAGATCGTTCCTCCAGGTGATGATAATCGGAAGAAATACGATTATTTTTATTCGCAACAACGGTGTTCGGTAACGAGAGTATTTACGCAGGATCCAATATCCGACGACGACTTCTTCGAGACGTGCAAGCAGAAAAGAATCTTCAAGCAGCTGCTCTTCTCCCTGTGCTTCTTTCACGCGATCGTGCAAGAGCGCAGAAAGTTCGGCCCGATCGGCTGGAATAATCAGTACGAGTTCAACGAGACTGATCTCAGGATCAGTGCGTTGCAGCTCAAGATCTTCCTGGATCAGTACGACGACGTGCAGTTCACTGCTCTCAAGTATTTAACTGGTACTGTTAAGTGTTAAACTGTTGTTCAATGCGTCAGCTGACTTTCCGATTTGTAAAACGGTACGGTGGAATCCTGGCCGAATGCCAAAATCGCACATGTTCGAACGCGTGTTCTGCGTGCTTCGCACGAAAAAACCCAAAAAAAATGAATATTTCTTACATTCGCGCAGACGTTCTATCGAATATTAATTTCGGCCAGGATTTCAGCGATTCTCGCCACTGTGTTCCGGTTAGTTGCCCCCGTACTTCGAGGTCCGGTACCGCACCGATTCGACGCAACGCCTCGAGCGATCGCGGAAGGAAGTTCGGTCCGCTCGATGATCCAATTCGTATTTAATTTATCTCCCAGGCGAATGCAATTACGGCGGACGCGTGACAGACGAATGGGACCGGCGAACTTTGAACACCATCCTCGCGAAATTCTATACCTCGGAGCTGCTCACCGAGGAGAAATACCTGTTCGACCCGAGCGGCTTGTATTACGTGCCGCGGGTCGAGGGACGCGAGGATTTCCTCGAGTACGTTAAATCGTTCCCGATGACCACCGCGCCGAGCGTCTTCGGGATGAACGAGAACGCCGACATCATCAAGGACCAGCAGGAAACCACGCTGATGCTGTCGTCCGTTCTGGCGACTCAGGTAAAAATTCGCTGAAGAAAATTGTACGTTCCTGCGATTAATTTCACAACGCTCTCGTTGCGCAGACGATCCATGGACTCAACGTAAGTCTTTTCAAACTGTAATTCACGTGCAACAAGTAGCAATTCCGTGTTTCATGATCGTCTGCGTGTGTTTTAGCTTAATCTGGAAGCGTCGGTTAAACAGGTAACGATGGAGATATTTTCTGTTTTCGTTTCGTTGGATTGGATTCAAGCTGTTCCCGCGACAGTTTGCGGCGCTCGTTTATCAATTTTTTAATAGTTGATAGCAATCGCTTGCCTCGAGGTGCTTATTCTTCCCGTCTGATCGTAGACAAAGGTCCATTCCGCTTGTCGTGCCGCAAACTGTTACAATTTCTGATTGTTTGACCATTTAAAGGGGCGCATCCCATTTGCCTCGCGCGTCGCGGTGCCTGTACCATTTGTCTGACCACAGTCGCTGCCCGTGTGTCCACGAGCTCGGCCACAAAGCGATTATTCTCGCAGGACATTTCCTTGAGATACCAATCCCTGCGTATTCGGTACGTTAACTCGTTAACCGCAGATCAGCATCGTTCTTCCCGGTGGGCCGCATCGATCCGAAAATCACGCGGTTAACAGGTTGACGAGGGGCCAATCTCGGCGAAGATATCGTTAGAATCTGTTGAACGCGAATTCCCGCTGCGGTGCCTACCGCGCGTTACCATTATCTTCCGTTCATTAATTCCGTGACAATTAAGGCGCACGGGCCGGGGCTGGGGCCGGGATCGGGCGGGCCCGTGTTTCACAAATATAATAGCGTTCCTTAAATGTATTCCGCGTGACGAATCGCGCGGACTACTAACGAGCCACCGTGTTGCTTCGGCCGTCCTCCAATTAGGACACCGGGGAAACGGAAACAGACACAGGGCTGTCGCCCGACGAGACCGTCTACGGGGTGGCGTCTGATATTCTGTCAAAGTTGCCGGGGAACTTCGATCTCGTCGCCGCGCTCCTCAAGTATCCGACGTTATATAATCAAAGCATGAACACGGTGCTGGTACAGGAAATGGGAAGATTCAACAAGCTTCTGCAAACGATCAGGAATAGCCTCGTAAATGTTCAGAGAGCGATCAAAGGTAAACGGCTAAGCGACCGAGCGCCGCGCGCGCGATCAATCTTCTCACAGACCTGTGAACATGATCTAAGGTCTGGTGATCATGAGCCCGGACCTGGAGGAGGTCTACTCGTCGGTAATCACTGGAAAGATTCCGGCCATGTGGATGAAGAACTCGTATCCGTCCCTGAAGCCGTTGGGCAGCTACGTACAGGACTTTCTGAAGAGACTGGGCTTTCTTCAGGTACTCTATTTCTTAACAGAGGAATTCAATGATGCAATGTTGATAATGATTATTTTACATGAGTTTTCGAGGTTGAACAAAATATTACGTGATATTTTACGTAGATTAGTGAATTTATTTGTCTGTTCCAAGTCATGGTACGACGACGGCATACCGACGACCTTCTGGCTCTCCGGCTTCTATTTCACCCAGGCGTTCCTCACCGGCGCCCGTCAGAATTACGCAAGGAAGTACTCGATACCCATAGATCTGCTGATCTACGATTTTATCCCGTTGAAAGCGACCACTTTCGACAAACCACCGGCCGACGGTATTTACGTGTACGGCCTATTCCTCGACGGAGCACGGTTCAACATGGAGGCGATGAAAATCGACGAGTCGTTGCCGAAAATTTTGTACGACACCGTACCCTACGTGAGTGTCTCCCTGTTTCCATAAAACTCGTTCAAATTTAGCAGTTAAACATGTACGCCGTTATCATTTTCGTTAATAACGTTAATATCTGCTCATCTAAAAAATCCTTTTACCCAGAGAACAGCGCATTTCCACGTACACCAAATATTTCATTGTTCCGCGTCTGACAATTTAATATAGTATTCCCAGTTTCAGCGAAATCTTTTGTGTTTCGGCCACGCGACGATTTTCATCTGGGCGCAGCCCCGAATTCGTCGCGCAATTTACCCGCGCTGAACGGTCGCTTTTGTATCTAGATCTGGATGGTGCCGGCGAAAAAGGACGACGTACCGGAGAGGCACACGTACACCTGTCCCGTGTACAAAACTACCGAGAGGAAGGGCGTTCTGTCGACGACCGGCCACTCGACGAACTTCGTAATCGCCATGTGGCTCCCGACGGAGCTCCCGCCCGAACACTGGATCCTGCGAGGCGTAGCCATGCTCTGCCAATTGTCCGATTAAACCAATTACTGCCGATCCCACGATTTACATTTATTTCAATCTCGGCTCCCCAGCACCGTGTCCTCGCAATTTCTCCCGTCACCGTCCAAAAGATTCATTCTACCCTTGAACGTTATCGTCCAGCTATTCCGAGAACGATCGACCTGGCACGACCGTCCCGATCAGTTGGGTCAGATCACACTGGATAAAGGCAAATTTTCTCAAATCATTCTGTTTTATTTTTGCGATATATTTAAATTTCACAAGAGAAAATTGCAAGAGATCGCTACGAATCTAACACAGGCTACTGGCCCGACCCCTCGAAACTAAAAGTCTGATTCTGCTTGTCGAGCAGCCTCTTCACCTTCGACCATTAAACTATCCATCGATTTGTTCATCTGCGAGAGAGCTCGTCAAACCTCCATCGAAAATCGCTCGGCAAGACCGATTCAATTTTAATCTTGGACTCGCAGGGACATTCAATTAACCGTAGGATATAAAACGGCGGTTCGTTTCATCAGACAACGTCCTCGAAATCGTTCGGCGCAGCGCACCCCGAGGCCCGTGAGAGAGAGAGAGCCCCATCCTTGAACTTTCATTTTCCAGAACGATTTTCTAATCTCGTCCCTTTAGATTCTGAAATCTGCCGCAGCCTCCACTGAACTTCGCCAATCTTTCAAAGCAACATCGGAGGTGCCTGCAGCCCTACTCTACAACAGGTGGCGGCAGATCGGGGTCAGAGGTCTCCGAAAATCAATCGGGCATGCGACACGCTCTAAAAATTTCGTTTGAAACGATCATAGCCGAGAGCATAGCATCGACCGGTCGGGTTACCTAAGAAAATCCCCCGGAGCGTGGTTCCTAGAATAAATACACCAACTTCCCTCGGAGCCATTAAAACTGCATCGAATTCTTCAAAGGGCTGAAACTCGTCTTTGTCGGGAGCTAACTACTGCTCGGAGAACGGCATTTAAATTCAAATTCGTGGCGGAGACATCAAAGAACCACCTTGCACAATTTAATAGCGATTCGACCGGGGTTTTTTAGACTGGAACGCAATCGAAAGCGAGATCCACGTGAAAAAAAGAACGTGGTCTACAAGTCGAAGCTCGATCATCGATAACTGTTCTAAACTTGGCTCTCCCGTCTCAACATCATCTCGATGCTGACCTCAAAAGCGTCGCTGAACACAGACATCGCGAAAGGTCTTCGTGGCCGGCGCTATTCTCGAGACTATTTAAAACTGCCGACAAGTGGACGTCTTCGAAATAGCGAACTTCATGTCGATAGCTATTATAAATATTGCAAGTAGTATCGGAGAGACGCAGCATTTCCGATTGCAGACATTCCGAATACACCGATCGGCTGGTTCTCGGTGACTATTTAAATACGCGAGGATAGGTCACGAGATCGAGATTCCTACGTCAACGGCTATTGCAAATATTGCAAACGGCATCGAGAAAAATTCACTGCTGCCTAGGAGATACCGGAGGAACGCATCCGTCGGGTTGTTCTCGCGACCATTTAATACCGCGACGGGAGTATCTGCCGATTTCCGATAGGCGACGGTCGAGTATCCGCCGCAGAATCGAGATTCCTATGTAAACGGTTATCGTAAATATTGTAAGCAGTATCAAGAGCTCGGCAGGCCAGGTGCAGGAGAGATTTCGAAGGCAGCGTGCGTCCGCAGGAGATAGCGCGATAGGCCAGCGAGAGGACCGGTTCGCTGACGGTGGAACGGGGGATGATGGGGGTCTCGGCGTTGGATGAGGGTGCGAGGGGTGGGGTTGGGTGGCGGAACAGGGTGAAACAGCGGGATGAAAAACAGTAGGATGAGGAGAGAGAGGAACGGTAGGAGAGGCGAGCCTCGGTATATTCAGAGGCAGGTCGGTTCGGTGAGGGGGGGTGGGTGGCTGGTGGGTGGCTTCAGGGGTTGGTGGCGGCACCCTGTCTACCCGGACCGAGATCGCCGGAGGCTCGTTGCCTAGCGACCTCGTATTGATCTCTCCCCGTATCTCGGCTTCTCCCCCTTCTCCCACGTGATTCTCAACCCCCCGGTGCCCCCTACCCCTCCAACCCTCATCCCCTTGCTCCTTCTATCCCCTTCGTCCCGTTGCCCGTCTTCGTTCCGTTCCTCTCTCGCCCCGCTTTTTTCGTCTTTCGTTCTCGTTCGGACCCGTTCCGACGCTTCTCCCGCAGGCCTCCAGGTTCCTTCTTCTATTAGGTTTCTTTCTGTTTGCGCGTTTCGAGTGCTCTCCGCTCGAGAGAGAAAAATGGTGTCGTTTCGCGGGGGCAAGGTGACGGGATTAGGATCGGATGATTTTCCTTTTTTCTCCCTCCTCCTCCTCCTCCACCTCTTTTTCCACTTCTCGATGGAAATCCTCGGCCGTTCCTTCGATCGAGGTTGGATCCTCTTTCCAAGCTCCAGCTCGACGTCGATCAACTTACACCATCGGGAAGTTGAATATATTTTCGTTGTCCGACCGGGTTGTTCGTGTTTATCGGGCTGGTCACGGGAGTCACTTCGATTTTCGAGCGTCGAAGGGAAAAATAAAACCGCCGCGACGGAATAATCCGTTGAATTATAGAGGACTGGTTCGGTTTATGATTCCGTGCGCCGACGCCCGAGACGCTGCACGCGCGTCTCTCTCCACGACCGGAAGAGACTGAAATAGTCGGCCCGCAAGGCGGGGAAACGCGGTTACCGCCGATAATTTGCGTAATTCGCGGTACCGTGGAAAGGACGCGATCGAAGAAAGTTGAAGGACCCGGGAGGAGGTTGGTAAACACCGGTCTCTCGAGCTCCGAGCCCCAGAACCCGGAGCTCGGAGCCCCGTCGAGCCCGAGCCCGAGCCCGAACCCGCGCGCCGGATGATGGGGCGGTATTAGATTTCGAATGTGTTTAAGGGAAGCGGATGATAAATATTCATTTATCCCGATGGCAAGAGCGCGCGCGAGCGCGGCTGATGTTACCTCGGAGAGCCTCAAAAGGGTGTAATTAAAGCCTGCACACCCAGGCCTCGATACACCGGGATATTGAAGTCACCGCCGCGACCCCCTTTAAACTAACGTTTCGTATAATCCGATACTTCCACTTTCGTTCAATTTCCCGCCCATGGCATTCCAAATGAACAGGACACTTTGCGAACACTGTATCGCTTAGGCGTCCTTCCTCACCGCCTCGTTCTATCACTGTTCCTTCGGATTTTCCAGTGGAAATATCAGATTTAACGCTGGAATGTTCAGCTACATTTGGAATACTGATCATCAATTTTTTTAAATAGCTTTCTAATAGTTCTGTGTCTAGTTAAATATTTTTAATTGAAATTAATCACTAGGAAATAGCTAAACGATGAGCTCGCTGTGCTGGGCCCAGGCTCCGTCATGCATGAGTTAAAGAAATATTAAGTAACAGCAGAGAGTTTGGTCCATTATGTGTCGTCAGATGATGGATCTACTTTTAAACGGTTTATTCCACCTCTGTAAATTATAAAAACTCCATGCAACGTATCACTGTCTTTAATCATTCGTGAATATTACATTCTTATTCACGCCAGCAGAGAGCAATAACAGAAACTAATACAACCGCTGATGAAAGTTTCAAATACATTCGTTCTCTAATGGAACGATAATTTGATTACTGGACGTTAGAACTGTTTGAATAATCAAATTCGTTGAATGGTTAAAATTGTCATTCCTCGAGTGAAACGTTGTATATTGGAACGTTAATATTTTCTACATCGAACAATTTGAAATAAGGTTTATTTCGAATAAAAATTTATTCGGAGATGCACGAGTTTGCGAGCTTGTTAAAGAGATGCCCCTGAGGGTGAGAACTCTTTTCTCAGGTGTGGCGGGTCGCGAAGAAGTGTCTCGAAGTCGGACAATTTCGTAGCAACGCGTCGTTTGCTGCCGCGCGCGAGCCCCGTGAAATTTCCCGAGTAACGTTGCCGAGGAGGAGTAAACGCGGTAGTTACATCCGTATCTCTTCCGCTACGTTGCCGCGATCGAACATCTTTGCGTTCCTCGGCTCTCTGTCCGTGCCACTGGCTGAATCGCGCAACCTGTATATCACCGTGTGGCTTGAAATGTTTCCCGGAGTGCACGAAAAAATTCGCACATTGAAAACCAGTCCGAAGCGAAGTCCAAAGTTGTTCGAATTTCGCGTTGGTCCTCTTTTCAACGAAATATAAAACATGTGCCATTTCTTTGGTCCATGTACGGTGTAATATTGGAGATGCTGTGAATAATAAAGTATGCAACGGTCGAGAGAAGCTGCTTGTTGCTCATTTTAATTTTAATTAAAAAAAAACAACCCCTAAGAGCGGTACACCTCCAAGTATGAATCATGAAATTTTATATCTCGCTGTATAATATTAGAAATCTTCTCAAATATTCTACTAACGTAAAAATGAAACTAAATAAATTGATGTTTTTCTAACAGCTGCTTCCCCCGGCAATAAACAAATAAATTCGCGAGTGCAATACGTGCAGACGCGACAACGAACCAGTACGCAGTTCAATCGACTCTCCGTCGTGCGAGGAGAGCAACTAATTTACGATCGAAGCGTATCTCACCTGAATGAAATTTATTCCTCGGCCCGGGAGGGACGATGAGAACCCCTTTTCCCTTGTTTCAATGTCCTCTTTCGCCGGTTTCTCCCCCGTTTCGCCGTGCGTGGCTCTTCCTATTGGTAAAGTGACCTTCATCTGAATTTCTTTGTCGGCCGGTGGGCGAGACAAAGTGAGAATTTTCGGGGGTGGGGCGGTGGTGGGCCGAGGGTGGCGTACGAAAACGGCGTGCTATGCGCTTTTACCTTGTCTCTCGTTGTCGGCGACGCGCGACCGTTGTGTATACGTTACCATGGGGTGCTTTCACGCTCGAGTAGACGCGATGATGGTGCCGGTGGCTTCCGCGCGAGATAATGACCACGATTTCACGAGATAATGACCTCGAGAGGGCGAGGAATCGACGAGATTTGATCGATTGCGGGGTGGGGTGGCGTGGGGCGGAGGGGATGGAGGGAGAGACGAGCTTTTGTGCGGCTGGCTAATCCGGAATTCGGAACTTCGGATCTCGTTAAGACTCGCTGAACTCTGAACTGGATTTCTATGGGAATTATAATAAAGTTCCGTCGTGTCCGATTTCCGTCTCACGCTCCGCTGGCCTCGTTTGTTATAAGCTGCTCGCTGCTGGGTGATTTATGTAATGCGCGACGAAATATATATCACCGTGATCGATTGTCCAGTTGAGGGTGAAATTAGCGCTCGACGATTCGCGCGAGTACGTTTTAGCACACGCGTTCGCGTTCGGTGGCCTTGAAATAGTTCTGTCTCTCTCTCTCTCTCTGTCTCCCTTCAGGATTTACACGAGTTCGCGATACTACGGTCAGATTTAATTCGAGCGCGCCGAGTGCGTTTGAACTTTCAGATCGATCGGCACCGTGACCCTTTGTTTCGATTAAAAATTGATCGGCATTGTTACTCCGATTAAATTTGACACCGAGGCGGGATAATCGGTCGAGAAAACTTTTAAACGATCACGCAGGAGGGAGATGGCTCGATCGAGGGGTACTCGAAGAAGCAAAAAGTCTTTGGGGAAGAAATAGACTTGGCTAGAGTTCGCTGGGGATTATCTTTTATTGCGTGATCAATCCGTGGACCGTTTAATACGATCGGAGAGAACGGTAGACATGGGGTGGAAAGCCGGAGAGAGGGATGAATCCGAGGGAATCGTTACTGAACTAATCGTGTCGTGCCACCGGAGGATGATTCTATTTAAAAGCGTCGAGAAAAACAGCTGCGCAATCAGAGGAGAAGGTTCGATCGCTTCCGGTGCGGCTTTGAATCACAGAAAAACGCAATGCATTGTTACGAACGCTCTTTTATTCATATAATAGTTACATCACGCTGTTGAACATTGTCCGTTTCGTGTTCTCTTTCACGCTGCTTACGAAAACGGTTTATACATTGTACGACCGATGGACACGATGTCGCCGCTGCGACGACATTCGCCCTCGAAGCGTTAAAGTTTGCAGACCGAACACGTTTACAACCCTGGGTCAAAATGGATTCGAGCCTTCGATTGGTTAATTTTGAAAAAGATCGACACGTCGCATTGCTCCAATGACCATTTATTTTTCGACCCAACATTTATAACGTGTAAGTAGAACGATCTATTTGCACGAGGACTACTTTTGTATGCATCTACGTCTATTTAAAGTAAGTATCGATTCATCGGAGAGCGTCGAGACGTCGTGATTTTTCGAGTTATTAACGGGACATCGAACGATCCATACTGTGCGGCGATTATTTATGCTGGTTCGATACAGACTGTACAAAACACGCTACCGTGCAATAGTAAGAATCACCCAGAACAATTATAAGATATAATGAGAAACAATATCTTTAAATAGAAATTGTATTGCGCAATGATCGGTTGAACACATATTCTCAGAACTGTCCAATTAAACAGCGGAACTTGCTGCGTTCTTATTTGATCGTTCACGCTTTTCTATTAAATACGGTCGGATGCTTCTTTCTTTTGCACAGTAGCGTATATAATATGGCGACCGTAAAATTTTGTATATCTTTTCAGAATATTTCTTGGTAATCCTAGTATTTCTCGCTAACGTTTCGCTGTCCTCGATCTAACAGTTCCAAATCTACCGTCTTCCGGCTGTACGCTCGACCAAGATGGCGTCCGCGTCGCGTTTCTCGGATACTCGAGCGAGTCTACTAACTTTTTCATCGCCGCACACGTTCTATTCCCGGACCGAGAGCAATGCAAAATTCCCGTGTGCAGAATCCGGTCCTCCCTCGCTCGGAACACCACCGTCCCGTCTAGACGGAATTCCGGCCGCGTTCTCCACGGCGATCGTCAATAATCTACGATCCCCGGCAACCGTCTAATTCGCGTTCTCAGACTTCCATTATCCCGAGAGTTCTCTCCGCAAGCCCCGCCGCGCCGCGCCACGCCGATGAAAGCTGGAAAGAAAAAACGCGTACCCCAGAGGCCAAGAGACGGAAGCGAGCGAAAAGGGACAGTGGTTGAGCATCGGTTCTGAATAATGGAGGAAGCTGCGTGGAGTGTTGGACGCTCTGGAAAGAGACAGAGAGAGAGAGAGAGATACGAAGGAGAGAAAGAGAAACTACACGCTTCCGAGATTGGGGTAGAACGGGGTAGAACACGAGGCCCGCCGGGCACAGGGGGTAGAAGAGGAGGCAGAGCAAGCGGAGGTGGTGTTGGTAACGTGTCGTCGTCGTCGTCGTCGGTCGGTAGATGCGAGTGGTCCAGGGGGATGCTGCGAGTAGGGATGGGTTGCCAGGCAACGTACGTCCACCCTTAAACCCCCGACCACCCCCTACCAGCGCCGCCCCCTCCATCATCCAAACCCCGTGTTTGCCCGTTCCGCGGATGAGGACTCGGTCGATACAACCAGCCGTTTTCGTCGTACACCCGGGAATTCCCCAATTTCCATTACGGGGGTTCCGACTTTAAGCTGTCACCCCCGAAGAGGCCCACCCCCGCCGGCGGGGTGCTCGCTGTGCCACGCTGGGACACTTAAAACGATTGCTAACCGTGCCGACCGCTTCGACCGAACGTGTCTTGGAAAAACGAGAGCTCCGAGGAGATAAGGGATGATCTTCGCGAGGATGATCCTCGGAGGAAATAGGGGATGATTTTCAGGCTTCGCTCTAGGATCTCGGCAGGAGCGATACGGAGGTAACAAGAGGGGTTTGATGGATTCTTCGGATCGAGAAGTTAATGTTTTCTTTTTCTAGTCTGTCAGGAGTTTTAGGGGATGATCCGTGTGCGGGGTCCTTACCTGATGGAACGATGGTTGGAGGGATGATTGATAAACGCAGGCACAATGTACGGGGGCTAACGATCACTTTATTAAAAAAAATATGTATGTACACAGTGTTCGAGAGGGGGGGGGGGGCTGTTGCTGTACATGGTTCTCGACAGAGTCGGCTACAGGGAGGGACGTCGAACACTACAAATCTTTTACAATGTTCACACACTCGCACGCGCACACACTCGCACACTCGCGCACAAGATACAATGGTTTCGATCGGTTCCAGGAGACTATGGTCATGGTACTACGGGGACTATGGTCAAGGTACTAGTTGCAACGATTCCAAACGAACTACTGTTCTCGAGGGTACAAAGTGACAAAGGGTACTCCGGAGGAGAAATAAAATTCGAACTAACCTGTGTCGTCGTGGTGACGAGTGATCGTGGGCAAACGTCGACTGGCCTCGCGACGTCCGAATCTCGCGATGAGGGAAACGTTGATTTTGGTCCGCTCTTGGCATTCACCGCGTGCCTTATGAATTTTGAAAAGTTGGTACATGTAAGCCAGCAGTGAACGCAAGGAGCACAGACTCACGGATCTTCGTTCTTCACGGTCGCACTTCCGGTCGCCTCGTAATCCACCGGAAAATTCGGTACACTGTTCATGCCCGAAACGGTCCTCACGGCGATTCTTCGTTATAATCCGAACGAGTCCTCACTCGAAATCCTGCGTGGAACGTTCACAATCCGTCCGGATGCCCGACGGTACAGTTCTCGGTTTAGCAAAATGAACAAAAGAAAAAACGAAAAAAAAAGAAAATTAAAAAGAACGATAAGAAAATTCGATAAATACGGAAGGTTCGAGGTTGCGTCACAGCCCGGTCAACTGTTTCCGGTACACGGGGCGAGAGAAAATGAAATTCCGGAGAGGCAGGAGTGCAGAATCCCGAACAACGCGTGCGGTATCACCGCGCGATGCGATCCGATTGCATTCGAGACACGTCTCGTTCGGTTACGATCCACCCGGTCGGTTCAACGTTCGATAATCGAGGGAGAGAGAGAGAGGGTGAGAGGTATGGGTAGAGGGCAGGGGGTGAAAAAGAGCGCGAGGACACGCCGCGATGCACGTCGCAATGCGAACTGAGCTTGATGAGCGTCGAAACTGTACTATGGAACGATACCACTCGTCCTATGGACCCATGATCAGGGGTGGCTAGGGGTGTGAGGCGTCTTGGTAAGGGGTCTGCGGGGAGAGAGAGAGCGAGCGAGAGAGAGAGAGAGAGAGAAAGAAGGGGAGGGGTAGCCGATGCTCGTCAGTCCCACCATAACTTATTGCTTATTTCGCGGAGGGTGTACGACCCCGTGATATCCAGGGCCGGGGAGCAGCTGACGTTGGGGTTCCATTGTCTGTAGATATTCGCATAATCAAGAAAGCCACCCCATTCCGTAGTTTTCGTGGCGTGGAAAGGGACATATGGGATGCCCTGACTAATATCGACGTCGATCTTGATGGATGCTCGACGGTGGCTAACGGGGCCGGCGCAGCGCGACGTGCGCGCTCGTGTGTCTTAAGCCCCCGTTTCGAATTCGATCGAGGTTTTTGCGGTTCATGGTCCGTGGAATTTACCTTTTTCTACGGGCAGATGAGTAATGCGACGACGTATGCGATCGCCGAGCGAGAGAAACAGGAAGAGCGAGAGGTGTTCTCGGGACTCTTTCAGCGGCTCGGTCGATCGATTTTCGGGGTTCATTGAGGTCGCGCGGGCTCCGGGGAAACGGTTTTCCGATTTTCAAGGTGCAGACCGACCGAAACGAGCAACAATGCGGTTCGACGATCTGCCGGCAGCCCTGCGTCTTTGGCTGTTTCAGAAGCATTTTTCGCCTACGTGGAGAGACACAGTTATACCTTTTTTTTTATAGACGTATACATATATCGAACTTTTTCACCCTCTAACGAGCTCGAACATGGCTGTTGAACAGATTTTTCAGCGTTTTTCGCTCGTTTTTGCTCGACGAACCCGCGATTCGAGTAACTTTCATTCATGCTCTCGTACTTTCAGCGTTCGTGTCGAATTATGACGCAATTGCAGGATCTTTGGCAGAAAGTGGGTGACTTTTCATACGAGCAGCGTACGAAGATTAACGCTTCGAGAAAGAATTGGGAATTTCGGGATTATCGTAGGATGCAAGACGGACGATGGTTCAGAGTGTACTCTCAACGTCGCACATCTGAATTTTCCGACTTTTGGTCGAATCAATGACTCTTATTTTATGGAATTTTTCAGCCGAAGACTCGATTGTTCGTGTCGACTTTATCATTTCATGCGAAACAAGTAAGTCGAACAGGAACGATCGAATAAGAGGTTCTAGCTTCGAGACAGAGGAGGCACGTCGCAGGACGAGCCGAAGCGTCTCGTTAAGAGCCGCGAATCAGATTATCGAGCGATAGAGGCCGAGCATAATGGAGGAGCGTGCGTCGGTCGTGCCGGAAGCCCATAATTTTCGTCGGAGGTGACTGGCCGAGCGTGTCTTTGGCCGAGTGTCCCAGAAAAGGGCGGCGAAGGAAGGGGTCCATCCGGACAAGGCCGAAAACCTCGGCGAAAAAGGGTGTTTCTCGTTTTAAAGGGCGCGTGTCCCGTGGAAGGGCGCCACGGCGGAGGGGAAGAGGGAGGGTCCAGGGAGCGCGTGCTCGAAAGCTACAATCGCCCTAAAGGCCAATTCACATCCGGCGAGCGAGGAAGAGCGCCGAGGGTTTCGATGGCACAATGGGGCATTCCCTCGAAGGGTTAGGACCTCGTCTGCCAGAACTGTGGGTCAGGGTTACCCCCGTGAGGGGGTCTCATCCATCGATTTAAACCCTGCTTCGCTCGCTGCAGCCCACCCTCTCCCGATCTCAGCCTATTAACCCCCCCTACCCCCAACCACCCGGCTAACGACACCCTTCGAGACCAGGAATTTAATACGGTGTCATTTAAACGATGACGAAGCGATCGACGTGCTGTCGTTAATTTTCCGTCGGAAAACAGAGTACAGTGAGCTCGGTTGGAGTCGAAGAGATCGAGAGTTTAGACGAATCTTTGGGGTGATGAGATTGCTCCAGAAGTTGCACGGAGGGGATGAGAAGATCGAGAGTTTCAGGTTGTGCAACTTCGTGGATGGCCGAGGAGTATGAATGTAGCGATTCAGCGAGAAGGTCACCGGAGTGCGAAGAACAGGGGTGTGTAATCGGGCGTGGCGGCTCGAGATTAATTATACGACTAGTAAAATCTCAAGGACACCGGTGCGGTATTTATAGCGTTTCGAGAATGAGAGAGAGAGAGAAAGAGAGAGAGTTCGAGGGCGTTAGATCCCCTGAAATCGATTCTCCCGTTGGAGCGAATCTGTCTATGAAGAGATACGTTCTACTACTATTACTACTACTACTACTACTAATGCTACTACTACTTCGTCCACGAACAAAACACCACGAGAAACAGAATTTACAAAATTACTGAGAATCGGTACGGAACACGCACACACACACACATACACACACGCGCGCACATGGGAAAAAACGAAAGGGAAGGACCACGAGTTTCAAAAGAGGTTCATCCACTTTAGGAGCTAGTAGTTTGCGGGAACGCGAGGACAGATAGTGGGAACGAGCAACTCTTACCACGTTGACTCGGCCGTTCACGGTCACAGGACGACCCCCGGAGGATCGTAGGCCCAGGATCACTGTGAATGGCTCTACTCTCTCACCGTTCCGGGTGTCCTCGTGACGTAATCGAGCACGTGCACTCCGGTTTGCGGCCTTCTCAGGTGGGGCGGAAAACGTCACGGATACCAATCCTCTCCCCTGGAGGCACGCCCTCTTCATCGATCCTGGCGAACCCTCCTCCATTCATGAGAGAGGCCTGGTACCGGGCCGACGAACCGCATGGTTCTACCTGGTATCTGGAACAAATGAACAGTTTTCATGAGCGGAACAGGGCCGTCCCGTGGTGGAGGGAGGACACGGGGGGGTTAGGGAGGATGACAAGGAAGCGTTCGCGACAGGGGGCGAGGAGAGGTGTCTCGGCCGTAGGCAGCTGTGCGATGTCGTAGGTCAGCAACAGCTTTTCGTTGCGTCCTCGAACTCCAACTTCTCCTGACTCCAGCCGAACCGGTCAGCCCGCGAAATTACTTTTCAAAATCGAAGCGACCGCTGCGTCGGAGGACAGGCTACAGCAGCTTGTAAAATTAACAATCGAGTTTTTCTAACGGGGATCGAACCGACCAGTCGCGCTCGACCGGTCACCGGTTATAAATAGAAGGCCGCTGCGGAACCCCGAGCAGGGTTCGTCAGCTGATCACATATTGACAGTTCGATAAGTTGCCCCGACAGCGTCGTTCAAACCTCGAAACTGCTACTCGGCCAATTAGTCGGATGACCGCGAGATTGTTACCGGTGTGTATCGATATGAAGTTTCGGAGGCGGGGAGTTCATCCGGAATGATCGATTGCGTCGATGCTGACGACTTCGAGAGTATCAGGAACATGTCGAACGCGAATAGCAGAGATTGTTATATCAGTTCGATTTGAAATAATATTTTTTTCTCTTAGATTCGATCGTTAGAAGAAATAAAAGTATTGTACTTCCACTCGAAGTGGATTCAATGGACCCATGTTACGGATCGATAGATCGAAGACGATCGGTGTGACCGGTAGTGATCAGGGGACCCAACGGAGCCTGTCTTTTCCGGGTACCGATCCCGGCGGACTTCCGGCGCGATCGAAGGCCTTCGGATGGCGGCTGGAAGTCAGTTTCGTGACAGAAAATTACGAAAATGGTAATTAGGCAGCTAGCGGCGACGTACCGGCAACGGCTTATTCATACTTCGTAGCCATGGCGATCCTCCACTACTGATAAAACAACAGTACACACCATAATGTACTTACGCGGAATAGGGGAACACCTTGTCTACCGGGTGTCATGGAAATCGGACCGTTTCGCGATCGAGGAATGTTAATGGGTCTCTTAAGAACTTCATTAACCGCTCTCCGCTCTGTGCGAACTCCTCTCTCTCGATTAATCAGCGACAATCTCAATTTTTCCATTAACGCTATCTCTGACGTTAATCGACTGACAAGTTCCGTTTAAAAAATTACAAATTCGTTGCTCTAGACATTTATTTTTTGCTAAATGAAAACTGACAGTTAATCTGGATGTTTGTATTAATTTACATAAAAAATCTACCGCGTCGAGATTAGACGTATAATTTTCACGTAAAATGTCTGCGACACAATGGGCGGTTAATGAGGCTCGAATTCAAGGTAGCATCGGACTGTGACAATTGAACGCGAAGGGTGCTGTAATAGCGATATCGAACAGAACGATAGATTCTTTGGAGAGGGACGATTTTTTTCGAGCAATTTCACGCCGTTAGAAAGCATTAGAGACATATGGTAGCATATGGTCGCCCTATATAACGTGACCTTTTTTTCTCATCGAAATTTATAGTTGACCATATGCTACGTTGTATTGGTCGCCCCGGATGATGTAACTCGGCGCAAGATGATGATCGAGGGACGATCGTCAGACATTTTCGACAGAGTCCACGCGACATTCCGAAATAATCGATTTTTCCAACACTGGAACCGTAAACCGCGAAATACGTTCGAACAACAAACTCGAGATTTCCAGTTCGAACAGAAACGAATCTAAAACTAATGAAAACTATCGACGAACCAGGGATCAACGTATCAACGCGAACTCCGAAAAACCGATCGATCGACAGATTCGCGAGAGAGAGCGATCTACGATTACGACGATCTCGAAAAACCGCGGCGCGTCATCCTTGACCCTGAAACAGCATAAACGTCACTACCCGGTTAACCTTGAACTAGCGTGCACCCCGAGAGAACCGGTAAAAGAAAAAATCAACTTCGAGATCCGACCGATCAGCTTCGAACGATCCCGAACTCCCGTCACTCGGATCGTCTCGCCTCGCGGGCTAGAGACAGTGCAAAAAAAAAGACTCCGACCTTGAAACCGTCGCGCCGCGGCTAGAAAATATCTTGAAGGATGCGTATGTATATTACCTGAGCGAACGAACCCGTTGGAAACGGAGGATCCACCGTCGACGGTACGTATTTGTCACGACCTCTCTTGTTTCTCTCCTTTCTCACCCGCGGTCACCGGTTTCGGGATACCCGGGTTCTCCCGTACCTCCCGGGACTTGACGGGTACTGACGGATAGCCGTGGGCGAACCTGAAGAATCACATCGGCGGGTAACGTGTATGGTGTGTTATGTACCGGGGTTTTGCCGGTTCCCGGCAGGAGAAAGACGTGAAGGAGACGTGCGTGGCCGTGGTTGGACGGCGTCGCGGCCGACTACGGCGTCGCCAGGACGTGTCGACGAAGAAGAAGAAGCAGAAGCGAGCGAGCGGGCGGCAGAGAAGAAGAAGAAGGGGGCGCAGCAGGATGCGCCGTTTTGTGTCGGGACGGTGTTGTTGGTTTGATGGTCGCGGGACCACTGCGCCCTCTCCGTTTTCGCCCACCTAGCCCTGCCCCTCGATATCAACCCCCAATCCCCCTGGTAGTGCCCCAGGGATCGACTGTTCGCCCTCCCACCAAGCCGCCTCTCGTTTTAGCCCTCTCCGGATCCCCCACCAACGGGGTTCTGGGGCTGGTGTGTGCCGGCGGTTTCCACCCTAGGAACGAGGATGCCGGCTCTGGAGCCTCCCCCCTCCTCCTCCACCTCCTCCTCCTCCTCCATCCCATCGAGTCAACCCCCTCCAGAGGCATTCTGGGGCTCGCCGCGAACAGGCTGCCGTGTCTCTTGCCGAAAACCGGCAGGGTTGTTCTGTACACCCTCGTAGTCGGCTCTTTTCCACCCCTGCCGCGCATTTTCCGCGACCAGTCCGCTCGCGGGATGGAAAGAGACGGGGAAAAATAGGGAACAGAGATGACAGCGTAGAGGAACAGAGACCGAGGGAAAAAGAGCGGGGTTAGCGATGCTCGTGATCGCACTGATGGTGGTGCCGTTTCTCTGCCGGTGGTTTCGTTGCCCACCACCCTCGCCGGAGGTGGTGGTCGACGTCGTCGTCGTCGTCGTCGTCGTCGTCGTTGTCGTCGTCGTCGACGTAGTCGTTGTCGTCCTCGTCGTCGTCGTCCACGACGCTGCCGGTGGTGGTTGGCTGGGTAGCGCGAGCGCCGTTCGGCCGACATCGCGCAAGCGTCACCCAGAAAATCGAGCCTCGTACACCTCTACCTACAGTTTCTTCTTTCTCCAGCCGTCTCGCGTTCTCGCTCCCTCCCGAAGCCTCGCGCTCTCGAAGCTAGCCTACCCGGCGAGTAGATGCGTCCGTTCCTCTCTCCTCTCGCTCGAAAGGGATGCAAGTCGCGCACGGTCCTGTTGCCCGTCTTCGTTCAAGGGCGTGAAACCTCTTTCTAACCGGGAGAGAGGCAACCTTCGGGGGAAGAGACCCCGACTATATCTTTTTCCCCGTACGCGGCTCTCGTCCTGTGCTCCGCTTTTCTTTCCTTTACCCACCGCCTCCCTCCCTCCCACCCTCCCACGGATTCTTTGTCTCTCTTTGACACCCTTAACCACCCTCCTCCTCCTCCTACTCGTCCTCTCTATCCCCCCAACCCGAAACCATCCGGGCAGGCATCCGCCGGCTCCGTAATGTGTTTCTGTTCCTGCGTTTCCGCGCGTCCTTCTCGCTTTGTCTCGCGATTCCGCCCGTCATTCTTCTTTCAGCCACGAGTCACCCAGAAAACGAGATCGTACGGCCGGTGTTTTCCTCGGCCCCTCTTCGCGGACTTCGGATTCTGGTCGCGTAAGGGGCTGAATTTCGGGTGCAAGGTCTTTCTTCTTCTTCGTCTTCTACTTCTGCTTCTTCTTCGCCGTCGCCCCCGCCGCTATTGCTCGCCCGCTTCGCCTGCCTGTCTGCCCTACGCCTCGCGAGGATACTCTCCTTGGGGAAGGATCTGTGTCCTGTTGTGCGACGCTGTAAACATACAGGTTGACGCGAACGGCTTTCCCCCGGCGAACGAACGATTGATCGCTGTTTTCATTTTTCTCGCACGCCCCGCGACTCGATTCGGCATTTCACGGCCTCTGTGCGAGCTGCGACACTCGGATTTTTTGTCGGTAACTCTTCTTGCTCGTCGTCGCGGATTGACGGAAATTGAAATTTTTTATAGATCGCATCTTTCTCTGTTAATTCTTCGCCTTCTTTTCCAGCTGAATTTATTACCGAAGATACTATTTTTATTGAAAATTTTTATGTGTATCTGTTCGGTAGCTATTGATATACAATACACGACAATGTTGCACAGTATTAACAATAGTCGTCGGACAAATTTGATAGCAATGCGTGAAAGGGGTCCTCTCCCTTCTGTCAATCCCGAAAGGAAAGTCGCTCCCGAAGAAAAGGCCTTTGTCCGAAGTTTTTGCTTAACGCGGCAAGGCTCAGCGCGCGCGCGTCTCGGAGTCCTTTCCGGAAAAAGTATCAGACGAGAGGAGGCCTTTTACCGGATTATTTCTCCATTGGGCTGCGGGCGTAGAAAAAAAAAGAAGAAAAGAAAACGAAGAAAGAATTAACTTTGATCTCCTTCCGCGTCGCTTTTGCCCATGGAAAAGCGAAACGACTCGTTTACGTCGTGCCATTTCCGTTTCTTGCTCTCAGCGTCCTCGCGCGGGCGCGGGCGCATTATTAGCGGCCTCGGCGAGTCTCTCTCTCTCTCTCTCTTCTTTTTTTTTCTTTTTTGTTCTCCGTGAAACTCGAGCGTGGAACGAACGGAAACGAGGGAAAATTAAAATCCGTTTCTTTACCTGTTACGCCTGAATGCAGTGTAATCATTGGTTAGAAATTAGTTTCCTTTTCGCGACAGAAGGACGCGGCGTTCCATGCTCGTTGACGCTTGGACGTATCACTCGGCGAAATTAAAATTGCTCAGCGGTATACTTAATCATTTCGCGATTAACGGGACCCTGTTATCCTCTTGCTAGAGGACCTAATTCTCTGAACATGATTCATTATTGAATTTGAAAATTTCAGAGATCTGAAACTAGGATTCATATTTTTCTAAATTCGAGAAATTTTCAAGGTGATTTCCTCGCCGGGGGGTCCCAGAGATTCCAAACTCAAAGGTTCCCAAGCTTGATCTCAGAAGATCGATTCAAGAAAATACACTGTTACGTTGGACAATTATAAATTGATTTACATTCAAGTCGTAAAACTCTAAATGGAAACCGCAAAAAGCAACGTTACCGAACTTCGCAGAAAATTTTAGACGTCTACCGAATGCTTCCATTGGAGTGAATCCAGCCAGATTTCTCCCGGAGTATCCGTCGAATCCTAATTTCGGGGGGACGGCCGTGAAACAATGCGTTTAATTACACGCAAAGTAGACCGTCGAGTAGTCGGGAGACTCGGTTGTCGATCCGTAAAAGAATCGAGTTTAAAATTCGATCGTGTCGCGTTGCGGGGTGCGGGGTGCGGTGTGGTTCCAGAAAATTCGCCAAATAGAATGGGAGCACGAGATTCGGAAGCAATTAGGGAACCATGGACGGCATTCATTGGAAACAAAACGAGAGAGAGAAAGAGAGAGAGAGAGAGAGGTGGTCGACCGGCCAAAGTTTACCATCCACTACATTTTTAACGGGGCCGTTCCGCCCTACTTCCTCTTTCCCGGCTTCCTAATATCAATTAAGCTCGCGCACGTCGACGGAAAATCTAAGTTTCATCCGCGTCGGTCGGCTCCGCTTCCACCTTCGGACCAGTATCGTCGATTACTCCTCCTCTAATAATCATCTCTCCAACGTACCCAGCCTCTTCACCCGCCATCTTTCGAGTTCGAAAAGTTCTTTTCCTGTTGGAGATGAAGTTGTCGGGGGTGGTTGGGCGACTCGTTTCCACCCTCCCATCTGGTGCTGCTGCCTTCTTCTTCTTCTTCTTCGTTCCCCGATCGTTCCCACCACCCTCCCCGCGCCCCGCGTAGGCACGCGAACTTTTGTTTCACCGTGATACCGTCTGTCGCGTTCGCCTCTCTCGCCGGGCTTCTTTCTCCGCGCGTTGGCGCGTTCGCGGGGTGAACGGCTGCAGCAGCATCGAAAGTGAATATTAATTCCCACGCGTTTTCGTTAAATGTGTAACAACCAACCACCCGACTTCGGATCGTTGCGTAAATTGACGCCATTTTGTTTTGTCTACGAGATATCTGCTGCGGATATTCCACCATTTTCTGATGGAGCATCTCTAAAACAACATATATTCTGATCTTTGTATTTTTAGGAAGATATTCATATCTTTTTTTCATTCGCGATATCAACGAATTGTTTAATAAAGAGACGATACAGAGATTGAAACCAGTAAATGCTCACGGCATCGGTCGCTTTGTCAGAGTTAATAATTTTCGTCGATCTTTATTGAGTTCTCCGGAATTTATTCGCAATTTGCAATTTATAGTACGCGCGCAACTACCGGAGGCCAACAATTGCGACGAGTAGTATTAGACACTTGTTGGTCAGACACACAGGTGAATGGATAGAATCGAGCGTTCGCCTGCTTTGTTGTCCGACAATTTCCCCATTCATTTTCATATCCATTCTTCCCTCCATCGAATAACTCTTTGTGCATTATCGCTAACGAAGAAAATCATTATATTAATGCGCTGTTATTTCTAATTTTACGCGAATTATTCCCGTTCGGAATAATACAGGGTCGGTCCCGTTACACGTTATAATTAACTGAACCGATGGACATCAATTAAAATGTGAATCGAATAATGCGGAGCATCGTATCAATACAAAATAATCTACCGAATAATTTTATACCGTAAATCATTTAAATAAATGAACTCATTACAGATTTTATCAAAAATTCTGATCGTCCCAGGAATTATACAAAAATTCGTTGCTAATTCTACATGGTATTTCTGATCGCATCTAACACGTACGTCAAGGGGTACAGAGTCGAAATGAATTCTGTTCGAACATTTTTATCATAAAGATTCGCAGTCTGCGGATTAAGGTCGTGTCGCGATCTAATAAACAACTCGCTTGAACCCTGCGCCGGGTCACGATCGTCGAGATTGTCTCAATCCCGCTCGATTGGAGGCGTCGATCGGAGAAAATCGAATCGCGGAAAAGGAGGACCCGGGGGACCATAAAATTGCCAGTAAAGGTCACCGTTGAACGAGTGGCGTAGGTGGAGCTGGTGTTCTAATAGCCGCCTGCTGTTAAAAGTGCGGAATCCCTGCGACTCCTGCGGAGAGCCGAAGGGATTCTTGTGTCCCCAGGTTGACGGACGCGCTGGGGCTGGGTCAACAAACGTCAGTCTCTCTGAATTCACGTGAAAGGTCAACGATTAGGTCGGGGATACTCTTTTTAGCGAAATACCATATTCCGAGTCCATTCGTTAAAATCTCAACTCGCACCGTGCTACAACATAGCGAATTCTCCCTGTGATCAGCACGATTTGAACATTATGAATTGCGACCATAGCTTCAGCAATGTTTACGTAGAAGAGTCGTCCCTTGTTTGTCGAGCATTGTCACAATGGCGGACCCGACAAAATGTCAGCGAAGAGTAAAAAACGTGTCGGCTCCGATTGAAAATCACGGAAGCCGCTGAAGCGGATTCAATTCATATCTCACCGACGCGAGAGTAATTTTATTCAACTGTGCATGGCTGATGTACGGGCCCTTTTAATAATGAACCGCGACATCCAATATTAGCCGGTAATAGCCGTTTCATCGAGCGGTAATTCCAGAGCGTTGCGACTCTATTCGAGACGCGAGAACATCGGGAACTCTCCCGGGCAAATTGACGTGCTGCGTGCGTATATGTACGTGCATATAAAAAATGAAATAGAAGATAAAGGGAACGGGTAGCGGGGGTAGAGAAGGGGTGGGAGGGATATATAGTAGCAAACAAAACACCGGCCCGACAGAAGCCCATCGAACTTCGAAATTGGCCCGAAACGTCGGCCAATTCCCTTTTTAGAATGGCAATCATCACCTCTGCCAACGTCGATAACGCTCGTCGCTTCGGGCAATTTAATTCAAACATAAAAAATAATCCCTTTGATGATAGGCGGAGGCTGGCTGGCTGGACCGTAGCCAGCGGTCACGGAGCGAGCCCAGGTCGGTGACCAATCTCTCCGTTTGCTAAAAACCTCCGGAAAAAAATTTGTTTCCCCGATCGTCCGCGCGCACGACCAGCTCTCGATCGCGACAAAAACACAAGCTCCAATGGGACTCGTACACATATTCCAATGGAATCTATCGATAATTCAGAGCCATCTTGCCTGGCTCGGATTGGGCGGATTCTTCCCGGGGAAACACGGCTGAATTTTTTTGCACCACTTACAAACGGCACCGTTTCAACGAGGAATCGACAGATACGTATATAGCATTTGTCATTACAATAAAATAGCGAGGTAAAGATAAATTACAAGACACGTAGACGCGGAGACATGAAAGATTTACCACGGACAAACTCGGCAATCGTCGCGCTCTCAAAGTCACATTTCAGAAGCGCGAACTTCGGAACGATCCTCCACGAACTCGAGCGCGGTCCCCTCGTTAAACGGGCAGACCGGCGGTAGACGAGCGTATCCATTAGCGAGCTCGATAATGATTACCGAAACTTTTAATTACAGAGGATATATGTGGAGCGATACAAGGTTTTAACAAAGGCGGTCGGGCAACATTTCGAAAGTTTCGCCGGTAGCGCGCGGCGCGGCGCTTCGCGGCGCAAGTTCACCCGCGCTCGCTCCGCTTCGGGGAGATTAAAGATCCCCGGGCAAATTACCATGAATTATCACCGGGTAGGAATCAATAGTTCGGCGAGGAAATGCACAGGCGGACGATAAATATCGGCGGATCCGAGAGCGGCGGCTCGCGTCACTCGATTCTTCGGGGCCATTAACCATGCCCGCGAGATTCTCCCCGCGTTCTTCTCGTGGCGGATCGTTCGTAGAGACCGGCCGTGGCCGAGCAGAGCCGCGCCGCGCCGCGCCGCCGAGGATTTTCCTCGAGAAGAGAACTTTATCGATTCCCCCACTGTGAAAAAGGACGGAGGGCCCGAATGCAGCCTTGACAGTCGGTATCGGTTGTCCACGCTCGCGGGGGGGGAAATAGGTGCATGGGAACCACCAAAATTGGAAAGGCAATAAGGGTGTACCGAGGGTGCACCTCCGAGCGGCTCATGGGGGTTGCCTAGCGACCCCCAGCATCCCGGTCTCTTTCTTCTGTTCGGCAGCCCGTGGCTCTCTTTCCCTACCAATCCCCCTATTTACTGGCTCGTGCTGCCCACCGCCCCTCGCCAGCCACCCCTCCACCCTCTCTCAGTTCCACCCTCGGAACTACGGGATATCCTTCTCTCGCCAAAGGCAAGAGAGATCCCGGTCGGGATCCTTCATCCGTCTTCTTTCCCCCGGCTCCTTCTCGTTCGCGTGTCCGTCTCTCGAAATACCGATGCCCTCCTCCTTCTTCTTCTTCCCGCAGTCGCCTACCTCTATGCTGTTTTCCACGCACCACTACCAACGTTACCGCGCGCGTATACCCCTTTTCTCCTTTTTCTTCGTTGTTTCTTTTTCTCTCCTGATCTCTTTTCCATTCGACTCTCTCCGTAGGCTCGTCGTCCTTCTCCGTTCCCTTCGTTCGCCGAGGACCGTCCACGCCAGCACCACCACCACCACCACCACCACCACCGCCACCCCTTTTCCTCGATCCACAACCCCCGAGACCATTTTCCTTTCTTTTTCCTCTTCCTGCCCGGTTCCCCTTCCTTCCGACGAGTGCCAGCTTCCTCGTCGGTTTTCCGTGTCTTTTCACTCCGCGGTGGAACCGGGAATAGACATTCTGTCCTCTGCTAACCCCTGTCAACCTCTTGCTCGCTCTTTAAACCCGTTTCGAGCGGTCGCGCGCGCGCGAACACACTCCCTCTGTCCCTCTTCAGCTTCTTACTCGGTTCCACGCGACGGTACGACGCGTGGGAGTGGGATTCCCCTGAACTCCCTCGCCCAGGAGAGGAAACTAGCCCTGCTGCTCTAGCAAGGAGGCCGTGGCCCGAATTCTATCGACCCACGGTGTGTACCTACTATCAACAGCCTTCAGCTTCATTCACCCGCCCAAAAGATCCGGTTAAGAGATTGCGTACGCACACAGAAGACCGGCACGTGTTTTTGTTTTTGCCGCCCCGCGCCGAGCCCGTGAGATGCGCGCTGACGCCGATGCCGCTGCTGCTTGCTGCCCGATCATGCTCCCGTGAATTGTACTCTCTCGCCTCTCTCTCTCTCTCTCTCTCTCTCTCTCTAGCTATGTATGTTATACTATGGCTAGCCGTCAGCCTCTCCTCCCACTGGCCACGCGATTTTTACAATCGAACGCAGCTGGGAGAGAACACCTACACGCTCCGATGAGGACCGCGATTGTCCTACGCCGGCCGGGCTGATAACAAATTCGTCCCGGTGAACCGACGCTTCCGCTTTCGCGCTGATAGTGCATCGCGATCGGTAATCTCCGTTCGTTCTTGCTACGGTGACCTGTCCCGTGGAAGGCCGATGCACTTTGCACACTTCGTGCACTTGATACACTTGTTCGCACATGCATCTCATTACGTTTAGAAAATTTTGTAAATCCCGCATCCTCTTCACACGATCATTACGAAATAATTCTAAATGTAGTCTAAGTGTTTTTTCTTTTATTTCTTTCACTCGGAAACTGTTCACGGCGAAGAGGTTCGAGTCGTAGTCGTGTAGCAAATGATTACGGCACCCCTGGATTAAATGGCCGACCACTGGAACGATTACCCCACATTACAGAAAAATTGCCGCGTCGGATATCGTCCCGGTAATTGTAATCAGTTCGTTTCCCAGTCAAGATTGTTGGTTCCCTTTAATCGCTTTAAACATTCTTCGGGCCTTCGTTCGTCGTTTGCGTCGCTTATGGCCCGTTAATCGAATCCTCGGTTAAGCGCGCAATTTATATGGACCGCGCTCACCGCGTAGCTTCCTTTCCGCCATTCCATTTTTTCCTCGCCTCTCTTTCTCTCTCTCGCCTCTTATGTCGTTCTCCCGAGGGACCTCGATGGCGAAACACGCAATAAATATCCCTGCCACCGCCCCCTTCCCGGCAATTTTTTTTTCTTTTCTACCCTGCAAGAAGATACTATTTACATCGTACAAGCAACCCCCCGCTCCCCCGTTCTCCGCGCCGGGGTTATTATCGCGGGGAGTATAAAAAGTCGTTCATTTGTCTTGCTTCATGAAGAGACGTGCTCGTGCTCGAATAAATGTCTTGGGAGGTCCCCCGCGTAATTACATCGGCAACCGATAATATTGAATTTTATCCGTTCGGTGATCGTTACAGGATCCTGAATCCGTGAAACCCCGTGGCGCGGAAACTTCGAAAAAAATTCTCTCGTTCGGCACACCGGCCGGCCGTCGCTTCGTTCGACTATCGCGACGAGCCTCGATCTATAATTTTCCTTTCAGATCGAGGAAGATGGAAAGTAGACGGTAATTATCGGAGTTCGTTGGCTCGACAGTCGCCATTCTGGCGAACGCTATTTTTATCCCGACTATTTCCGATCGAGAACCGAATCATTCTATTAAAACGCCGCTACACCTACGGCGACATAGCGATCGAGACTGCGAATTCGTTAGGGCTACGTATTATTAATAATCGTCGAGTGTTTCTTCGTCTTCCGAATTTACATCCAGTCGGATTAAATCATTCACGTAAATCCACCCACTTGTGCTTGCATCAATCGTTTGTGAGACTGTCAATTGTGAGATGATTGTTTAAAAATAAGAGATAATCTCGTCGACATTACAGACATTGGAGAATATACAATCGTATAATAAACATAAGTATTTGTAAATAGTATTCTCTCCCTCCCTTTTTAGCTGTAGGAGTGTAAGTTAAGTTAGAATAAGGTTAGGATAAGAAAGAAGGGAGGAAGGTTTACGATTTAAGGAGGTGGGTGTGTATGAATTGTAACCCTTAGGGGAATCGATAATAATAATAATATAAATATAAGTTTTTAAAGTTCTATTTACGTTCGAGAAGCGGCAAAAAAATTTGCGAAACGCAATGTAAAAGGGGCGGTTGTGTTGGTTGGCAGCTAACGATTCGATGGACCATTTTTGCTAACTGGTGTCCGAGAACGGCGGGCCGAGCCAACCTCTGGGAAACAGGGATAAAAAGGGGTTCCAGTGACCGGGCTCTGTGTACACCTGTCCCGGGGAAAAATCGAAAGGGAAGAGTTTGCTGAGCGGAGAGCGAGAGAGAGAGAGAGAGAGGGAGAGACACCGTGGACGCCGTCTCTGGCGACGTTTACGCGCGTCCAGGGAGGAAAGGCAACACCACGAAACGTCATTTTCTCGAGTGTTTTCCTTTACCACACAGACCGCAACGATACGCGGGGAGAACGGTTCCTGGTCCGGTCCTTGCGAGGGGCCACAGCCAAAGGACCTACAGCTGATCCGAAATTTTATCACCCCCCGTGACCAATCAGGAGGTCGGTGTCCCGCACACGATCGAGCTAGACAGTGTGACGCCAGCAGTCCCGACGGATTTTCACCCTCGCAACGAGCTCGACTGCGCGGAACCCTCTTCCCTCTCTTTCTCCCTCGGCTCGTCTCTCCCATCG
Organism: Lasioglossum leucozonium; assembly: GCA_028454225.1. Lineage (NCBI taxonomy): Eukaryota > Metazoa > Arthropoda > Insecta > Hymenoptera > Halictidae > Lasioglossum > Lasioglossum leucozonium. Next base: position 10,282,714 of record CM052207.1, on the reverse strand, counting down.
CGCTCTTTCTCCACGGGCTTTCTGTGCTCGGCCACCCTCTGTGCTCTCTTCGCTACCGCGGCTCGCGACTACCGACTGTGACCGAGAACACCGTACAAAATGATCGGAACCGTTTTTCGATTTGCCGATCGTTCCTCGAGAGCTAATTTTGCTTTTTATTACTCGCCCCAGAAAAGTTTCGTCCGCTCGGTTAACCGAACTCGTCTTCTACCCTTTCGATCGTTTGTTATTTTTTTTTTAATGCTGTACAGTTTTCTTACAGAAATAGCAAAAATCATAGATGAACTCGATCTCGTCGTTTTTATAAAACAACGCGTGCCAGTCGCTTCTTGCGCACGGTAGGTTTGATATTAATCACTGTTGCTATATTTACTCGCAATGAATAAAGCAATTCGAAACCTTTGATTTCTTAATTTTTATCTTTGCGAAAGATGTCCGCTCTCGGCAAAAGGAATTGCGAATTACTCTGTGCCGATACATAATACCGAATGGCAGTTTTTATTACTCGAGTGGCCCCGGGGTTTCGTAATTTAATTCCCTCCTAGAAAACATCCTTCAAGTGTTCCGCGGGTCTTCTCTTTTACGCGAGCGTCTCACCTACAACCACCATGTTGGTCCGGTCTCTTTTCACTGCGAGAGTCAGATTTAATTAAACGCCCAGAATCCGAAAACGCGAATAAAAGGAACAATGCTGGTAAAGGAAGAGCCGGTACATCTATCGGGTTTAGAGTAAAAACTCTTTTGTCCCTCTTGATCATTGTTCGCAGTGTTGTTGGGGCGGGGTGGAGAATGACCAGGGTTGTTTATGCTACCGTGGAATCTACTTGAACATTCCTTGTCGACCATTTCTCTGTCCCTTCAAACAGCGTACACTTATTTCTCAAAAAAATAGTTCGTTGTGTTTTAAATATTCATTTATAATTTTGGAGAAAGCTATTATCAAATATTTTTCTACCTGGTCAAACTCTGGTTTTGTTCCAAAAATTCCAAGAAAATGCCAACGCAAATTTCTATTCAGAAATGTAACAGTGATCCAACAGTGTTTATTTCACGTTGTAACTCGTGTTTGAGCGCAACCAATGGTCTAATTAAAGTCGCCGCGTCGTTTCGGAGCGCACGTAGCCAGGATTCGCGAACGGCGGTCCATAAAATCAAGCGGAAAGGCTTTACAATCGCGCGAAACGCACTCCGTCTTGCGTCACGATCCGACCGGACCAATAAAGCGTAAAGAATGATCGAAAAGAAAGCAGTAAAGTCGCGACAGCGTTTCCCGATACAAGCCCCCGCAAGAATAATCACTCGTCGGGGATTTCTTTCGACGTTGAAAAGAAAAAAAGAAAAAGGAACAGAAAAAAAGTTACACCGTCTCTCGCTCCCGGTAATTCGACCGGTCTACGCAAGAAAGGAGCCGGGTACCAATCAGGCAGGGGCCGTTCATCGCAATTAAACATCGCGCGGGTAAAAGCGACAGAGCTTTCGCCGGATAAAAGAAACGGAAAGCTGAAGACGAGGTGAAAGAAGAAGTACAAGAAGAGTATGCGAAGCATGGAGAAGGTAGAAGGATGGAGGATGGGGAGGAACAAGACGGAGAAAAAGAGGAGAAATCATCGATGATATAAAGCGGAGAGAAAAAGAGGAAGTGAAAAGGCGAGGGGTCCATAGAGGGGGAGGGATGTCGAAGCCCTTTGCCCCTTTCGCGCCCATCCATCGATCGATAATGCGATCCGGCGAAGGGTGCACCGGACGAATCGCAGAAATAAGGGCTGCTGGTGGTGCTGGCGTTCTCTCTCTCTCTCTCTCTCTCTCACACACCCACCCCGATGCCGCGTTCTTGTCTTTGTCGCACTTTATGGTCTCGGGTACAGCGTTCATCTTCGCGACTCCGCCCTCACCTGCTCGCCGGAACGAAGGTAGACGAAAGGTGTACACCAGCCACCCGGCAAGGTTACTCACTTTCCCCATGCGTACTACAGTGGCTGGCTGCGTGAGTATCCGCTTGCCAGGCGTGTCCGTGTGGCTGTGCGTAGCCACCCCTCATCCACGTGCGGCCACCGAGAGCCAAAAGGGGGTTTGTGGATGTAACGAGGTGCACACGGACGTCGAGGTGCACAGAGAGCCAGAGATCCGCCGGCGTTTTACTCTGTCTTGGTGATGGTATCGGGGATGATGGTGGTGGTGTGTGCGCCCCGGTGCTGCTGCTGCTGCTGCTGCTGCTAGTGCCGATGGCAGTAGTGGTGGTGGTGGTGGTGGCGGTGGTGGTGGTAGGTAGCGACTACACAGTGGTGGCGATAACCATAGAGGGGTTGCAGATCGATGGAGCAGTGACGTCACGGGGAGCGGGAAGCTGCGTCTCCATGGTGACCGCCAACGGACCCGGCAGCTCTCTGTGTACGGTCCGACCAGCGGGCTTGAAATTTTATTAAATTTCATTTGTGCCTCCACCCCTCTCTCTCTCTCTTTCTCTCTCTCGCGACCCTTCTCTCTTGCTTTCTCTCTCGTCTTCTTGTCCCTTTCCGACGGCCACTTTTGTCTCCGTTCCATCCTCGAACGGCCACCATCGGCCAGCCCTTCGCTACTGCACCTCTCTCTCTCCGTTTTATTTTCGACACTTCTCGCCGCTTTTACGCGGTCCGAGGAAAAACGACGCTGCGCTTGTAAAAACCGCTGGCAGAAACGCCGCGACGCAACGCGACGGACCAGAGACGACCGAACGGGACACCAAGGAGGAATTCGGAGCTTGACGCTGGGAGCCGAGTGGCTCGAACCACCCCAGATAGTTGGGTGCCACTCTCGTTCTACGAGGTTTCTGGTTTCTCGACGGTTTATTTCTCTGCTTGGACACGATTTACAATGCAAAATATACTATTGTATTTAATGCCGTTCGTTCGAGCAGAGGAGAGTCTTCTTCGATACGGTATATTTTTAATCGCGCGAGCATGTGTGCGGGGACCAACTTCGATCGTCCAAAGATTGAAGGACACTCAGCCTTTGATGTCCAACCATCGACAAGGGTTAGACTTTGTAGAATTAAAATGAATTGGGGGAAGGGACAGCATTTTCATGTGCACGCGCTTTAATTATGAAGGGCTGTAATACACCACGGTTACGCGCGGTGCTATCTACGCGAATACGCTCATAACAATTTGCTCTGTAGACCCTACGAAGATTAAGGTATTAGGGGATTAATGGGGGCGGAAACGATATTTGAGAATTTTCATCCGAAAGATCGAATGCAACAATTATTTTTCCGTTGTTAGAAGTGGGTTGGGTTGGAGAGTGCATCGTGCTTTTTGCGAAAAAATCCGCAGGTCGGGTCCGACAGGACGCGCAATTACGAGGCCGAGTTCATTCGGACCGCGTGTTCCTCGCGTGCTTCTCCCTCGCAAAGGTTCCGAACGATACAAGGGATTCCGATTAGCTTTTGATCCGGTCGCTCCGTGGCCGCCATTATTTCTCCCGATGACACGTTCCTCGCGGCGCGGCGAGGCGAGGCGCGGAGTGGCGCGACGTAAGAAAAGGACGACGCAAAGGAGGAAAAGCACGGAGAAAGCGTCAGTTAATCTTCCTCCTCTTCGTTAATCTTCGAGCCGAGCGAGAGAAGTTTTTTTTTGGCACCGGGAGCCGAGTCCTCTTTCACCCCTTATACCGTTGAATTTACGAGCGAAATGATGGAGAGGGTGTCTCCTTGTGTTTTCCATGGCAAACTGGCGGAGAAGTTCCGCCGGTTGCCTCGCCGCTGGCAAGTTTATCCTTTTCCGTCCCTCCGGGTTCTGTGTCCTGCGCTCGTTGATCATAATCAACCGAACTACTCCGGTTTTCGTTCCGATCGACTATTAAACTTCTTGTACCTGAACTTCGAAACAATCGCGGCCTCCTGTATTTACTCGAGCGGTCCGCCGTCGCGTCGCACGATTCCCTGCGAGTCTTGTAAACAAGCCGCTGTTATCAGAATCCCGTAGATTACGTCGAATATAACATCGTTCGTATCGAGTAAACATTATTACCAGACCGCGATAATTCAAATCCTTGCGAAAATTTCCGATTTAGCGAATTGTTTCGTACTTTCGTATCGTTCTTGGGAAAAAATCGACCAGCGCGCGCATCGCGAGTTTACCTTCTGGGACGCTGATCCTTTTACAACATTAGGGGTTGACGTATTCGACCAGCCGAATGAAAATTCGCAGCAAAGGTTGATCGTCGCGCGTTACGGGCCGCAACTTGTTCTTTGTGATCGCATAAATCACCGAGGGTTGTTTAAAGTGAATGGAACCGGAAAACAGGGTGGAATTAATTATTTCATAGGACTTTATCGAGTGCGTTCAATCATCGCGGGGTGCTCTAATCGAATTACTTAGTCGTCCCGACGATTTCCGCGGGAACGGACTTTTCGAAAATCGATTTCGCGGTTTCAAGAATCCTAGAAACGAGAGAATCGAATTCGTTCTCTCGATTACTAAAAATTTGATCGCATCGTTTCTCTCGGAAGAGCCTCGCTAATTTCAACAATTTTGCGAATTAAAAAATCGTGCTTTTGTTTACGGTAGATTCAGCGTTTAATCACCCTTGGGGACGGCAATATTTTTATTACAACCGTAACCGCGTTGCAGAGACTTCGGAATGCGCGCAGTGGCAATAAACCGTCGTTAAACGTTCCAGCAACGTAGTCGATGGTCGCTTTATAATCAGCCGTTTTCGGCGTTAAATTGCACGACTCTCGAATACTTCGGCGAACTATTCGGCCGGCTACGATTGTGCGGTACGAAATTTGATGTCCAATTTGCCACTGCATGCCTGACGTTCAACTTCCCGATAATGCATGCACGAAGTCCCCGGGTGCCAGAGTAAATGTAATTCCGTCGGCAAATTGGTCCCCGTCAAAATACGAATTAATCTAAGTTCCGTGTATTCTAAGTTTTCGGGGCGTCGTCGGGCGGAGCTTAGCGGTCCGATTTCACGGAGTTATGATCTCGTCTAAGTTTCCGTGGGAAACCAAGGGGCTGCGCATCGTCGGCGTGGGCGAGGGCCAGTCTCCGGCAGGAATCATCAATTAAGCCGCTTGACGTTCGCGCGATGATCTTTTCTCCTTGGCAAGCGATGCCCGCGTCACCCTGTGCTCCTCTTTTTTCTTCCCCCGACCATTTCCACGTGTTAATTACTCTGCACGTTCGCTCAAACGGTCCGTCGGAAAATTCGTCGATCTGCAACGATCCACGAACGGGTTAAGCTGTGTCCTCGCTGAACATTTCACCCGTTATTGTTTACAAGTCACGCTATAATTATGGAAATTATTACAACGCAAGAGAGAGAGAGAGTGATCGACTGGCACCGTCCACCGAAGGGTTGATCAATAAGTTGGGCAGCCCGGCGAATTTGAGAAACCGGTTGAAACGCGGCTATCATCGGTGAAAATTACGCTAGGAAGAAAGTGAAAATCGACCCTCTTCCGGCTGTCTGAGCCTGTCTCATTACCGCCCCTCCAGCTCCTTGTTTTCACTCAGCGTGATGTCACTTTAATTAAGTTCGAAACTCCGCGAGCTCGATTCCGTCAGCCACCGGCCGTACGGAAATAAAAGAAAAGTAAAAGAGGGGAAGATGATAAAAATCTCGAGTAAGTCCCCCACCCCCACCCCGCCCCAACACCTACCCCCGGCTTGTTCCTTTTTAATTCGTTGGCCCGCGACAAGGTGGTTCGCGGTGACTCGGAGAGAAAAATGGAGAAAATTGGAGCGCGGAACGTCTGCTCCCCGAGCGATTTACATCCATCCCCATTCACCCGGCGATGTTCACCGTATAAAATCGAAATGATCAGTCCGATTGAATTTGTTCGCCCGGTGGCCGATGTCCTCGACCCTCCAGCGTCATTCGGGAATCGCATTACAAAGCGTCGCGAGAGCGAAAACGAACAGCGAGCTGCGATTCATGCGGCTCGACGTCCCCAGGACATCGAAACGAATACGATTTTTTCGGGAGGCGGGAGAGGTGGGGGAGTAGTGGACTCGTCGAGGCGAATTTCAATAAACCACTAGACCTAAGTACGCCTCCGAAACGGTTACCCCGTCCTCGGATGTCCTCCATCGATCTGCAGGCTTGCAAATATTAATTGCGCCGCCCCCGATACACGGACGATTTTTGCAACGACACAATCCAGAAATCGATCCCCGCGCTTTCTGTCCAGAATAATGGACTAGTTCGCAACGAATGTGCACGGTGCAATTAATTAGTGCCATGCTCGATAAGGGTCCTATTAAGGGTGAACATGAGATTTCTCCTAATTGGACATTACAAGGGTATAACAACTTGGTTAATTCATTTGATGCTGCGAATCAATCGCTTACATGTAAACGATTATTAGGATTTTCTCTGTTCCGCGTAAGAGATTTACCAAAACCAACGAGCAATTTTTAGTTCATTTTCGACCAGCCAGATACGCGACAAAATTGTATTAAGAGTCGTTCTGTTGCTGCAGATTTTTGTCGGTGGGGAGAACCGAGCCGACGACACGGAGCAGCTAGGAATGTTTGTAAAAATGGAAACGACGAGCATGATTCCGCGAGAAATCAAATTGTTCAAGGTACGATTCGTTTCGAGAACGCGCGCAGCAGGATTGATCCCTGTAAATTGGTTAATTTGGCCGGGTGCCTATTGTAACAGCGATTTACATGTGTCGGCGTTCCCGTGCGCGTCCGGGGAAAATATTCCCGGAGACGCGATTGGAAAAAACTGTCGACGGCCAGTAGTGGGATGGATGATCGTTGGTTTGCCGATGGTATCTGTCGAAATTCGGCTGGAGTTTCATGGTGGAACCGCATCGACCCGCCCCGTGTACCAGCTGCGAGAGAAGAATACCGGGCACGCTGTACTAATATTCTACAAATTCTGTAAATGGAAGCTGCGGGTAGCGCGTTCACGCACTCCGCTGCAACGGGAAAAATCGATTTCCGTCTACGACGAACTGCCGAGCGAAATACGTGTACGCGGTGTTCGAGGGGAAAGTGTAACAAACAAGTAAGGTCAAGGTGTTTAAAAACTTAAAAAAAAAATGTGTCTGTCGGAGGACAGCGCGAAGGGGCTAACAATCTCCTGCGTCTACTTGAAACGCGTATAATACGGAGTTTGTTATTACAAAGCAACCTGGGGGCGGGGGGAGGGCGAGCGGGACAAGAGGGTTGAAGGGAGTTGGTTTTTTTTTGGTCTCTCATTAAAACCCTAATTAACCGCGTCTGGTCGAGTCCGCGATTGTTTTCGGGGATGACCCACCGAAAACGGCGCAATAATTTTTGCGATCACTGTACCAGGAGCCCGCGCCGGACAGAGGCCGGTTGGTCGGAGGAGGACGGAGCGAGAAAGGGCGAGTCACAACCCCTGAAGGGAGAGGCGCGTATACATTCAGCAAGAGAAGAATGGTCGGGGTGAAGGGAGGTGAGAGAGCAACTAGAGAGAAAGAGAGGGACAATGGAAGCCGGGGAAAGGGGTTGCCGGTGGGGGTGGCCGGGTGTCGAGGGGGTGTGTTTGGTCCGGGAACTCAGGGTGATGCTGTATTGATCCGAGTGCACGAGCGGAGCTAAAGTAAGCCGAGGCTGGCAGAGCGTTGCCTTGGCAACCTCCTCCCTCATCCCTCAGGACTTTCCACCGGTCGGACCAACCCCTCGCACACCGAAAACCACCCCCGAACGAGAGAACCGTTTCTGCGCCTCTTGCTCGCGCTCCCTCTATTTTTCTCTTTCGTCCCTTGAACCACCACCACCGCCACCGTCGCCACCATCGCCACCATCACCACCACCACCATCGTCAGAGTCACTACCACGTCGGCATCGGCCCTCCTCACCCTCTACCGATCTTCGATGTGGGTGGAGAGAGGAGCGGCTCCTCTCTCGTATACGTTCTACGTGGGCGTACGCGAAAGATCCTTTTTCCAGTCGCGCGCACGTAGAATCGCTCCTTCCGGGGGCTACGACACGCGGTTTTTCCTTTTCAGCCTCGGCGAATAATCTCGTCTGCCGATCCTGCTCGCGCTACGGGATACTACCGAGCTCCGCGCTCTCTGTGTTGCTCTCACGAGCCGCTCTCTCTCTCTCTCTCCTTCTTTGTGGAACCCGATCCAGGCTGCAACGCGCCGGGATCGTTATGTTAGGTTCAGAATCGGTTGTTGGCCGTATACGTGATTGGCGTACGATTTCGGGAAATTCAACCCGCGGCTCTCGTGTTCGACGCGTTTGTGTCTTCCGTTTCACCGGAAACAGATCAAACTAATCGCTTACTCAGAGAAACTTCATTGTTCACCCCAGATAACTGAAATTTTATTCGCGTCCGCAACGATCGTAGAACTTACAGTTGAAAATTTCTTAGAAGACAGGTTTATGCTGATCGTGTTGACCCCTTGCTATACGATTTTCTTCGTGGCTACGACGCTTAGAACTTCTCTCCATCCTGGACAATTCTCTGAAAGACGAGGGAAATTTATATTTATTTTATATCTGTATTGTTACTGTAATACTGAAATATTAGTGACGAAAGAATAGAATTTTATATCGAACCTTCCTCGTTTCAGAATGCTGGTAGCGTTAATAAGACTTGTATACTTCTTTTTCGCAAGACGCGCAAGCCTGCTCCGGACCTCGTATGAAGAAAAATAGCACCCCCTCTAACGATGTTACATTGAACACGTTCGCTCCTTGCCCTCGCGATTCCGGGTTCAATTTGCGCTGATCAACGGTCGAATTCTGTAACCGTACGTCGAAACAGTATTTTCAATAATTAATTAGCACACGCACACGCTGGCCAATAGAACAAACGTACAGAGGGCTTGTTCCGCGGTATGAAGAATTTTTTTTAATAAAGAATTAGTTTGCACACGCTAATGGATAGAGCAAATGTACAGTGGGGTCCGAAGGGGTCACAACGGACTTGTACGAATTAATTTGTTGGGATCCACAAGGTGGGCGGGGGGAGTTTACCACGTGAAAATGCAATTCGATTGGAAATCGTGACAAGATAAATGTCAGCCTACCACTTTCTGACTGCCCGAAATTCGAGAGAGAGGAACTCCGGCATCGAACGAGTCGTTGACGACGGAGGGTTCTCGACCCAGAAAGATTCTGTATTTATTTTGCCGTAAATAGAATGCCCGGCGCATTAAGTTTATCGGGTGAAATCGATCAAATGTACAGTCATTCCACTTATCGTTTCTTTTCACCGTAGAACCGTGCTCTTGATAATATTGTTTATTTAATAGGCAGAGGTAAGGAGGACAAGGGTTATTTATGACCCGGCCGTGTCGGGCCGAGGAACAATGAAATTCTTAAAGTAATTCGATTGCGGGCGCAGACCCGCCTCAAACGATCCAGACTCCCTCCCTCTCTCTCTCTCTTTCTCTCTCCTGTGTATTACAGCCCTTATTTCTGTGCCAAAGATTTGGCCACCTCGAGAGCAGCGGGAGACGAGGGACTGCAACATTATGCCGGATTGCGTATAGTAAACACTTCGGGGCTGAAATAAAACTAACCCCTCTTCTGGAGCTGCTATTTCTATTAGGAGGGATGGATGCGCCGTATGATTCAGACGTATCGCATCGGAACAGCTCGATACTCGATAAATGAATTCTACCTCGGGAACCGAGCAGATAATTTCATTAGACAGCCGGCTTCAACAATATCTCATTTTGTTCTGAAAATATCTCACGAAACAGCTATGAAATATTTTATTGATACCGCCATATCAATATTGTATATCGTGAAAATAAGTACAGAAAAATTTAAAGTACCGAAACTTTAAAATTATTTATTTATTTTGGTCGCATTCACGAGGATTTTGTATATGCTAGCTTTCTGCAAGAAAGAGCAAGTGTCTCGAAGGTAAATTAAAATCTACGCTAGTTTCAAACATGGAAACATAAAATTTATGTTCAGTTTAGTTTCGAAGCTTCGGTGTTGGCAGTTCGAAAAATCGTCGTAGAGGGGTAACTGAACGGATGAGGGTAGACTCGGCGAAATACGGCAACAAATTCCCTGTTACACTGCATTTGTAGAATTATGCGGGTTTCATTCACGCAAAAAGTTCTCCGCGGCTTCGCGGATCTGTTTTACATATGGTCCGGAGCCAAGTGTGACGTCGTCGAATTGTCTCGACGGTTTTCAATTCTGTATGCGCTCCACCGTTCCAGTGTTCTCCCTCGCGGTAACACAAGGACACATATTTTCCACCCGCGTATTACCCAACAAACCCCCGACACGTAAACCAATTTTAATTCTCGAAAAAGGAATGCCCAAGAGAGAGGACGAACACACGGCGAACAACCCAGAAACACCTATCGCAAATGAAATAAACCGAACGAACGAGTCGCGTTTTCCTATAAATTTTAAATGCGACCGAACACGGCTCGCAATTAGCAAATAATCTAACGCGCTCCGCCGAGCATTATTAAACCGAACGAAATTATAGTCTTCAATATCCACAGCCGGAAATTATTTGTGCCCCGGGGGCAGTCCGAATGTTCAAACTAAATAATCGATCGGCCGGGGGGTTCGTTCGTTCGTTCGTTCGTTCGACGCGTTAACGACACCGATAAAAATTATTCGCGCGCGCGCGAATATATCCCCGCGAACAGATATCAGCATTTTTTTTCCAACCAGCACAAAAGAGACAAAAGGAAGCGCGGAAGATACTCGTGTCCATCGATTTCCGATGTTATACCCGACGCGAAAGTTCAACATGCGTAACACGGGGAGAGAGACCCGTCGAAAATCTGGTGCCGCGGGCGCGGGCGGGTCGGGTCGGGCGCGGGCTCGTTTCCCGGGGCATTAATTAATCTCGAAAAACGTCGGCGAACAACAAAAAAAATACGCTGGGGGGAAAAATATTTTCGTTACGGGGGTGGGAGTAACGAGAAAAACAACAAAAACAAAACGAAAAAATCGGCCCACCTCCCCCATTGTCGTCGTTTGCCTTCTCTCCCCCGCCCCCTGCCCCTCCAAAACGCGGCTCCGGGAACAGAGCGGACGATACAGAGTCTTCGTTTGAACGTGTTCGTTGCGAATGACAACCCCCTGTGTCGTGCACACGACAGATGCAGCGAACAATATGGCTCGATGTGTGCGCTGAGTCGGTTTTGATTTCGGCATTATTATGCCCACGGTCAGGTATAACGTACCGAGGAACGTGTCAGCCGTCGATCCGTCGTTATTTCGTACTCCATTGCCGGGCGGGTTGTGCTCGCCGTTTGCAAAATTGATCCGCAATGTTACACGCGACCGATGACTCGACGACGCGCCGCGCGCGTTTCCGCCGCTTCGCATTTTCAATTTCGCCCGTCCAATTTTCTGCGCCCCCTTTTGTCCCTGTGTTCGTCCTTCCCCCTCCCCACCTCCGTCCGTTCTTCCTCGTTCTCTCTTTCGCTCTCTATTTTTTTCTCCACCCATCCGATACAACGTCCGAATTTCTCTGGCCAACGAGAACGAGAGAGAAAGGGAGAGAAAGATAACTCCCGAGGAAATCGCGAGACGCGTTTCCGGGTTTCTGGGCTCGGAGGGGCTGCATTGTTGAAGAGGAACGCTTGTTAGCGGATGATGCCTGCGAAGAATTCGCGGAGGTCCTTGAAGTGGTAAATTGAGTATAATGGCCCAGCCGTGTCCCCGTGTCCGTGAATTGGTTGTTCCGGATTTCGTTAAAAGCGGGCCTCCTCTGAATGGCGATACGCTGTCGGGTACGGAGTAATTGGGAGATGACTGAGATTGTGCCGGATGATGGCTCCGGGGGTGACTTTGCGCTGAAAGATGCACGTTAGATAGGGTACAGAGCTTTGAGATTTCGGGAACGTGCTCGAACTATTTCGACGCATTGTTCGCCGGCTATTGAATCTCTGAAAGTCAAGGATTTTTTAATAGATTCTACGAAAGCAATGCCAATTTAAATCGAGAACCAAGAAAACTCTGCTCCAGTAACGTAATCTAGTAATTTCATTTGAGTTTGTCGCCTAAAGAATCTTAATATGACTCACACTAATAATCAGCCGATTGAAATCATTGTTTATTCTCCACAAAGATCCGCGAGGCTATCAATAGCAGACATCTGATCCAACATGTCCAATTGCAATGAAACTTTTAGATGCAACCCTCGGCCACCGCGAATTAATCAACTAACTTCATCGCCGCGTCGGTGAATCGGTTTCCGACAAAGAAAGACGCATCGGGCCTCTAGAATGAAAGTCCTGGGGGGAAAGAAAAAACGAGTGAACAGGAGTCACGAGGGTGCAGGAGTTCTGTTGCACCCCGTGGTCCTTAGCCGTTGGGTGGCATCGACCTATCCAGATGGTAAGAACCGATCGTACCATCCCCCGTGGAACTTGTTCCTGCGAACGCCAGGGTTCGCCAGCCGTTGGTCCAGTCCAGCATCCCCTGATCGACGCTGCCTCGTCCTGTCGGCGGATGCTGGAACTACATTGGGGGTTGGAGGCGGTGCACCCTCTGCGCAGGGCATCTGCAAACAATAGACGCGTGCGTGTTCCGCGCGACGGTGTCCTGTCCGTGGGTGCTAATTTCATTAGGTAGAAATGCATCGGCGCAAGTGATAAACAAAACGTGAGACAAATAAACAACAACAAAAGACCAAAACAACATAAATCAAGGTAGCAAGTGGATCGAACAGCAGACCGTCGATCGGCATCGACCAATCAGGAGCACATGAAACTATTGTCAAATCGCTGGGACGTAACATGGCTGTGATCAGCGTCGCTCGTAAACAGTGATTCATTTATGAGGATCCGCGTAAGACGGCGATCGTTCAAAGAAATAAGTATAGCATCTGAACTGGATGTTGCTGATCCGGTTCCCAGGAGCCTGCGAAGGATAGCGACGATCCCATTGGAGGGATGACCTGTTACGCGGTGGTGCGCAAAAAAATATTGCTGATCCTGGCTGCGTTCGGGGGGAGGGGGATCCTGCGCCGTGCATGACCGGCGGCGGAAAGAAATTCGTCGGTAAGTGTTGCGGTTACTATTGATTATGTTATGCTTGTCGATGATACCGTTCGGCGGGTACGCGTTACTCACGCTTCGACGATGATCATCGAATAGGCGGCGTTTTCATGCGAACGGGAGCTGTCGCGGCGTCCGAAGGGGTTGCCTGGTAGAACTCGAGGAGAAGGGAATTACGGTCGCGGCACCGACACACGCGAATCCCCGACGACATGAGGTCGTATGACGGCGAGAGCAGCTCGACGGAGGACGACGACAGGAGGGAGGGTCTTCCCGAGGCGCATTTGCAGCAAGGATCCTGGCAGAGGTCGGCTTCTCATCCCACATGGGCTTGGGAGCACCGTAGCACTGTGGGTATCAATATTTTTATTAACGTACATAGACTACTTTTTATTTTGCATAAAGATCCGCGGTCTATTTGTTTATTCGCGGACGCATCGGAAAATGTAAACTGACAATAATAACAGCTGACAGACGTTCGCGGGTTCTCCCGAGTACGTTGACCCCGCGAGTACGAGTTTGTGCGTGAGCGACAATAGCACGGCAATTTAGTGTGCGTTGCCTCGTACTTACATTAGTCGCGTTACTATTTAATAAAGTATAAATGCTAATGATATATTTGTTAATTGAACGTAAACCTTTTCAGCATCCGCTACCGCCACAATCCACAGCGTCGCTAGAGTCCATGTACTCTGTGCCAGGAGCGTCTCATCCAAGTGTGTCCGCCCCACCAGCTGGCTACTCGTCGGAACACCCTCAAAGCGCACCTGGAAGGAGGACTCCCCTGGGTGCCGTCGGCCTCGGTGGCTTCTATTTTCAGCAGCAACCGCAACCACATGCTTCTTCGAGCGCTCTGTCCGATGAAAACAGGCCTGACCACGAGAGGTACTCGATCCTCTAACGAGGACTCCATTTCAACAATTGCCTTTCGCAATTACCGGCCACGATGTCGTAATATTACCGGTTCGCTATTTTCAAATGCTACTTTCTCGCAGACCCGGCGCGTCCAGATTGAACTGCCCGCCGAAATCGAAGACTACCAGACAGGGGAAAAGCATGCGTTTGAATATTAATGCGAGGGAGCGCAAGAGGATGCACGATTTGAATGATGCGCTTGACGAGCTGCGGTCTGTTATCCCGTACGCTCATAGTCCGTCCGTGAGAAAGCTATCGAAAATCGCCACCCTCCTCCTGGCGAAGAACTACATCCTCATGCAAGGTAAAACTAGGAAACTGTTGCGAAACATCAACGTTTTATCTTAGTTTCTCGGATACCCTGCGGCCCCATCGTTCGTAGCACCATTGTAGTCTGTCGCGCGAAAGGAGGGACTTTAAAGTCACCGATCGTCACAATAGCTGTTCGCCCCATCCCAGTTTCACAATTTATAGTCGCCAGGGATGGGGTGAACAGCCGTTATGGCGCTGCTTAGGGTATTTTCTGAAAAACAGAATGACCTAGGACTTCTCTTACATCTCTCTAGCACGTGTAGAATGTTACTTCGACGAACGAGCGAATAATTCTTCCAACGATCATCGTCAGGAACTCGATCGAGTCGATCTTCCGTCGGAAGAAGCTTGATCGAGTTCGATCCGAAGATTTTTTGCCGGAGGGCTGGTATCTCACAAATTCGATCCTCCGCAGGTAACGCCTTGGAGGAGCTGAGGAGAGTGATAGCCGTGTTGCAATCGCCGCACGCTCACACAACCGCCCTGCCGCCCACACCTGTCTCCTACGATCTCTTGCACGGTTTCCCGGGCAAGCTGTTCCAAGGTGTGCAGGACATGCCGGGACTTCCATCGAGCGATCCTCAAAGCGTCACAGCCGGCGGACCTCCGACCGACGGGGCTGTGACCAGCGGAGAATCAAACTAGGGATTCGGGCCTTCCTTTTCTTCGTTTAGCTGTAAGGGATGAGACCTGGTGGGGGTAGCTAGATGGAACGTAATGGATGCTCAAGACCACTTCCTCCCATTATGTCTGCCTATTTTAGCGGAAAGAGAGAGGCTAGATTCCGATTCTATAGAAAATACCTAAAACGAAACGATCTTTCGAGTAATCAAAGCTATTTGTATAACGAGATAACGGTTTTGTCTTTTTGTACACTCTTACGTCGAAGGCATGTAGCAGGGACAGTGACCTTGAGCGGCCAGTTTTCGTGCTGACTATAGCGTCAAGAGTATCCAAAGATTTCATACTATAATACACTGTAATAGAGTAACGAGAAATGGTAGAATGTTTCGAGAGTATTCGGGTATAGAGGAGAACGTTTGATCCTCCCCCCCGGGATCCGACGATCGAGAGTTTAAGGATCTAGTCTAGAATGTTAGCTCGTAAGATTCCTGACGCGGGACTTGAAAGTATTAGAGGGGAATTATTTCGACGTCGGCGTCCCGTCCCGGGGCGTCGTTCGTTCCGAGTTCGATAAACATGAAGTCAATACTAGATACTAAGGCAAAAAATTTCGATGAAAGTATTAGCGGTTAAGTAATTAGCGGCCAAGAAAGTAACGAACGGTCTACCATTACCGACACAGCAATAAGCGACAGCATATTTCTGTCTCTGGTAAAACGGGACGCGACTCCTATCGAAATCCACCATGTGATCGAGTTTCATACGATTGTTTCACTTTTTATCAAAACGAACGCGAACTGCCAGAGAGAGAAATTATGTGAAAAGGATTAGGAACAACAAGTTCCGAATCCCGTCCGAGCAACGCGATAGTAAATATAGCATGTGATATATGTCGAGATATTATAAATATATATGATATATTCTAATCATACAGATCTTAAATATTCATATACATAATATATATATATGTAGATATATATATATTTAATAATTCGAATTGAACTATCGATTGTATAACTTATTTATATACATAATACGTTTATTAAGAGTTTACTACGACGTGCCGAGGATTTAATCGTTTCCTTTGATCGCGAGGATCTATGGAGTTTAGAGAGAAGGACGCGTGTCG
The DNA here is from genome assembly GCA_028454225.1 of Lasioglossum leucozonium. Classification (NCBI taxonomy): domain Eukaryota; kingdom Metazoa; phylum Arthropoda; class Insecta; order Hymenoptera; family Halictidae; genus Lasioglossum; species Lasioglossum leucozonium. Next base: position 10,266,767 of record CM052207.1, on the reverse strand, counting down.
GTATAATTCATTGATCTTTGACTCGAGGATCGCGAGTCCTTCGACAGGGCCCGACACGAGTGATGAGAAATTACGTAACGAAAGCCGTTGAATGGCAAGCAATAATTACTACCATTATTTGTATGGGGATTTCTAATGACGACGCACCGATAACAATAAACGCGTGCGGATATTACTAACAAAGAGAACAGACGAACATGTTTGTTGTAGAGTGTAGACATCACTGTTTAGTGCTCGAATAAAATCTATTTAAGAAGGTTACTGATCCAGCGAGTGCTCTGCAAGAATAATTACAAACAATAATACCACAAACAAAAATTTTATCTCGTAATTCGATCAATTATTCAATGAAAGAGAAAGAGACGCGAGAAGCAGTGAATTCTTTCAAAGCATTCGTTCCATACAAGCCTCATTTCTTAAAAGCATTAACACGTTCATTGTCCCATGCGTCGTATGCGATTCACAGTCGCAGTACCGAATAACGTTTATTTAAAACACGTGAAAAATAGAACCGATACAATAGAAACACATTAGTCTGCGAATCTTCTAATCTTCTCGCCATTTCTAACGTCAGGATGCTAAAGATATGGACAGTGAACGTATTAAAACGAGAGGGACCGTAAAACTTTCATAAAAAAATCTTACAACGACTCGTACTTCAATATCGTCACTCTCGTTGCGAATAAAATTTTCGCTTCCCCCCAAAAGATTAACTGACCGTTTATTTTAAAACGAGTTCATCGCTAAATTCACGACACTTCGTTTAATCTTGAATGAAGATATCGGAAAGTTAATGATTCGGTTGGTCGTGGATTTTTTATTACCTTTTTCGACTCCGAATGCAACGAACTTTGTATTGCCGCCACGATTGGCGAGTGGGGACGATCGAAAAAAAAAGCGGTTACTCCATCCAAACAGAATCGAGCGAATCCTGTACGAACACCGAGAGCGATCCTTCATGCGTGATTAAATCGGAGAGAGAGCATTTATTTGCACTGATAGGAGACCAATTGCAAATTGAAAAAAAGAAGATAACGTTATCTAAATCACGACGTGCAAGACCATCGGGTGGCGCCATCTGGTCGACGGCGCGAGGAACTGGCGGTTCGACTGTTCACGCGATTTCAATGTCGAAGAAATTCGATTGCGCCGTGCATTCGAAATTGTACGCTACGCGATTGTGTACGATAATCGAGCCTCGCCGAGCTGATCGTAATTCGCTCGTAAATACTCGGAGAAAATGTAGTTTGGTTCGCGGAGAGGATCGACGAGTGGCGCCATCATGGCCGCTGGTTAGCGAAGCATTCACTCGATCGTCTTCCGTCCTTCTGGGAGGACCTTAATGCCGTGCGTGCTCGCTTCGACGGGGTTTATTGCGTGCGTGCCTTGTCGGTGGCTCGAAGCTGGCCTGTAGGCTGCTGTTGCTGGTGCTGCTGCGCGCCATGGTGTGATCGTTCGATGGGTCTCGGTGCTTGTGTCGCACGGTAACCGTTTCGCGAAAGAGTTGGTCAGTGCCAGGACCGCGACGTGCCCGGACCGGCTGGCAACCCGTTGGCAACCTGGAAATGTGACGATCGACAGCGAACCGGTAAGCAGCCACGATCCTCGCCTACAGCTGAGAACCCGCCGGTCGCGTTTCCACCGACGATGACGACGACGGTTTCTGCTCGAGTGACGTAGTCGTTTCTCTTTGGACGATCGGTCACGAATCTATCAAACGAAGGAGAGATCAGAGAATCGTTGGTGACCGAGAGAACCGTTCCACGTACCGAACGTTTCTTTTCTCGTCGGAGTAGAGAGAGGGGGAGACCGTACCGTTCACCCACGATTGTTTTTCACGACGTTGATAGGTTATGATGTCATAATCGTCCCCAAACGAGTCTCTTTGTCCTCGCCACCGTGCTACGTCGTTTTACCTCACCGAGTAGTTCCTGTGCGATCTGGAAAGCGAGTTGAAATATTCAACGTGGGGATAGTACAGGGGGAAACGTTGCATTCCTCGATGCAGTGCGTGGCGAGAGAGCATTCTTCGGTGCAGTTTAGCTTCGAGTACGCGCCGAGCTCGTAGCGTAATTTTCTGTCGCGAGTGGGAGAACTAACCTTACCCTGGCCGATTGGGACAGGACCGGGGTCGCTATTGGTAGGTCCTTTCCACGTACCTGGCACTGGCGAAAGATACCTGCATTCTCGGCGGGGCCGTGCCTCCGGGACTATAATTCCACCTTTTTCCACATCTTTCTCTCGCCGCATTCTCCGGGAGATCCGTCTCCGGCGGAGTTTTTGAACCTGATGCGCGAGAAGGCATGCGCCCACGCTCGTAACCGCTCGTCGCCGAAAATATCGATGCGGTGGCCGCCGGGAAGGACGATTTTCCGCGACCGCGATGAGAAATTCCCAAAAACGAAACGACCATGCCCTCTCGACGTCGATTCGGAGTCGTTAGCGGTCGAACGAGAGCTTCCGTTGTCACGAGCGACCGGGGCAAATATCGCCAGTCGATGCTAGCGCGCGACAGACGATTGGCCAGCCTGCGCGCGATCATTTTCACCGACGGTTTCTCCTATAAGAAAACACCTTGAAACAACGTTTGATTCATTGTCCCGTGATGCAATCTCCACGCCGAAGGATTTATCGCGGCCAGTATATGGGACACGCGTACTAACCGCATAGGAAACGGTATCGTGCTTCTTGCACGGCAAGGTAAATAACAACAAACCTCTTTCACCGTGCCTGTGCATGCACACGAACCTCTCGCGTCGTGACATACTATCTTCCGAGCCTGACTTCCGGTTTGTCGGATTCGCGCGCCATTTTTCATATTGCCCATCGAATATTCGTTTTTAATGTCTGCTCAGAGTAAAGTTAATTGAAATTTTATTCGGCGAGGTGTGGGATAATCGTGCAATATTTCAGGATTGAATATTTTTATATTTAGGAACAAACTATTATGCATTGCAACGACCATAATGATCTATTGATTTCCCACGTGCAACGCGTAGCTTCGTGGTCTCTTTCGGAGCGTTTAGAGGATAGTATATTAATAATAACAGAGCTCAAGATGGCTGACTACTGTCTTAAATGGCTGACTACTAGCACGATTACCCTACATGTTTATATATATATATCTCAACTTGACCGGTTTCAATATTAATTTCTACAATGGTTTTTGTTAATTTTTCTTAATATATTTGTACAATTACGAAAAATTATCCCTATCACAGTACTTTCTCACATTCTGATTTTGGAGAAATGATATTTCAGGAACCGAGAGGACAGTTTAATATTAACAATTGCACCCTCCATGTGCACAGAGAATAATCGAATCCTCTAACGACCCTCCACGTGCGTTTTAAAAGGATAATGATCAGTGCTGGGCACGTTCAGGTATTTTCATAGCAATTCAAAAACCCGTTTCACAGGAACGAATGTAGATTCGATAACCCGGGAAAAGAATTTTCATATCTGCTGGGTTTCGAGTAACGTTCGTGAGAAATGACGCGTTTCCGGTTATCTTATCACGAGTGTCTAAAAAGCATAGTACTCGCGTGACGTACATTGAATGATGGAAACTATTTCGTTTTGCGACAGCATGCACCAATGAATATTGAAATAATCGCAACGTGACACGTGAGCACACGTTCATTGTATTTTTTTCCTGCGTAGGTAACGTGCGTTTCGAGGAAATTTCGTTGTTATCGCAAGCCATTTCCGCGGGGAATAAAATTCTCGTCCGACAGCGAGGATCTTAATGAACAATTTCCAGGGAAATCGATCAAGTCGCTATTCCGGGGAATTCTGTTGACTGAAACGAACATGGCGGACGGAAGCGACTTCTCTGTAGAGAATCTGGAGAGCTTTTCGACCGGGGAAATAAAATCGAGCTGTTTGATTTATAAAATCACTGGTCAGCTCTCCATATTGTCATGGCGATAAAAATACTTGTATACCCATGTCGTTACATGGGTCGCAACAATGTTGGCTTATCAACCGCGCAACCAAAATTAATGTCTGCCCGATGACGAGTCACGCCGTTATCGATATCGCGGCGACACACGGCACTGTTTGCGCACGTGACGCTCGTCAGCCTCCATATTCGTATTCTGTTTGTCAGTACATGACCTTCGATGCAAAAATTAAAAAAAAAGAGAGAGAAATTATTTTCCATCAGATTCTCAATAATTTCGTTTCGCTCCGAAAGAAAATACAAACTTTATACGATAGCGAAGAAAATAAGTCAGAGAATCTTGCTTACGAATCGAATCTGCAATCTGGCCATGTCGATACGATATCCAAAAAATATTGTGCACAGAATGTACAGCAGGGTCTGTTTGTTAGATTCGGAGGAATATCGACGCAAGAACGCACGTTTCCGCGAGGATTCGAGTGGATACAGATTTTGCATCCCGTTGCGAAACTGGATAAGAAGGCAGAACACAGTAGGAGGGTGCGCGACACTCGACATTAGCCGACAGATATCTTGTTATCGTACGCAGATATCGCAATGCGAACGTTCTTTCGCTGCATAACGGCAAATACGGCCGCCCCGTGGAAAACTTTCTAATACCCACGTTTTCAGTTCAACCATAGAACGCTGGAAACCATCTTACTTTAGAATATGACTCTTGAGAATTGAAAAATATTAATGGGTATCTAGTAATAATGCGCAATGCGAAGGTGAATCATGCGGCACCTTGAGCACCACGCTATTCGTCATCTGGAAAAATAAATTAGACTAAGAATGGAATCGAAAGACCGATTGAGGTCAGCTTCGTTGGATGGTGGGACAGTTGGGTTGAAGATAACAGCGAAGTGTAATGCTGTTAAACCCGGGGATCTACCCGACAAGAGAATTGCACGGGGGAAAAAAGACGATGACCCCTACGGTCACCTTTTGTGCGGTTTAATTGGGAGCATCAGATTTCCCTCTTCTTCAAATTGAATTCCTGTCTGGCAGTTAGATAGGGATTGATCGCGCGCGCCGGCATGCTGTGATAGTCGAATATTTTTTTCGCCGTGGAGAAGATGATATTGGATCGTAAACACAGGGTAAGCCGGAATTCGTTGGTTTAGCAACGCCGTTTCGGACTGTTTCTCTCGATAGTTTTGGATTTATTATTTTTCATTAACGAACCGCGCGGGGACGGGCGGCCGGTGGAGTGCGTCGAGTGAAAAATGGTGAAATGAGAGAGGAAGGGTGGGGGTGGTAGGGGAAGAGCGAACGTCGGAGGACGGGATAGGAAATGGAGAAGAGTGGAGCAAGAGAGAGAGAGGAAAACAAAGCGGTCGCAGCCGCCGCCGCGCCGGGACAACAATGGCGCATCGACCCGCCAAAACTCGCGCCGATGCGCAGAAACCGGAGCTTGCAGTCTCCTCTCCGTGCTCTCGAGAAATATTCCAACCGTTTCCTCCCGGCGGCCGTTCGACGGTTATTTTATCAACGAAAACGATTCCCCAGCTAAAGAAGTTAGATCCGGATACATCCACTTCGTTCCTGGAATATACTGTTCGCTTCAGAGTCGATTGAAAAGGAAAACAAAAAATGGCGTCTACTCGCTTCATGCGCAAAGGCATGCGCAATGCAGCCTCTGGGAACGACCGACTCTTTACTAACGCGATAGCTCGCCTCTGCAGCTTCGTTCAAACCGAAAAAAAATTGGACTCCGAGCATTGCAATTATCATTTCAATGGAAAATCTACAATTATAATTCATCGGCGAGTTTTCCCCGCCGAATCGGAGAAGAAAAGATGGAAAGTATGTCCGCCATTGAACGTGCTGTTTAAACAGTATCCTATAACAATCCTCCCATTAGCAGGATTACTAGATCGGAGTAGAAAGCAGGGTAAAGACTTCCAGGAAATCGGCCGAGCCGCAAATGCACGGTTAAAAATGCGAGTGCTGCCGTTTTTTGCCGTGGGAAGAGGAAAGAAAGTAGCATCGTGCTCCCTCCAGAGAGCGGTTACTCCGACGAAACTGTGGCGTGGCCTGCGGAGTATGACGCGCCATCATGACTAATGCAGCGCGCAAGAAGTCAAAGCGCAATCTGTCGTCTCGCGACTTTATGATTTTATCGCGATCCACCCACGCGGAGGACTTTTTCTGCCGGTGCGATCGAGAGTAAAAATAATCCGGCTATCATCGGCCAGCGAAGAGGTCCTGCAACATCGAGCCAAATCAGGAGGAGAAAGGAACCGAGCGGAGCCGAAGGAATCGATTGATTCACGGCGCATCCTTCGCGCGGGATCAACTTTTACCGGGTGTTCGCTTCGTCCAGGGACAGCCTTCGCAGGGTAATGGAGTATTTTTTTCCGTGGCCTTCGGGATCCACGGATAGAGAGGTGCGAAGCGGAGGATCGGATCGAGGGCGATCGACGCCGTTCAAGGGGCCGATTTCGCGATTACTTCTCGATCGATTGCGATTCAATGCTCGGCAGGTGGTTTCCTGGAGGACTCCTTGTTCCGGTTCGTTCTCCCGTGCACTGGGCAGGACTGAGAAGTATGGTTCAGGATGGATGAAGATCAGGTGCCGTGGTTGCCAGGGCAACCGGCATTGATCCCTCCCCTCTTGTTCTACCGTCCTTTGCGTCTCTCCTCCACCACACATTATTGGTCCCTCGCTCTCCGTTTCTGTCAGCGGGAGCACACAGCTGCGAATGCGAACATGGATACAGAGCGGCGGATCAGCAAGATGCACCAATAGACTGTAACAATGTTTCCTCGGTGTTGTTGCGTATCCTCTCTTGGATCTCTCTTGCACACGTTTTCGGAGTCTCTTCCTGCGTTCGAAAGTAATGTCGACGACTTGTCATCCGATTCCGAGGCGCGATGAAAGGATTCCGAGGGATGCAATGGCGTGGAATGGCCGGGAACGACGGAGAAAGCGCGCGAACGTCTTAGAAAGAGCCCGTGGCATTTAGAGGAAGGTGATTGCCGAGTGACACGCCGTGAAATCGATCACGGGAAAGCTGGTCTCGAGCGCTTGCAACAATTTTGGGACAACTCGTGGCTAGACTGCTAGACTTTATGCAAAATAAAAATTCTTTTGAACACAGTTCGTCGATCGACTATGGCACCGCTGCAGCGACTATAGCGAGGTTCCGCGAACGGGACGGTAAATGGAATAGAAAGTGCAATCGAATAGAAAGAAAATGGATCGCGCGATGCATCTCGGGAGGTCATTGGGAAATAAAGTACCGTTTTACGAGCCAACCTTGAACCAAGCAGAGCGACGATTAAAGGCAGCCCCGCGCGCGCAATAAAACTGAACCCGTCGTTTCGCAAATCCGCGCCCCTCCACCGCGCCGCGAACAACCTTCCAGGAATCGCAGATGGACCGGGAGGAGGACTCGCGCCGCCCTTCTTGCCCATGGTAATCCCGTGGTCCATGACCCTAACCTATCCTAATCTGCCCCAACCGCGAGGAGGTTAACCCCTGACCGCGGGGTCAGCACTGGTCGACGACCGTTTACACCCCGAAGGGAACCGGCGAACAAACGACGACAAACAAACCCGTTTCACTGCTCCGCGAGCCACTCGTTAGCGGGAAAATTAAAAGACCTCCGCAGAAGGTAAAATTCGCTGGACGCGACGGAGATCGAACGAAGGGCTTGATCATTGATTTTCCCTGAAATCTGAGATCGCTACTATTCAGCAGTACAATTCGTAGTTCAAAGAAGAGATAGGAATTTCGTTTCACCCTCTGTATCGCGCATCACCCCGTTCGACGCGATTAAATTTGTGACCGGCGAAGTAACGGAGGATGAAGTGAACGGAAAGTCGAGAATTCCTAGTCACCGTTCGCTCTTTTTATCCCCCTGTGTGCGTGTATGTGTGTGAGCGCGCGCGCGTCCGGTGGAGTTTAAATTGAACGGTCATTAGCGCATTCCACAAGTGGAGATCAATCGTTTGTTCTTTAAATCGATCGGATTTAACAGCACTCGTAGGTCTTTCAAGTGGAGCGTGGAAATCGCGAAGCGGGGGAGAAGCGAAGTCTCCGCGGAGATTAACCGCGATCCACGGTAAAAGTTGGGAATTAGGAATGGTCAGGTACATGGGGAGAATCCACCGACACCCTCTCAATTTCAGAGGCTGCTGGTACTGCACACGTGGCGACCCGTCTACTCTACGTACGTCGTAACTTGTCGAGGATCCACAAACTGAACAGGGCCGAGAGGATTAGCTTGCCAGATCTACCTAATCCTCTCTAGGGAGCTTCGTCTACTAGATTATTTATAATATTCCGATTCCTCGATTATCCGAACGACGTGTTCGCGATACAGTTTGCAGGTGTTCGGCAAGTTACTGTTTCCGCGCTATGCCATCGGGACCGCCTATTGACTCGGCGGGCACTCGGCCCGAACGTGGTCCATCTCGTCCTCCTGGCACCCTTCCACCGGAGGCTCGATCATCGGTTTTCGGTTACTTTGATATAAACGCTGGTTAAAGGAGAGCCGATAAGCCCTCGATCTATTTGAGCGAAAGAGACGCGATTAAAGTTGTTCTCTTCGGCGCGATACCGTCTCGAGTGTAGTCGCTCTCCCGGCGAATTTGATGGTACTCTTCCGAAGAACGGCATTGGCCATTCTCGGGGATCTTTTAGATGCGTTACCGAACCTTTCACCTGTAATTTCCACTTTTGGCCCCTTTCCGGTACAGTCGCAGACAATGAATCATCCCTTAATTAAATTGCGAACATCGACGTCTTCCTGCGATTTTGATTCTTGAACGTTTAAGACGCGCCGTTTGAGAAACGGTTAAAGAACATACGCGTCGACGAATGACGGAAGCAACAAGTCCGTCGATTCAATGAAACAATCTTCGAACGTCGGTACTCTGTGAATTAAATCAATCGACGATGATCGATCCGACAATCTAGTATTCGCTAGTTCGCGAATACCTCGCAACCGATTCGGCCGTGCATGACTCAGTGTTCGCTATCTTATCGGCGAGATTACGTTCCTGCGCACGTACCGCCTAAGTACACATTAAGGAATTCGTGTACGGAAAAGTCTCCACGATTTCGACCGGCTGGAGCTGGAATAGAAATGTTCGGAAGGGGTACAATGAAGCACGCGCGTCTCGCTCGTAAGCAGAAACAAGAGCCAAAACAAACGACGTTGCAGGAGGCGGATTTAAACCGAAGACGTGTCCCTGCTCGTTTCCCACCTTCTCCTCCTCCTTCTCTTCTCGTTGCTACGCTGGTAAGTGTCCCCCGCGTTAAATTCATTGCGTCTCATAACATTCGAATTCATGAAGTGAAACGCGATAACGGATTTCCATATAGACTGGCGTCGAGTGCGAGCATTGTGCCGCGCGAAGGACGCCGCGCCGGCGAAACGAAGGGTGGATAGCGGGGATGAATCTATGCGTCTGCCTCGACGGAATGTGGCTCGCAAAATTATAAGGTTCGCGCAAAAACTGGTATCCGCTTCTGGGACATCGCGTGGCCGAAACTATCTCATCGCGCACCGTTTCCCTAATTCGCTGTGCCTCGACCCTTCGCCGTATCAATACGAACGTTTCAGATCGAAAATATATCGCATCGCTTTAAAATCTGTGTAAACTGGTTTGCCGCTGCATGAAAATCAATACGATTCCCAATTCCCCGGAGTGTACGCTTCTGAAGCAGTGGAACCAGTCCGGGGGTTTCTCGAAATCATTGCGGGACGCATCGAAAATCGATGCGACCAGCTAGCCAGGACCACTAGGAGGAACAGTCTTCCATTTCGTCCCCGTCGCCTCTAAAATTGATGCGGTTTCAACACCGTTCCATCTAACAATGGCCGTTGTGAAACGCTCGCAATGCTCGGCCAGTCAGCTAGCCAGCCAGCCAACCAGCTGGTCGGCTCGAGCAGTCTCAGGATGATTTTGCAACCGTGGCTCGTGCGTTCGTTCTACTTGCACTCTACCTTACCGGTCTAGCCCCGGTAGACTTTCACGTTTCGATTGGTCGCTGATAAAAGTCCCAGTTCTTTTACACACGGAGGACGATTCTCCGCGTCGTCATCCCCTGACCGGACCTCGGTGAGATATCCCCGCGATTCAATAACTCGAACGTCTTTTGATCCGGCGGGTGTCGTCGTTAATTGAAGATCATTAATCTTCCTCGCGCCTGAGTCACGTTCAGCCGCCGACTCGTGGAAACAAGACCTTGCCCGGTTTTTGCGAGGGAATGCAGAAAAAGGTGGTCCGGCGCGATGGGGGGAGAGGAGCATGGGAAAGTGGAGGGACTTAAGTTCGCGGGAGACGCGCGAAGGACAAGTTATTGCAAGTTCTTTCGCGCGGGGCTAACCTCAGCCGCCGAAAGTGGGTCACAAGAGGCCCGTTCTCTCTTTGATCGGCGAGTCTCCACTGTTCGACGTTTTCCTCCTTTTTTTGCCGCCTCCCATTTCTCTTCGTGCTCTTTTATCCACCCCGGTCCAGTCGATGACAATGCGACACGCAACGCGGCACCGTGAAGTTTAATTGGGTTTTTCTTTCGACACGAATCGTCCATCGGCCAGATGCCGTCTCGCCGAGGCGAGGCGAGGCGTGGCGGAGACGGCGAACTTACCGGCGAATCCACTTGTAGCGTTTTATTGCAAGGAAATTTCTTTCCCAACTCTATCTGCAGTAAATTCGCCGCCATTCCAGACGTCCCGGCGCTGAACTTGTCGGGAGGGGAAATCGCGTTTCTTGGGACCCCCAGCCGCCGCGCGCCGCCGCTGGGAAACCGAATTCCGAGTCATTCGATTCGATGACTCTTGGAACCGAGATTACCCAGCCTCGACTCCACGAAACAAGAGGACCGTGCACCAACGTCCACGACAGTTGTGCACTGCACTGTGCCACGCAACTGTTAAGCGTAAACCGAGGATGTTTATGCGAATTTCGGAGAGGAGTATGATTTCTAACATCTCGGTCAGATGTACCAAGTATTTGACTGATTCACAAAACGATGGACGAAAGCAAGAAAATCCGATGGAAAATTGTATCTGTAACCATCTATAAAAAGATCCCGCGCGAGGCATCCGAGAAGCGTACAAAATGGCGTACAAAGGCAAGCAATACAAGCGACGTCCGACGCTCGTGCTCTCGGAGAGCCCGTTCGCCCAGAAGCTCGCGACCCGTGGAATCCGCCTTACCCGATACATTAGATATGTAATAGAGCGTGTTAAAGAATCGCATTTGGTTCGGTTCCAATCCGAGAGTGGCGTGTAGAGAAGACGATATCCCCCCTCTCTCCGGAAACCTGTGGCTCGTCCGGTCGCTATCTTTCATTCCCGCTTTCGAAGAATGCGCGCGGGTGGATTAAACGGTGCGACGCGACGCGACGCGACGGGAACAATGCACCGGTTAACCGCGCGCGACGGTTCCTCCCGTTTGTTTTGGCGGCGCGGTGGGAATCCGCGGGGTTTTTGCCCGAAAACCGCGTGTACCCTGCTCGGGAATTACGTCATGCCGACGAAACGTGACGACTGGGTGCACACAACCCAACCCTCGACCTCCGCGCCGCCCCCTCGCTCGCGGATCCTTGACGCATCCTGGCACGTACGTTTCACGGTTGCAACACGCTCGCGTAAATTGTGGGTGGCCGGGTGTGCGTGTGTATATGCGCAGTGGCGGCCGGCTCGCGTGTCGTACGAGAAAAGTTGCACATGCGACCCGCGCGTAACGCGAGCTGTGACGAGCCACCACGGTATTTTCGCTGTTCGTCATCCGTACACCGCGGCGTGGCGCGGCGGGCCGCCGTGATCCTACGTCCGAGTGACGTCAGACGAGAGACGCTATTTCGGTCCACCAGAGAAGAACGATCCTACCGGGCTGGCGCTGCTCGCCGTTCGGCCCTCTCCGCGTGGCTTCTCCCTCGAATCCACGAGAATCGTCGCGATCGCTCGACGAACTCGGATCGATCGATCGGATACCTTCAGCTGGCTCTAGACGGAATCCGAGCCGCGCTATATTTTTGGCCGGAATCTATCGGGTGGCCCGCAAAATCATCCGCTAGCCGCCGGGCTATCGCGGCTGCCATCGAAAACTTTGCCAAAGCAGTCTCTGCGTCACATTCGCGCTTTCTTCGACTCTCGCTTCTGTCATCGAACACGAGAACGGCTGACGAAAATCCTTCGTCGGGAGAAGGAGGTAACCAAAGTCGGTCGCCGAGGGCACCGAGAGCGTGGATCTAGGATATTTGCCGCGTCTCGCAAGAATTTCATAACATTCCGGGATTATTGTGTCGTTATCCATGAATAAGAGAAGTCGAGAATGCGGGGGTAACGAGGAAAGAATTGCCGTGTCCGTTTCGCCGGGGTATCGTCGGCGGCCAGGTCAGTAATAGCCTGATTTAAATAATAATCTAATATCAGCGGAGGGGACTCCGTGTTTTTATCGAATAATAAAACCCGGCTCTCTCGGGTGCCTCGCGCGGTGGTTCTCTCTGTCTTTCTCGCTTTTGTTCGATTGAACGGTAAGCCTGGCAGACATCGGGAATCTCGCGAGCGGCTTCAACCCCCGGAGAAGACCCTCGAGGGACGATCGACGTAGACAAACTCGGCGACGATCGAGCGGACTCGCAAGATGGTCGCTCGCTCGAGAAACGTAACGGTGGACTGATCCGCGTGTTTCCCGTCGAGAAATGGCAATACTTCCGCGACGAAACTCCTCGATTCCGCTTCGTCCGGACGCGTGGTCGCGCGGAACGAATAAATCGTTGGAGCAACTTGTCCGCCCGGAATATTAGACGGCTGCTGGAATCCGTAGATGAAATATTCAGCATAAATTCGCGTCGCTTCGTTTCCCGGCGCACGGCGACGCGCAAACGTTACCGATTTTTCCTGGCGCAGGCGAGATCCCGTTGCAACGTCGTTCGTCAATATCGCGCATCCCTGAACAAAATAATTCCGTCCTCCATTTTTTTGTCAGACGCGACTCTCGACGCGTTAAGCGGCAATGTATTCGACTATCTGTCAGCGTGAACGTGTTACATATGCGTGACAATGGTACGTGATAATTCGCGATCTTCTGTGTTTCTATGCGACCGGGAACGTTCGAATGCTGCGTCGGGCATTCTGAATAACTCGCGGCGAGCACGGCGCAACGAACAAGCACGAGGCGCAGACTCTGTTTGCGAGGAAAAAGAGGAAGGCGAGAGGGACGCCAGCAATCGAGGAGGCAAAGAGATGCGCCTGACCTCGCCGGTACAGTCCCGTTAACCAGGAGTTCATTTCCTGGCGTGGCTCTGCCTCGCGAGGGATGTTGTTCCTTGTCTCTTTTTCCCAGACCTCGTTCATTCTGAACTTGCGAACTAAATCGCGTTCTTGTCCGCCTGTTTTAAATCTCGATTAAATCGGAATCGCGCGTTATCGATATTTATTATCAGAGCTTAAAATACCTCCGAGCGCAACGCGCTAAAAAAGAAAACAAAACTAATGCAGCGAGAGGTTTCAATGAATTTCTGAACGTTTCTCGTTCGCGCAATCAAGCGAACGAAGCGGTTCGGAAGTTTTTCGCGTTGTCCCTTTATCCGCTGGTTCTCGGGGCGAATAATAATCGGGAGGGTTCCCTCGCGGGACCGCGATACAGTCTAATAATTAATTTAAATTCATTCAATGTAACAGGTAGATCGGGACTCGGCTCGACCAACAGGTTATGAATAAAATACGCGTAAGGTCTTTTCTACCGCTTCTTCCGGTTGGTCGTGGCATCTCCAGCCCTTGGCCCGCACGCCCACGCTCTCTTTCTCTCTCGCTCTTTCTCCGCACCCACGGACGAGCTGATAGGGTGCATCGGCGGCGGTGGGTCGACGAGTGATTTAGTCGGCACGCTGTAGCCGCTTTTGGTTCGAGCTTTTTGTTATTTCGATTGGTTTATTATTGCGCCTGCTATCGGAACTCCGAATTGCCCGTGGCCTTTTGAACGTACGGCTTTCATATTTTACATACTTCCAATAACGAACTATTCCATAGGCGGGGGCATTGAATCGTCTGCAATTAAACGCGTCATGGAAATTTGAGCATATAAATTCCAATGATCGTCAGTGCGCCAGGGAAGCCTTTTTACTCTCGAGTCCCAAGCGACGCGGGTCGGGTCCGTGTTACAAAATTAGTCTCCGATTATCGCAAGTTTGTCAAGTTCCATGGCAAACCCGAATGAGAGCTCCCATGCAACGCGTAATGCTCCGAAACGCTCTTGCGGAGAGCCGGCGCGGCACGGCGCGCGCTCTCGCACACATTGCCGCCTCGAGAAACCTATAGTCTCTCTCTGGTCTATTGAACCGAGTACAATGAGCGACGACTATGGTCGCTATACCCAGGCCCCGGCAGCGTCGTCGTGCGAGCTTCGTATTTACGCTCGTGTTAACGTTCCACATGATCCGCAGGAGAGCGTGGCTTTACAGGGAAATATGGACGCGGATGAATAATTAGAAAACACTTTCGCCCAGGGAACTCGACTCGCCATTAACTCGCTTATTTACGCCGGTCTCGGATAGCACGGTCTTGTAACACTGATCTTCGAACGTGGTGAATCATTGCGCCATTCGTTTTGTCTATCGAAACCGGTGGCGTCTATATTTCGCGCAAAATCAAATGTAATGAGTAGAGTTTATGGAAAAATTGTTTGCATTAATTAGAAGACTCGGGAACCTAATAGTGCTCTCTATCCGAGGCGGCCCGGACTGATCATCTGGGAGCCGATGACGTCAGAGAAGGAGGAGCTCGCTGCTCTGTTTATAGAAAATGTAGGCGTGGCTTCTCGGCCGGGGCCAGAGCAGCCCCACGGGGCAATCGGGTGTCCCGTTCGGAGCGCTCTCTCAATTCTGTTTTCCATTTTTAATTTCATCTAGTCACCGGCTCGGCAAATTGTGGGCCACGAGGCGGTTCCGTAGCGGAATGCGTGCGCCGATTGTGCGTGTACCACGAAGCACGTAATAATGCACGGTGCCCGTTATCGTGCCCACACCTCTCCTCACCCCCGTGCCTCCTCCATCCCCATCAGTCTCGTTCGATTCGCAGAGAGCGGCCGATATATGTAGCTCTGCGCTGCTCTCTGTGCGACTGCATCGCATCGGCTCGCAGATGCACATACTACGAATTGAATGAACGCGTCAGTAATCCTCGTACAGGATATCCAATCAGCGCACGAGGATACGGCACGAACGGCGTTACGTGTATCGATTTGTAATAACATCTTTTCGCTTTCTGGCTACCGATTTTTTACCGAAGTTTCCGACAATCTGGCGACCCGACGCCCCCCGCCCCTCCCTCTCCTACAGAAGCTGTAAAGATTGAGAACGTACACGGGGTTACGACCAGATTGAGATTATTGCAGCGATTTCGCTTCGATTTCCGACCGGCTTTATCGTGTTTGTCGCTTAGTTCCCCTTTAGAGTCCATAAACTATCGCAGTCGGAACGGAACGCTCGGAGAAGGGGGCGGGGGGTTGAACGGTTTGTCGTTCTTGTACCGCGATTATGAAAATTGCGGGTGCGCTGGGTGCAGAGCGGAGGAAGCTGTAATTTGTTGATGTTTCGCGTCACGTAAATGCAAGCGACAGTTTGGAGGTTCGCAGAAACGAGATTCTAGGGGACACGGTTGGCAACAGGGATTTCTGACTCGGTGGCCTACAATTTCGTATCCCTCCGTGGAAAAACAATAATCCCGCGGTGACGAAGGGGTGCGAACCACACTCGTCGGGGTTGCTTTCTTTAGTACAAGCCTAGACCGGGGAGGTTCTTCTCCGCGCGAATAATATAGACACCCTCTGTGACACCGAGCGGTGGATTCACCGTCAACTGCTCTCTCGTTCACCCATTGGTCTGGTCGCCCCACATCGCGGGACAACCGGCCGATGATTCGAGCACGGTAAAAGTTCGCGGACGAGCGTGAACGCATTAATCACGATCATTAAAAAATTTCATTCACAATCCCGAACCGGCGCGGCGACGGAGTCGTCGACGCTCGCAGCTGCGCTGATTTGTTACGGTGTAGTGCCATGGATGCAGAGAGAGAGAGAGAGAGAGAGGAGGAGGGGGAGAGGAGAGTCCATGGTATGTATGCACATGGACTGCTATAGTGCTACACTGCGGTGGGATCGATTCGGCCGGAGGTGGAACAGCCCCCACCCCCATTTACAAGCCCCAATATACACCCCCGCAGCTCGGCCTTCGTCTCTTTCGCACCCCCGCAAAATATTCGTTCGTTCGTTCGTTCCGTCTACCCGACTCCCAGCTTCCTCTACTCTCTTTTTCTCCCCTTGTCCTTTAGCATCCTCGTGGTCGTGTTGCTTCTTGTTAGATTTTCTACCTACCTGCTCTCCCTTCCACCGTCCACCCCTGCAACGAGAAATTTTTCAGGAACGCGGGGGTACGGGAAGGGACGGGACGAATGCTCCGCGTGGCAACGATGACGTGACGCATTGGTTTCATTATCGGGAATATTTCCCAGCTGTGTGTATTTCCGACGTATTTGCGTGTGTCCCTCCAATGGCAGGTTAGCGTGCTATTTCATTAACCATTCAACTTCCACGTTTCAAGTGCAGTTTCTTCTTGGCACCGCCGTCAATGTGCTGCGTCCTCAATCCCGTGGTTCACGCGAAACTAATATAAAATAGTCAAACATAAATGCAATGAACATGAACAAAATAAGTTTGTGCAAAACGGTTCAATTTTTTGGTACCTGGTAAATATTGTATCCGAACGGTAGAATGGTGTTCCAGAGAGCTGCCGAAGTGCTGCGGTAGATGTAGACGCCGCCGCACGATGATTATAGTGACGGCGGCCGGGCGCCGAGTTCTTTTGTCGTTTGCCATCCTATGTACTCTCTGCCGCGGATGTATTACTTGTTCCTTAGGTATGGCGACGATCGATACGCTTTGCCGATGAAAATTATGTATAACAAGAGAGAGAGACAGCCAGAGAGAGAGAGAGAGAGCTGAGACACGGAGGACGCGTTTCTCTGTTACCATGCCTGTAAACTTGGTTCAGCGAATCTTTCTACAAAATATTGTAACATTACTTTTTCCAAATATCTGCCTTATAATTGAATACCAAAGATTAAAGTTGAGGAACGTACTTGAACCGTGGCGACGCGATGCGCATGAGCCAGAGGTCACGTGATCGATCGGGGCGGATCATTCTCCCCTCCCCGCGACGAACCGTGGGCGTAAACCCCGCTGACTCCACCCACCGGCTACGATTGCGGTCAATCAGACCGTAAATACACCGCGGAAAATTGTTGTTACAGCGTCGGTACAAACTGCGGGTGATTTTGAATTGAAATAAAAATTGTACCGTTTCTGTGCCTTTGTGGAACCGTGAATTCGATACGCGAAAGGTCCCGGCGACGACGACGTCACAATGCCGAACGAAACCAGTTTACACAAGCCCCGGGTACGGCGTACGGTGTGTCCGGCATTGCGAACGCTAAATCAGAATTCTACTACACGCTGTATTATTATACAAAGCGGCTAATGAATGGCCCCGTAGAGCCTGACGCGCGACACGCGTTCGCCATTGGTTAGGCTGCTCGCGCGAGTAATTGGCGGAATTGGCATTGAACCGGGGTGTCGATATAGAGTCGAACAGAGAAATTAGAAAATCGATCGGCTGATTCGGTTACCTGGCGCGCGGCTTAATCACGACAGATCGCCGCGTTGATTGATATGCTTGGTTTTCAGCCGATTGTGCTCCGGTACACCGATATTCATAAGGGAAATCTATAATCTGTCCTGGCCTGCGTACAAACCTACGTCCATTCGAACCTGTAAAATCTGAGAACTTTTGCCTGGTGTATATTCTGCGTGGGTTGTAATTTACGCAATTAGAAATATGATCGGCGAGGGCGGGTACCGTATGGAGCACACGCCCCCAGCGAGTCACGTGACCTAGTGGGTCGGGCCATTGCGCTATTGGTCCCAGCGAACCAAATTCTGCCAATTCGAAGCGGTATTTTTTCTCTCAGTCAGCAGACCTAAGAATAGATATTTTTTCCCGTTCAATGGGGACTGGGAGAATATTTTTACACAATTTATATCAACGGCCTGTGCTAGCACAACTTTTCGATGACGATTCAAAGGGGAATTCAGACACCGTTGGAACCTCGCGCGCGAGCGCGTTCTTCGGCGCGCAGTGTCTGCAGCGGAGCGTACGCGTTTCTTTGTGCCGTTTGAAGATCTACGGTACGTTCCGCGGTTAACTGGAACGAACGAACCGTAACAGCGAAAGAAGCGTGGGCCCAGGATCATTAAAAATAGCGGTTCTGAAAATAATTGTTACGAGGTGTCGAGCTATTCCGTTCTGTAATGGCCTATAAAAATCCGGTTAATTTCGCCGGTGTATGAATGCGGGCCGCGCCTCGCCGATTCGAGATTTTTTCGTATTAATGGCCCCGGGGAAGTGTTTACGACGACCAACGCCGCGTCCGCGCGAGCGCGACTCTCTATAGGGCGGGTGGGGGTGTGCGTAGTACATTCCACAGCTTCCAGGGAGGCCACTGAGCGCAGGAGGCTGCATTATATTCCGCTCCCTCGGTCTTATTATGCCGGAGCGACCTACACCACCGTGCCCGAAGTGTGTTGGGACCCGCACACAGGGTAACAACCCTGTTCACGCACGAGGACCGCACGCGACACGACACTGACGGCACCGCGTCCCTGTGAACACGCGTTTACTTGTACGGATAGGCTTTGCTGTACTGCTTCGCGATATACACGGTGTCCCAAAAACCTGCCATAGAATCAGGAGAGCGTTTTTCGCTTCAACCCCTAAGAGTCGCGGTAGTCGCGTTTCCTCGGGTTTTCAATACTTGGGAATTAATTCCGGGGAAGCCACGGGAACTAGGAACCTGAAATTTTTCACATGTATTTACGCATACTTGAAGCAACAGCACAAATTATTGCGAGACATTTCGTTGAAAATTGTGGGAGTTATTAATTGTTTAGTAGCAAGTACCCGGGTAGTGTCATGCGAGAGAGTAAAATTCATAATAAATGGGATATAGTTCACCCGTCAGGGGTTAAGTAGACCGGTCGTCTTTCTCAAGAATGGAATTCTCTTGCTAGCTCGGGAGGCTCGAAGAAATTTATTTCTTCTGTCAGTACTTTTATGGTTTGCTTCTTATTGTCGGAAGAAGAGAGTCGAGGTACAGTGGTGGTTACAATAACTGTCTGCATCACTCTCGTTACTTACGTGTTATAAGCTTGGAGTTACTGGAGGGGGCAGACAACTTTCATGGCGGACGGTAGACCTCATTTCTTTTTTCTTGAAAAATGGGCTACAATCTAGTAATATTGAAGTAGAGAAAATTCACATCATGTTGGAAAAGTTGAAAATATTTACGAACTCCAGAGCAACAAGCCAAGGCTCGAGTCATCAAAACATCTTGCCAGCAGTCTCAACATAGACGACCTCGTAACTTATTGAATAAACTCGAACAATTTCGATCAAACACCCGTCACACATATTCCCTAGTTCAGTAGGGGAGGGGGGCATACCGAAAAATGCAAGAAATCAATTTCCCCTCCTCGAAAACCGTAATAAACCCTTAAGACGTAGTCAGACTACTGCTCCCGCCATTGCCACATGAAAGCTTCTCGAGTAGTGGATGGAAACGAGTGAATGCGTTCTAGAAATAAGCAAGCAGCCTTTCCCAAAACACTAATCTCTGAAAGCACAAAGAATATCCGCTGAAAATCGGATCCACGCACTCCTCCGATTCCCATAATTTCCAAGTAAGTAGTATAACCGGTCGAAGTCAGACGCGGGCACCGGAATCTCTTCGTGGGTTCGCGGGGGGCTCGGAAACACGGTCTGCGGGGTTCGATTGGTAACGAGCGGGCGGCAATTAGCGATTGGTCGTCGGGCAGGAGAGCCGAACGTTCGCGGAGCGTGTCGCTCGTCGCGTTTCAGTAGTACAGCACGATAAATAGGTTGGCGCGTGGAGGTGTACTCCAATATTGATCGCGGGAAAAATCTGGCGTGATCGAAGCCGACGGGCGAACAGGCGGCCGATAATATTTGGACGGATTTGCCGGTCGATTGCCACGCCGAGCGTTCGGTGTTGCACAGAGATCCGAAGTTGCCGAGGATTCGCATCTGAGCAGATCTGATCTCTAGGAAGCTGCGTCTGCAACATTATTTATACGACCAAAAAGTAACTGGACACTGTCAAGTTCCCGTTGCATAATTTTTGGGTACCATTGACAATTAAAATTATTTTACAATTGTTCGACATTAAACTTTTTTGAAATTTCAGGACACGACTTTTTAAGAAATGTCGAGAAAAAAAAATGATACGCCGGGAATCATATTTGGGAGGGGACTAACCAATTATCTCGAACTAATCTCTTGCAGGGAGCTCGATTTATCGGATCGTTTACAATAATACGGCGTACACCGGCATCTAGTAGATTGTTTACAATAGTAGATTAACGCAGTTTGCAGGCGATCGGAAACTTACGCGCATCCTCCATTCTCGGCCTTGTCCTGGCGTCGCAGTAGACCACTATAGCCCGGGTCTAGTCTCGCTATAGTGGGCCGCGCTGACTATAGTGATGCGCCATGGTGGGCTGCGCAGAGAGGATATGAGAAAGCGGTGCCAGGAAAGCTGTGCATGGACGAGGAGAGCAGTCGGTGTGGATAGAGCGTACTGTAGAGCGAAGAGCAGGATGGAAAACGAGGAGACGAGCGTGGGCGGAAGGGAGATGGCGCGACGGCACTAACTGGAAGATTGAGTGAGAGACACGGGGTAGGAGGATTTGTGTAAGTAGTGGGCGAGAGGGGCGCGTGTACAGAACACGGGGGGACCGGTCCGACAGAGAGGGAACGAGAAATACTTCTGATGAGAATGGGCTAGCTCTCGGCGCAGAGCGAGAGAGACGCGGGATAGGGCACGACGCGCGCCGGACGGAGAGGGCGTGTGCTCGTGCAACGTTCAAAGTTACCGTCTGGTTGTGTGGGTGAAAGAGCTAGAAGAGAAACCGAGAGAGAGAGAGAGAGAGAGAGAGAGAGAGAGAGAGCCTCGGACCTTTCCCAGAAAGCAGAAAGCACGACGGAGCAATATCGCAGCGTCTGCCGGTGTTGTAAAACTGCTTTGATCTCGTCGCTCTCTTGCTCCCGCGACCCCTGCATAGCGCGATCTCGCTCGCGCCAATTCGCCGGAGAGTTTAGAAAAGCCGGTACCCGGGGCCAAGCCGCGCGCGTTTCGCTTCTTTTTCATGAAAATTCGTATCAAGACCCGATCAAACTGTCTCTTTTGAATATCTTCGCTCGAATCGGCCGCCTCGACGATTTTACGCGAGAGCCGCGCGGCGGCGGCATCGTCGAGTATGTTTTTCATTCACGAGAAACAATTGAAACTGTCTGCACACGACGTTAATCCTGGAATTTTTCGTTTACCGATAAAGCGAACGCGATTCTCCGGTCTCGCATTTTCTCGAAAATTTCGAACACGGCGTAGCTCTCCGAGCTAAACGCGCGTCTGCTTCGGAAAGGTGGCTGGCTCGCGCGCGTCTGTCCATGACTGGCTGTTTCTACTTGCAAGGAGCAGCCGTGTAACAACGCGCGCGCTCTCGCACTTCCCTCATCGATTTCACTCTTATCTGAGAGCGACATTATCGGCGAGTACAAACAACGCCACAATAACGCGGACTCTCGCAATCGTTGTTAACGGATCACGGGACTTGATTCGTTTATTGCTATACTATAGCGCGCACGGCCAGTGTGTTCGCAACGATTAAGTGGACTTTTCTCGTTCAAGAGGAAACTTCCAGTCGACGAAATACCTCGTGCTCGCGTGGTCTTCGCGAAATAACAATTCCGGGAAGTCCGCTCCGGTCTTTCGGAGGTTCAAATTACTTCGCCGAAATCTTACAAATGTGCGAATACGGAAACGAGACGGGAAGATCCGTCGATTTAAACGATTATAGTAGACTCGGCGGTGGACAGACGCGAGAACTCTTCGATTTTCTCGGGAACCGCAAAAAGAAAAATTGTTACTCCCCTCTTTGCGATTCGTTTTCGCGGGAGAAACGTGTTAATAATCGCAACGTTTATTTTTTCTTCTCCGGCCAAAAGATCGAGGATGTTGTCGGAATTTCGCTGGAAATCGACGGGCTTCGTCCGGTGTTCGCGAAAGCTAACGGCGTACGTGGAATTATTTAATCGTCGGCGGGTAAATCGCAACGAAGCCGACCCGCGACGGTACGGTCGGGGGGTGGTGGGGGGCAAATGTAAATTGGGTCTTCGCTGGAAAGCGGTACGATCACGTTCTCCTGCGCTCTAACGTGCAGACACACCTGTTCGTACAAGAGCTACGGCTGGTTGCGAGAGGTGACGTGTGCTTCTACGTGTACGAGCCAGGTAAACATCGCAAAATTTCGCGATGTAGCTCAAGAACGCGACCTTGATACCCGATCGAAACGTCGACACGCGGGAAGAAATCGAACGCGGGCCAACTTCGACGCGACGACGACGACGACGACGCCGCCGTCCGATTATGCATGTGCAATTACGCAACCGACTTTTCGACTTCTTACCTGGAATACATTTCGATATCTCGAACCCGATCGGGCCAAAACGCCGCTATCTCGCGCGTGTCCCTTCTAGGATCGATCGCTGCCTCGAGCATCGTCTAGAATGTTACTCCCAGCGAAAAGACGAGTACGTTGATTTTTATTCGATAACAAGATACGTTGATTTTGGATAAATTGAAACATAAATTGACTAGTATCGTTCCCCGAAGAGGAGCTCCAGTGCCTGTACGGTTCGTCCAAGGAACGAATGGAGGACTCGGCTGGCGAGAAGGGCTCTGCAGATTGAAACTCTCCTCCACTCCCTCCCGTTGCTCCCTCTGCTATTCGAAATATCTGCCTCGCAGCGGAAAAACATCGTACAATGTGCTCCAATTAAATACAAAATTGATGGCCGATCGATATTCCGCGAATTTACATGCTCGCCCGGGATTGTTCGTATCTCGCTTCTAATATTCTTGCTATTGTTAATGATCATTGTCCCGCGACTCGGGGCACGGGAAAATATTTTCCTTTCGCTCGGACGGTGTTCCTTACGATTGACTGAAATCATTTTTATTTCGCATAAACTGGCAAACCACAGTTAAACGAGCAAGGTCTGCAATGAACACAGAGTTCAGTTACAAATGTAGAAGGGGAAAATCCTGTAAAAAATGTAGAACAGAAGTTTTTCGTCAGGGATAGCGGGGGAATTCAATTAAAAAGTGGGCTTGCACACGGGGAGATCCCGACGGAGCCCGTTTCCAGCCGGACTTTTTCGCGAATCGGCCTCCAGACAACAAAGTTCCACGGTTATTTTCGCGCGGGCCGAGCTGCGTCGATGATACCACCTGTGTTTAATCAGGAGTTAGCCGGGCGCACGTGCGCACGATAAACATTCTCGGGCCTGATTTCCCCGAAAGCGGAGGCAGGCGTCGCGCGTAACAATTCCGTTCCGCGTATTCCGTTCGCAAGTAATCACTATCCGAACAGCTTAATATAATTAACGGAGACGCTAGTGTCTCTCGTCCAGGTTTCTTGCGATTTCTGGCATTTTGATACGCTGTCGCGAACGCTGGCATTGCTTTCGCGGAATGAAACGCGGGAAAAAAGCGGATGGGGGTGGGAGGAAGGAAGGAACGAAAGAAAGAAAAGACCGTGGAACGGTGAAGAAGGAGGACGAGCAGGGATGCCATGCCGGTGTGCGCTCTGTACGCCTTCTACTTTCGCAGCGTAGCGACAATTACGGCGGTCGCGCAGCCTGGCGCAAGCGCCGCGCTCTCTCGTTCGTTGAACCGTTCGTGAGCGAGACGCGTGTGTGCGTGTGACAAAGAGAAAGAAAAATATAAATGGGAGAAACGAGGAGAGAGAGGGAGAGAGAGAGAGAGAGAGGGACTGGCGGGTGAGGAGAGAGACTCGTAGACAATACCGCGCCAATTCTACGAGCGCCCGCCACCGATGCGGGACTTTCCAATTTTCGAATGTATTACGTCCGACTAAGAACACGGAAAATCTCATTCGAAAACGAAGATTCCGATCCGCCCGATCGGAATTTCATGCAGTTTAAGGGGCTGGAACCGTAGCATGGTGTGCACACACACCACTACGT